>JAOTRN010000028.1:11175333-11188365 GCA_028566695.1 Bagroides melapterus
GAAAAAAATGTCGCGTAGCGTAGTCCTCAGGCAGTCCAAAATGTTTTGTTTTCGTTGCACTACAACCACTTCTGACGTCAACAAGCATTTAAAAATCAACACGGTGACGTATAATTTGTATATGTAATTATTTATTAAAGAAAATAATTTATAATAAACTTCCGGTATGATGCGCATGTGGTAATAAAATGTTAATTATTATTAAACTGGCCATAACAGTCTGTCATTTCTGTATTTGTCGTAAACAGTAGAGGGCGCGGTAGCCGATATTGATTTGTACACCTACACGTCAACGCGTCCGCCATGTTGGGAGGGGCGGAATTCGTTTATAATTCTGCGCAGGAATCATATACAGTTCCTAGTGGAACGTCATAAACTCATGTTGTAACTCGCTTTGTCTTTGTTACAGATTTCCTCCATTTCGAAGTCTGCAATTGTATTTTTAACACAATTACTTCTCCCTCAACAGGTAATAGAAAAATGAAATAATGAATTGATCGTATGCTACAAACACACTTAACATAATCAGCCGTAGTGTCACATTAGTAAGTCACCAGTTAGCAATTACAAGTTATGACTCAAGTACGATATCAAGCAGGTGTGGACTAATTTGCAATATAATTAGTGTTTAATAAAAAAAATAACATGAAGTATTATAAAATAATTAATTTCATTATTAATACTATTATATACAGAGATCGTTCTTTCATTTGGTCAGTGAAGAGTTGGATCATGACACAGACACACACACACAACGACGTTTGGTGAATTTAGAGTCACAGGTCCACCTGCAGGTCTGTTTTTCCTTTTTTCCTGCCTGTCTCTGATTCACCTGGCCACTGCAGACTCGGTAGTGGAGAGCACAGTTCCCACAATCCTGTTGAGACAGTCAGCTTTATAGTTGCATGAACTGAGAGTGTTGCTCAGTGTGTGACATTAATACCAGGGAATGATACTGAATATTATATATGGTCAACACTTAATTAGACACCTTAGAATGAAAAAAGAGTAGATAAAAAAAATAGATCACTTAAAGTAGTAGCATTTTAGTTTGTTATTATAAGATTGTTTTTATATTTACCTATTTAAACTAACAGACGATCACAGTCCTGTCTTACACAGATTGGAGATTTAAACACAAATAAATACATTGATTCTGATTTGCTATGTTGAAGATGATGGATACTACAAGTCTAAAACTCTGTTGTGAGGTAATATAGAACACAGACATTTAACATTTAATTAAATAAGTGCTTATGTGTGTGTGTGTGTGTGTGTGGGTGTGGGTGTGGGTGCATGGAGATTGCATGTTTTCCCCATGTTTTAGGTATTTCTTTCTTGGTACACCTTTCCCAGGCCATAGACATGTGTTTTAGGCTCATAAACATCTTTAAATTCTCCATTTTGTTTGAGTTTGTTACGGAAGTCCTAGAGGCCATGCATTATTATATTTTTTCTTTCTTGTTTTGTCGTGATAACGACTTAATTTTCTCAGGCATGGCAAAATATATGATTTATATTTTGCATGATTATATTTTATGCATGATTATATTTTCTCATGCAAAATATAATCATGCATGGCCTCTTAGGACTTGAATAGATAGTGTGTAGTATATGTGCTACATTAATGGATGTATGGAAGCATGTTGTTTATGATAAAATAAGACTTTTATAATGCCATGGGTAAATTAGTGCTCTAGCAGCAAATATAAATGGCAAGGCACCAAATACACAAAAGAAATAAAGCTCGACTAAAATGAGATAAAGCAAAATAAATAGTGAAAAATAAAAGAGAACATTTTGTAAGTAAAAATACAAAAATGTCTGCATGACAGCTATAACACATGTAGTGAACCTATAGTTCTTTTACAGGTATACAGAAATACAGTAGAACGGAGGGGACACAAACTTTTGCACCGTGCGCTATGGGAAAGAGAAAGTCACGCATGCTCAGATGAGGTACCCCGCTCTTCCGTGTTCCGTTACTGTTGTCTCTATCACAGGTGGAAACGAGACGGCGGTCAACTCGAGCTGCTTGGGAGAGCCGATGGTGTTAGGTTGCGCTGAGGGACCTAGTAAAAGACACGCTGACTGGATGTATCTTAGGGCTTGCAAAATGATCGAATAACAATAACTAACTGGAGCCTGTTGCGGTTGTAATCGGCAGGAGTAGAGTGTAGCTTAGCTAGCTAATAAACAGTTAGCGCGCTAGCTACGGTACACTGCTCGGCTGCGGTGTGGCTTTATTCTGGGAGAGCTGCTTTTCGAGCTAGATCCTGTTCTCTACCATGTTCGTGCAAGAAGAGAAGATCTTCGCGGGGAACGTGTTGAAGATCCACATCTGTACCATGGATGGCACGGAGTGGATGGAGGAAGTCACTGAAGACACCACTATAGAGAAGCTGAAGGAGAAATGCCTGAAGCACGTACGTACAATGAGTTAACAGACTAGCTGTCAAGTGCTGTATGGATGGTGTTAGTTCACTTGGCTCACATCCATCACTGGCTCCCAAAGCTTTCAGCGAGGCCCACTAGATCTGTCAGTGTCATTGCAATGTATTTTTAGACTCTAGCAGGCAAGGAGACAGTGCTATTTATAATTAACCAAGTTGTATCGTCGCCTTGCTAAGGCTAGAACTTATTTATCCCTCAGAGGAGCACAACCTTGTCCTGCACACTGGAGTGTTTTACCTGCTCACAACACACTTGATTTAACTGATCAGCCATTGAGCAGCACTTCCTGAGTTGAATCGTGTGTTAGAGCAGGAACACCACTACTCTAGGACCAGGCTGTAGGCTTGCGAACCTGTGACCTATAGATCTTTCCAGAGTCCCATTAAATCATTAACATTTTTGGCTGCTGAAATCATAACCGGAAAGCTGCGTCCCAAGCAGCAATATGCCTTAAATGAACACGCACTGAAAATGATCCTGGTCCCCTGAGATCTGTGTTTCTCTCATGATGTTGGCAGCTTGAGGAATGGTAAAAGTTCAGATGGCATAGCACATATTCCACTCATGACGTTTGTGTAAATTTCAAGGACATGTTCTAGAAAAGGCTCTTTTCTTTTCTTCTTTTTTTTTTGTCCATTTTAAATTTCATTATCTGCCATGGAAATGATGATGTGCTGCACACTTCCCTGACCTGCATGTTGAGCCAGATTTATTTATTTATTTATTTTCCAAATGCACTTTTATTTTGCATATTATGAAAAAAACATATGATAAACTGAATAAACTCAATAAACTGAAAAATGTTTTATTTTTGTGTCTCAGGGATTAGTGTCTGAAGTGTTGGTGCATGTCAGTGTTTTATGAAAACAGTAATAGTATTTTAAAATTCTGTTTTAATATATTGTATGTTTTTATTGACAGTGTGTGCATGGGAGTCTAGAGGATCCCAAAACCATCACGCATCACAAACTCATTCATACAGCTACAGAGCGGATTCTTACTGAAACCAAAACCGTCACAGACGAAAACCTAAAAGATAAAGGTATTAACGCCATACATTACACTTTCTACCGTTTTCTGATGCATTGACTGATGTTCATTTATTCATTCATTCATTCACACCACATTCATGCTTCCAGTTTTTTATTCAAATCACAGAACTTGTTTCTTTTCAGACTGCTTGTTACTGATAAAGAAGAGAGCATCACCACCCCATCCTAAAATGACAGACGTATCTGCGGAAGAGAAGGTACTCTGCTGTTACTGACACAGTTTCTGTAAATGATCTATTATTTATTGTGAATTTGGTCAAAGCTGTATAATTACATTAAACATGAAAAAAATCATTCAGTCTTTGAATTTTTTTCTTTCTGTTTACTGGCAGAAGAAGCAAGAGAGCAAGGCTCCTGATAAAGATGCAATCCTCAAAGCCACTGCAAATTTGTCCACGCGTCACTCAGACCGCACTGTCACACAGCACAACATCAGAGACGTGAGTGAGAACGAGTAATGTTAGAATGGTGTGCTGAAATGTACCTTTATTTTTTTGGTAAGGCAAAAGAAGAATTACCTGACAGTTTTATTCCATTTTGCAGATTTATTCATTTGACTTGAATAAACACAGTGTTAAAATGTTTATCGTGCAACAAAAGCAATTTTTTTTTGTTTTATTTTTTTGTTGTTGTATTATTTTATTTTATTTATTTTTTTATTTTAAAATCATAAAATAAAAAAACAATGAAGTATAATAACTATTCAGTCTCTAAATTGACTGAATACTTGCAGTCTATAAAAAAGGATTGAGTGCAATTTTTTTTGAACATGTCAATGAATTTTCATTTATTTAAAAAAAAATGAAATTTGTTCGACATAAATGGGTTTTGTATGTGTTTTCTTTTCTACACTAGTTCCAAACAGAACTGAGGAAAATTCTGGTGTCGCTCATTGAGGTAGCACAGAAGCTCCTTGCTTTGAATCCAGATGCTGTTGAGCTTTTCAAAAAGGCCAATGGTGAGTGTATGGAATAATGCAGGGGTAAAGGGCTTTTACTGTAATTCTTTCACGTTACAGACTTCTCTGTCTGTTTATTTCAGCCATGTTGGATGAAGATGATGAGGAACGTGTGGATGAGAACGCTCTGCAGCAGCTGACCGAAATGGGTTTCCCAGAGAGCCGTGCAGTCAAAGCACTTCGCCTAAACCAGTGAGCGTACACTCACTCACTGTGACTTTATTCTGGTTTGCAAGTTAATATGAATGCACTGAGAGTGAGAGGTGAGAGGTGAGAGGTTTAAAGCTTTAAGCTGCAAGTCACACTATTAAAGCACTTGAAGTGTTGTTCAGCTGTAATTTCTATGTAATACAAAGTAATCAGTTCTAGCAGGTTCATATGCAGGTTCATATGCACTAATCACAGTCACTTCCCTCACAGCATGTCTGTGACACAGGCTATGGAGTGGCTGATCGAGCATGTGGACGACCCCACTGTCGACACGCCCCTCCCGGGTCAGGAAGCTCAAGGAGCAGCGGCTGTGTCTGCGCCTGCGCCCTCAGGTCCTTCTGCCACAGCCCAAGCAGCCACATCGTCACAGTCCAGCCCTGAGGAAGCCAAGCAGGACGAGCTGACAGAGATCTTTAAGAGGATCCGGAGGAAACGAGAGTTCAGGCCAGACTCACGGGTTAGTGCCGTGTTTCACAAGAGGTTGGTTTTTAACTTCACTGAAGGTTTGTCACCTGCCCGTCTCTGCTGTTTTTTGTATTGACTGTAAACAGAATTGTACGTTGTGGTTTTGTGTTGCTGTGTTGGTAACATTTTGAAATAGATGACCTATTTACGTCTGTCGTTTACAGGCAGTGATTGCACTGATGGAGATGGGATTTGAAGAGAAGGAAGTGATCGACGCTCTCCGGGTCAATAATAATCAACAGGATGCTGCTGTAAGTTGCTCTCTAGAAGAGATAAAAGATAAGGAGGTTTTGTAGATAGCAGACCATATCACACATAGTGAAGAGGTAATGCTGAAACCGGATATGTCAAATGTAACTACTGAATGAAACACTGCTTTACCATTCAGACTATCAGGTTTATTTCCAGGCACTTTAAGGTTTACAAGTACAGGAATTTGTCTTGGTGGGTTGGTGCATAGTAATAATAAAGAAGCAGCATAAATCTAAGACACATACTATTAACATTACCTACTATTATATACCAGTCTGCTATCATCTTCTCCTTCGTGTTAGTGTATTTATATTTTTAATGTCTTTGTTCATCTGTGTACATTTTTTTATATTCTCTGAATATAAAAAAGATCTATAAAGATCCCAGAATCCCTTACCAGTGTCTGTAACCCAACTCTGAATAGGAGTAACTTTCCTGGCGTAAATAGTTTTGAATACAATGCCCTTTCTTTCTGTCGCTAAACAGACAGAACTAAGTAGATAGAACTGGAAACAATTACTGGTTAATCAGTTATCAGTAATTGTCATGAAATTGACAGATAAATGTTTCCACACTTGCCTGAATGTTCTATGTATAACTCAATGAAATCTAATACTATGTAAACTAAGACCCAGAACAATGAGCTTTACAGCCCAAGTAAGTCTCCCGCACACCCGAGCCTCACAAACATTGTCAATTTGAAACCGCTGTTTTCATGTTAAATAATACCACATGCTTCTTTTCTTTTATCCTCAATTAACAGAGTACGTTCAATTACTCAACATGTTCTCTTATCTTAAAGGGAAAAAAAACTTCACAAACAAGTCAGTCATTTTATAACTAAATCCTACTAATAACCCAGGATGTAAGTGGTAATAAGTGCTGATGTAGCCAACTGCAGCCAAAAAAGTTGAGTAGACAACGCTTGTTGTAACAGATAACACTTTTATGTAGCATGCAGAATAATCCTATTTTAATGACCAGGTTTGCAATATTAACGACACCATTTTGATTTTGCAGCTCATCATTCCTTGACTTTTGTTGGTCTGCTTTTGTGCAGTGTGAATGGTTGCTCGGTGACAGAAAGCCTTCACCTGAGGATCTCGATAAGGGTATTGACACTAACAGCCCTTTGTTTCAAGCCATACTGGAGAATCCTGTGGTCCAGCTCGGCCTCACTAACCCCAAAATACTGCTGGGTAAGTCTGTCTTCTTGGTGATAATCGAGTTCCCAAATCTGGCCTCATTTATGAGTCATATGTTTTCATGTGATTGGGCTGATGTCCTTATAGAGAGAGCCTTACAGAAGTCTCTATCAGTGGGTACGTCCTTATACTGATCATTTATTTGGTATAAAAAGTAGAGGAAAACTGATTCTCTAAAATAATTTATCTAACTCCAGTCACCACATTGACCCGAGTAACTCAGTCTACCAAGATAGAGAAAATAAAGAAAAGACTGAATTTATCAGACTGGATGTTGCAGGGTAAAAACAGAGTTTATTGACGATCAGTGCTGACATCAATGCTTCTACAAAATGAGGCTCAAAATCATTCACTTTTAATCCGTCCTCCTGATCAAGCAGATGTCCTCGGCTGCACTTGTTACACATTACAGTGTTTTCACCATAGTGTTCATCATTTGGGACACAACTTCACTCTTCCTTCTTGCATAGATGGCAATAAAAAAAAAAAATCCTTGTTTTGGATTCATTTGTTTCCTATCATTTTTTTTATATTAAAATATATCATGAATAATCCATATATAAAGTTGCATTGATTCCAGGTACATTTGATGGATCGCAGTAATGAATCTCCTGTAATTTAAACAGACACGAGCGCTCACAGGATTGATTTTCCATAACCACATTTCTTATAATTTCTCATAAAGTCTTTTATAATTTCTTGTTTGTAGTCATTTCTCTGAAATGAGGCTGGGTGTTATTCAGTGTTGCTGCCGGTCATGTGCTGTATTTGAGTTGACATGTCTTCTGTGTTTACTGCTCTGTTTGTTGGCTGTGCTTTGCTCACTGCTTTCTCCGCTCACACTGTTGTTGACCTTTTGCAGCGTGACTGATTTAGATTTTGAGCTGAACTGAAAAGCAGTCTCTCAGAATCCTCTGTTTGTTTACTCATGTTGAGTTGATGCTGCTTGTTTTTTGGGGCATTCCTTTAATCCTGGTGTCGTATTGCGTTTTTGACCTGCAGCGTTTGAGGACATGCTGGAGAATCCTCTGAACAGCACACAGTGGATGAATGACACTGAGACTGGCCCTGTCATGCTCCAGATATCCAGAATCTTCCAGACACTCAACCGCACATAAAGCACATCATATCTCTGGAGTTTCTACAAACAGGACAGGCTTATTCACTAATAAGGGAAGTGTGTGTGTGTGTGTGTGTGTGTGTGTGTGTGCGCGCGCGTGTGTGTGTGTCTGGTATGGTATGGTATATATGTTTTATTTGAGTTATAGCAAGCAATGAATGTAACAATAATAACAGGATGGGAATTTTTCAGTTTTAAATATTATACAGATAAATCTATCTATTTATAACTGACAGAACACTTGTAAAAAAAATTGTAAACATTAACTTAATAACAACTGATACCTGCTAGCTTCACTATTTTATTTTATAAGCTGTTTTTAATTCTATTCAGTACATATTTTATTTTAGATACTTTCTCCATGATGTAAATTAAAACAAAGCATCCAGAACAAAAAAAACAAAATTGTTTACACTGCAGGATGTCTTGTTACTAGTCTCTTCAAATATCAGAATACATATTACAATTTATTTTTTTTTTTTCGTTTTTTTATTTTTTTTAATTACAGGTTGTACAACTACATTTAGTGGTACTGCTTTCTGCTGTAACACAAGCGGGAAAAACACGTCATGTTTTCATTTAAAGTCCACATGAGCCATGTTAACCGACAGCTTTAGAAATCCTGTACAATCGTTATGTTGCTCTGTGTTGTGCCATCAGAAATCATGCAGCATCTCGTTACAGGTCTGTGGAAGCAAAACACTGTTAGGCTCAACCCTGAAAGTGCTTCTGTTATTTAGAGGAAAGGCGCACTTTGTGAACGTTTAAAGATGTGTCGTATGTCTACGCTTCAAGGTGAAAGAAAAAAATTACTATCGAGGGGACTCTTAATCTATATCTGAGAGTGTTCGCATTCGTGATGTTGCCACATAAATCGCTTGTGCTATTCTGCTGCTCTTTCAGGATTTTTTTCTCTCCTTCGATTCTTCTTTCAAGATTTCAATGCAATGCATCTGAATCAAGTAATGAAAAATCTAATATGCAAAAGAAAGCAGAAAAACGTATTTGGGGAAAAAAATGATTGCCGTCTTTTCTCTCTCCCTTGTTAGATCACTTTGCAGCAGCACTAATTTTCCAGATGAAATCTAATCTTCTCTATCTAATACAACTCCATAAGACATAAAGTCTATTCTTTCTTATTCTTGATTCTTATTTCAGATCGTTTTTCATAAAAGAGCCATACAAAAAAGGCGTGAAAAGGTGGCTACAGTGAATATGGACTGCTTTTGATGGGCTGAATATTTTTTTTTCCCATCCTGTCCTATTTGGTTTGAATCTTAAATCTTCAGGTCTTGGTGTGAGGCCATGCTGGATATTTCATTTACACTTGTGTTTATTGAAACTCTTGGCTTCTGTAAATTGGATCCTGCT
This sequence comes from Bagroides melapterus, assembly GCA_028566695.1. NCBI lineage: Eukaryota > Metazoa > Chordata > Actinopteri > Siluriformes > Bagridae > Bagroides > Bagroides melapterus. The sequence goes on from JAOTRN010000028.1 coordinate 11,184,421, forward strand.
CCATTTGTTTCCATTTGTTTGGCACAGGTTAGAAAAACCTGTTATGACCAACAAAGAGAAATGATTGGTGCTCTATATGTCAGGTCACATGCCTCATTTAGCTTTTATTTGTGCCATGTTTACACTGACGTTTCAGTTTGTAGGCAGTTGCACAACAGAGTTCAGATCCTGATTGTATTGCAGTGCTAAGAACAGAAACTTCAGCATGGTCAGGATTAGCTGGCTGTTCCACAAATACATCTTTTTGCCAGTTGCTTACTGTCAGGGAAAAAATGAACAAACCCTTTTGTCAGAATTTTTTGTTTTCAGAGAAAGCACCTGGAACATATGGGAAAGTTTCCTCAAACACTTTTTTATTTTTTAAATAAGTCCAGTGCAGCTACTTGTAAGGATCTTGAACATAACAATATGGACTAAAATCCGTTCATTAATATTCATTAAAATTTATGAAAATGTTCTGAATGTTCTAATACTTGAGACTGTTTGTGGCTTAGTTACCTTTACACTTGGATACCAAAGTAATCACGATTTCTTCTCGTTTTGCTTGTGATGTGACGTATGCGTTGGACATCACTTCATTTCCTCCTCCTTTTTTTTTCCTTTTCTTTTGCAGGACTTATTCAGCATTTGTAATATTTTTTGCTGTGTATGCTCAGGGGGGAATTAGAGATCTACAGCAGGGAGAAGATTGCATTACTGTTGCAATAGTCTGAAATCTATTTAACGAGTAAAAAGAGCTCAAACTGAACGTTTAGCAAGCTAAAGTGTAATACTTGGATTTATTTAAACACTCTTAAGCACCTTAAGTGTGTCCTATTTATTCTTATGTGTTTTGTGTGTGTCTGAAAACATCTGTATAGTTCATTAGCTTTTTTTTTTACTTTTTCCATTGTGAAATCACACATTTTCCTCTGGTAGAACCTTGGCATCTGTATTATGTATTATTTAACAAACAATCATCAGTGTTTAAAACCATTCTCTAAACCAGTTCTAAGCAATACGCAGTACTCTACTCACTCTCCGTTCACTATCCGATAGTATATATATTTCTTCTTATTGTGTGTTTACAATCCCCTCTGTGTCTAAAAATATAATGTGAAATCTCTGTACAGCCTTTATGCCTAAAATTTTATTCAGTTCTATTTAAAAGAAGAAGAAGAGGTTGGCTTCAGCAGTATCACTTTAAACTCTGGATTTTCATCACGTTAGAAGCACCGAGTTTAAATGCTTGATTGTGTGTTGCTTATATTTAATGATCGCGTCACAGATACGACGATTTACAGCTTCCTATACGTTACATGAAAAATCTCTAATTTACACTAATTTAAGCAATGTGAAAATAAAATGTTTTTGTTTTTCACATTGTGTACGCTCTACACATCCACACAGAAGTTGACAACCTTGTTTTTGTATTATTACAAATAAAAGGGTTTGACATTTATGAATTATGTTGCATCCGATTTATTTTGAATTTCAATTCATTATTAATTCATTATTAATTCATTATTTTTGAATTTCAATTCATTATTAATTCAATTCAGTTTTAGTTGTATAGTCCTTTTAACAATGGACATTGTCTTAAAGCATCTTTTCAGAATATAAGAAATATACAAGATTAATATTATACAAAAGCTTAAGATTAATATTAGGCTTGTATTTAAATGTATTTGTTTTTATGAACAAGCCTGAGGCGACTGTGGCAAAGGAGAAACTCTTAGATGGAAGACAAAGAAACCTTGAGATAAACCAGACTTAAAATGAACCTCATCCTCATTGAGGTGACACTGGAGAGTGTGATTATAAACTGTTAGAAACACAGGAGAGTGTTATTATGAATAATATCCTTTAAATGGTCATATAGTACAGTCTGACAGTTGTGTATTGATCAGGAGGTTGTTGTCCTTAAAGACCACATGTAGTTGGCATCTCCTCTTTGTATGTCTGAAGTCTTCATGAAGTGGACCACAGCTGGACCTGGTACGTCTCTAGATGCATCAGGATCCTCACAGGGTTGGCCTCTTCTCACTGAAGGTCCAAAATCTTCATGACATGGAACACAACTGGCGCTGGTTCAATCTCTGGATTCCTTGGCATGGGTAGAAAAAGAGAAGCAAGTGGAGAGGAATTAGTGTAGCTGCTGTTATGGGAAGTATCATGTGTATTCCTGGCTAAAGTGATTTGTCTTTAATCTACATTTAAACTGGGAGAGAATTTGGTAGCTATAAATATGAAAACGCCTTTAGTAGATGTTGATATTCTGGGATATTCTTTATTTGTATGTTACATTTAACAATAGACGTTACAAAGCGGCGTTAAAGAAATATTTTTCAGGAAATACTTTTTATGAATTTATCCCTAATGAGCAAGCCAGAGGCAGAAGTGTCAAGGAAACACTCTAAGAGACTGTATGAAGAAGAAACCTTCAGAGGAACCAGACTCAAAAGACAACTCCTTCTCATCAGGGTGACACTGGAGAGTGACAATGGCTGCTCTATCCTCTCCATTTCCTCTATAGCTTCTGGCACTCTTTCATCTCTTCCTGACCATGACTCCTTCTCCTCCCTACCCTTGGACTCAGACACAGGCACTTTCCTCTCCTGTCTTTCCTCAACCATGGACCTTCTCTGTCCTTGGTCCAACAAACCCAGCAAGTCCTCTTGTCCTGCTCTGTGGCTATCAGGTGTGTTGCACTGCAACTGGAGAGAACTACATCAGCAGAGAGAAAGTGGAAGAAATCACAACTCAATGCAGATCTCGCCCCTTATCGTACACTCCTGGCCAAATTCTCGTCAGATGTTGCAAACAGGTATGTGTAATGATTAAAATAAACTATAAATATCCAGGCTTTATATCAATACTCACTGTAATATAAAATGACAAATATAAGTTTCTAAGTAGTCCAGAGAGGGGTTACTTATTTTATAGAATTGATCTGTCCAGGAAAGAAGTTAGTCCCCAACCTCAAAATCTCTCAGCCCCCTTCTCCCAATTTGATTGATTAACACCTATTGACCAATCAGATTTGAGAATTCATCAGTGCCTTAAACTGTTGAAGTATGTGGACACATCAGACCCATATGCCCTCAAACCAAAATTGAGTTTGGTCTCTTCTATTAAAACAGGCTTTTCACAGGATTTTGCAGCATGGCTGTGGGAATTTGCAGATTTGGTCATGAGATATTGGGTCATGAGGCCTGGGGTGCAGATTTCCAGTTCATCCCACATACAGTTATTTTTCCTTTAAAAAACTGTCTTTTATCAGATTTTAGTGGTATCAAAAACAGTGTGACCTATTTTGAAGTAATTATATGTAAAGTTGAAAATATGCAAAATAATTTAAACTTTGATGAAATAATTAGAAAAACTAACAATATATTCAACATGTGGTTACAAAGGGATTTATCATTACAGGGGAGGATAATTTTGTCCAAGGCTTAAGGAATCTCCAGATCAGATTAAGTTTCCTTATCACTTGATATGCCCTTTTTGATTTTTTTGTTTGTTTGTTTGTTTGAAAAGGAAACCACATTATTTGAGAAAAGAGATATTGTTCCAAAGATAATGGGGGTCTAGAAGTATTAAATTATGATACACTAAACAATGTATTTAAAATTAATTGGATTACACAATACTTAAAATGAAAGATAATATGTGAAATACATTTGCCAAATTCCTGTTTAATTATCGAACTGAAGTATTGTTAAAATGTAATTATCCTATCAATAAAATTATAGTGAAACTTGCAAGGTTTTGTCAACAAGCCCTCATGGCATAGACAATGGCATATAAACAATGGCATAGTTTTCCCCCTAGAAGATATTATATTTGGAATAACAGAGATATTATATAAACATAAAGCTCTTTTTTTCAATATATGGTTCAAAAATATATTATTGTTTAGTCAGCTGATGAATAGTGATGAAGGTTTAGTGATGAGTTTCTTGA
>JAOTRN010000028.1:11339091-11350399 GCA_028566695.1 Bagroides melapterus
TGTTGGTCATTAGAGATTAATCTGAATTCAAAAATGTATAATTTATATTCTGAATATCCTCAAATTTTATAGATTTATTTAAAGCTGCTTTGTGACATTGTACATTGTTAAAAGCACAATACAAAATAAATTTGGATTGAATCTAATTGGAGTGAAATACAAAAAAAAAAGGCCTGTTGAATTTCACTGTTCCATTGTGTATCTACTGTATACCGCATAGCTCTGACTACCCAGATCTGCGTAAGCACAACAACTGCATGGCATCTTCTCTGACCCCTGCTATCTATGCTCGACTGAGGGACAAGGTCACTCCAAACAACTGGACACTGGACCAGTGCATTCAGACTGGGGTGGACAACCCTGGACATCCCTTCATCAAAACTGTGGGCATGGTTGCAGGCGATGAAGAGAGCTATGAGGTATGTTAGCTATATACTGCAAGCTTGGCATGTTAGCATGTTTCTAGTTGGTTATAGAGAAAAAACAGTTTTGATTTTTCACCCAGAGAGGCTAGTTCTCTGAAATGATAAACTCTTGGGCTTTGCTGCTTGTAGTAAGCCTATTTTTCACCTGTGACCTGTGTTTGAATGGTTTTGTAATCCTCAGGTGTTCGCTGACCTTTTTGACCCAGTCATCAAGGACAGGCACAATGGCTATGACCCCAAGACCATGAAGCACCCAACAGATCTTGATAGTTCAAAGGTAGAAGATACTTTTCTCTATGCTTAGATTCTAAAAGGATTGTTTCTTCAATTTAACAGTGAATTCTTTATTCTGACTGTGATACACAATATCACTATCTGGTGCAGATCACTTCTGGGATTTTTGATGACAAATATGTGCTGTCATCCCGTGTGCGCACTGGCCGCAGTATCCGTGGCCTCAGCCTGCCCCCAGCCTGCACACGGGCTGAACGACGTGAGGTTGAGAGAGTGGTCGTCCAGGCTTTGTCTGGACTTAAAGGAGATCTCTCAGGCAAATACTACAGTCTGACTGAGATGTCTGAAAAGGACCAGCAACAACTTATTGACGTAAGCCATTACAAGACGAGTTGAATGTAGCATATACGGCCATCCTTCAGTGTCCTTCAAGAACATAATAATAAGAAAATTAACTTTTTCAACATCACTGATTCTCAGTATATAACCCACAAATTAATTCAAGCAATATTCTATTAGTGGAACCCAAAGAAACCCTTTTTTATGATTATTAACTGTCCTTCATGATGTTTTACGTACTCCATACTAACACAAACATCTTGTCGCATGCTGGTCCATTTCAGGAGCACTTTCTTTTTGATAAGCCAGTGTCTCCTCTCCTCACTTCAGCAGGTATGGCCAGAGACTGGCCTGATTCTCGAGGCATTTGGTAAGGTGTAGTAAATAGTTATTAGTGGTTAATGTGTAGTAACAGTAGTTAGTTTTATACTGTATGCTGAGATGGTAGTGTAAACTTTCCTGAACAATTTCAAAATTTTCAAGAGAGACCTTAACCATAGAGTCCAGAGATTAGCTGGCTGTGTGATATTAATTAAAAGATATAGTTTTATATCTTATAAGGAATTAATAAATAAAGGTGTGTGGGATGTGGTCTGACACGGAGTAGTTACTGTTACCACCCCGAAGTTGTGTAAAAATATGTCCTGTGGTATTTTACTAATTTTATACCACAGCAACTTGTATTTGCAGGTTTTTAGTTGTTAAAAAATTATGTCATCTCATCCTGTTTCTTTCTTTTGTTCCATTTAATGAAAACTACAACAAAACCTTCCTGTTATTTATGTTATAAAAGATCAATAAACATTTCTTCACTAGCTTCATTTACTGAGAAACCACAAAGCCCTGTGTTCAGAAAGTTGTGGTTTTACCTCTGACTGTTACAAAGCACTGACACTGGAGACTCCTTCCAAAGCTCTGCATACAGGAAACTTTACCATAACTTCACCATCCATTATACACGTTATAGTGTAAGTTGTTACTGTTGAAATTACACCGTATTACAATGAGCTGGTTGGATCTATGGTCTGAGCTGCTCTTATAGAAAATTAATCAAAACCTTCAGCCCAATCAGAATCAAGAATTTAACAGCACTGTGGTATCATTAGGAAACATTTTGGCATTTTATGAACTTCCTCTTTTTATGTTCAGCCCCTTCCTCACCTTTGTTCCTAATTGGTCTGTTCATCCCAGGATCACTTCCTATTTGACAAGCCTGTCTCACCCTTGCTGACTTGTGCAGGGATGGCTCGTGATTGGCCTGATGCCAGGGGGATCTGGTATGGTGCATGTGACTTGCACCACCAGACTGCATGCATATGTGTGTGTGTGTGTGTGTGCGTCTGTGTGTTTTTTTTAGGAAATGTACTGATCCACTGGAAGTATTAGGGTTGGTATTGACCTGAAATTGGTATTGTGTAGGATCCAATATACAAAATCTTGGGAGATTTATAATGCATGTATTGTTGACATGTATTGTTGATTTCTTCCAGTGCACTTGGCAGATTTGCCAAGAAAATAAAAGCTTGTAGATAGTTGTCTTGGTTACTAAGAGATTCTGATCAGTTTCAGGTATCAGTCAATACTCACAGCTCTGCTATCAGAATCATACTGAAAATGGAAAAATGTATGCTATTGGTGTATAGCTTTCAAATTATTGCAGTCCTGACTAATATATTTGTCTAACATATTAGTCTGATAAATGGCATGCTAATTAGACATTTTGTAAGCTTCTCAAATACTTAATGATGTTCTAGAAGAAATCTAGACTTGTTACTTGAAAATCTAAATCTATTGGATATGTTATCTCCCAGGCACAACAATGAAAAAACTTTCTTAATCTGGATCAATGAAGAGGACCACACTCGTGTCATCTCCATGGAGAAGGGAGGCAACATGAAGAGAGTCTTTGAGAGATTCTGCAGGGGTTTAAAAGAGGTATCATTAAGCACAAGAAAATCATGTTACTTTTGTTTGCCAGACAGATATCTGATTTTGTCTTGGATTTGATTGTCTTAGGTTGAAAGGCTGATTCAGGAGAGAGGCTGGGAATTCATGTGGAATGAACACCTGGGCTACGTCCTGACTTGCCCGTCCAATCTGGGCACTGGACTAAGAGCTGGAGTCCATGTGCGCCTACCTCTACTTAGCAAGGTAATATGTTCTAAATCATTCACGAATCGTTTGATTATATGAAAAAAGGGATTCTACAATCCTGCTCCTCAAACTACAGCAAACTGAATTGTGTATGAATTGTTTGATTATAGAATCAAATGATTCTCTATACTCCTCATCAAAGTATTGCTAAATTAATATTCTGAATGAATGTACTGTGAGGCGAATTTTGCATGAATTGTTTGATTATAGAAATATCATAGTACTGTGAAATGAATCCATCAGGAGTCAGATGATTATAGAATCAAATGATTCTCCAACCTCCTCAGAAAGGTACTGTGAGCTGAATCATGCCTGAATCATTTTATTGTGAATTCTGATTATAATCTGATTAATAGAGTGAGAGTGAAATGTGATTCTATGAGAATATTATAGAAGTTATTTCTTTACTACTTCAGGACCCCCGCTTCTCTAAGATCCTGGATAACCTCAGGCTACAGAAGCGTGGTACAGGTGGAGTGGACACTGCTGCTGTCGGTGACATTTTCGATATATCTAACCTTGACCGTCTGGGCAAGTCTGAGGTAAATATCCTGCTCATGTCTTAGGAAGAAATCTTCCCCCAACACCTTAATAAGATTGATCAGTGGAAATGGTAAATCCTCAGAGTGGAGGGCAGACTAAGGCTATTATACTGGAAGATGAGGGATAATCAGAGGGCACACAGAGACAGACCCATTACAACTACAGTCACACAACATATTGACTTGATTTGTGACAGCTGCCAAGATATTTCAATTCAAGTTCACACCAAGTGTCAATCTAAAAATATCCTGTCCCCATGGAAAACCATTACATAAAGCACAAGCCAAGTATAATGTGGTTGCCTGCTTATCCTCTGATTCCTTGTGGAATTTAGTGTTATACTTAATCTGTGTGTGGAAAATTATCGTATAATCACTGCTGTGTTTCTAAGGCAGATGTTTAAAGCTTTCCTACGTTTCAGGTCGAGCTTGTTCAGTGTGTGATCGATGGGGTCAACTTTCTGATTGAAAGTGAGAAGAAACTGGAGAAAGGCCAGGACATCAAAATCCCACCACCCATTGCTCAGTTCAGGAAATGAGCATCTTCCATCTGAGTATGTCCAGTTGGGAGCTAGGCTGATGAGAAACCCACAGGCCATGCCCTCTGCAATCTCCACTACTACTGCAGGTCTTACTGGAAATCTCGTTCCAATAAATCCTCCTAATAAAACAGCTCTCTGGTTTTGGTGGATTTTGTCTAGAGCCTTCAAACGGTAATGCAATGGGTAAAATGGTTTCAATGTGTAGTCGTCAAGTCTACAGGTTAAACACATCTGAGACATTGATATATATATTTTATATAATAGTACAGAATGCACAGGAAGAAAGAACACCTTAATATATTAAATGAATCCGCTATGGGGAACATTTCATCATTATGCTTTTGAAACAGTTTAATTCTATTATACCGTATTTATCTGAGCTAATTATATTTTGGCTAGACAGCTTAAATGTCTACATACTTGCAAACATGCTTCTTTACAAAGAGTATCCAGACTGTAAAATATTTATAATAATAAGTCAAATTATTGGTGCTTTAAAAGGTTCTGATCAAATTTGAAATTCATTGTACTATACACACAGAGCCAATAGTTTCCTTCCTTGCTATTTAATTAATCTGGATTTGATTACACTATTTCCTATCATTTACACTGCACATTGTATCTAATACAGTGTGTTAATGAACAGTTATACCGGTCCACACACCATGACCTAGCCTGTCTTGTCTAATCAGCACAAAGCTAAGACTTTCTACTGGGCTGATTTCCTTTACTGCAAGTGGATTAATGACGTGTGCCTCATAATACCATTACAACCCATGGCGGAGGGCACATACTGTGGCATGGGGTGGAGGAAGAGTAGTATGTGTGTCCAAGCAGAAATCATTTCGCATTGAACTATGACCAGCCGTCCTTCTCTAATGCAATGCTAATCACAAATCAGTGCATTGTGGTGACTTCTCGACTAAGTGGTTACGACACTCTGTGCCATTTAGAGTGACTATTAGCACGTAGCCCAGAGGCTTGACGTGAATCCAGGTGTATTTATAGTAGGCTATTGTGTGACACTGTGGGGAATGAATGAGGAAGCATGCTGTTTTAGTAATGGTCACCAATGGACTCTGTAAGTAATGTAAGCTTTCTTCCATTCTCTAGGTTAATTAAAAACAAAATTCAGTACTCCAACTGATGATGACAGAAATGGCATATCGAGTACATATATTTACAACACATGATTTGTAAGGGAAAACAAATGTTTTGTAAATCAAACATAAAACACTCTACATTCCACAAAGATGTGTATTAAAGCGTTCAGTTCTTTGAAACATGGTATCAGAGAGATTTTATTTTATATCTTCTGTGAAACATCTTCATATTTTATTTTTCACCCATTTTCCTGAAGTTTTTATTTTCAGGTTATATTCTCAACATTTTCTCATCATGGTTTGATTCATTCATTCGTTCATTCGTTCAATTTTCAAACGTAATGTAGGCCTTTGGTGAATGAGTGTGAATCTGGCCCTGTGATGGACTGGTGACCTGTCCAGGGTGTACCCTGGCTTCGCCCGTAGATGGCTAGGATAGGCCCCAGCAGATCCCTGTGACCCGGGTAGTCCCGGAATAAGCAGGTATGGACAAGATAGATAGATAGATATAGGCCTTTGTGTTTTCACCCACATTTTTACATATTACTATTTATTTATTTATTTAAACACATTTAATTTTCACATTTTCACGTAATTTCTGGGACATGACTGATTCAATGTGCCATCCATATCTAATATGTAGACCATGTAGTTTTAAAAGTTCAGATATGATTTTCTCTTATAATCATGTACTGTATTGTTCACGTGTTTACAAGTAAAATGTGTGCGCTTTTCCATACAGTTTGTCAGGAATAAGTTAAAACAAGAGGAAGATTATCCAGATGCGAACAATCTTCGCTTAGATTTGAACTATAATCCCTGACCTGTACTGTTCTACTGAAAATCCTATAAATAATATTATACTTTCATATTATAACGCACACATCTTTTTCCAAACAAATCTGTGACATAGCAAAACAGCGATTTCTTTATATTATGTAAAAGCCAGTGATAGTTTTCCTGAAATAGTTTTATATTTCTATTTCATGATCAGGCAGATTTATGCAGTTTGCATGCTGTTCAATGACTTTCAGGAAACCAGCAGGTGGCAGTAAGGAAACATGAGAAAAACACTAATTCTCGCTACACTTGCTATAGACAAACACGCTGTCAAATATGTTCAGTCTTAACAGACCTAACAGGCGGGATTATTACCTAGATTTGATGTAGATTATTCAAATAAACACGCTGTGTACAATCCATTTTAAAATCATAAAGCAGCGCCTAGTTGTGATTTAAATAATAAATAACAGACCTGAATTTTGCATCCAGGATTTTATATTCTTCTGTGTGTTATTTTATATCTGTTTCATCGCAGGTGCAATTAAATGTAATGCATTTGTGCAGGATAATTGGGTATCAAAAACACCAGGGGATTACCAGATTATGATAGACAACCCACTCAGGTCCCAGACAGGGCCATCCTGCCGGTCACGGATGTGTGCACTGTTTGGATAGACATGAGATGGCACGCTTGTGGCTGTGACCTTCATGGTGGCTTGCTCCCCTCTCCGGCACTGATTTCTGATTTACCGCCGAGCTGTCGCTCCTGTCAGGGCCTGTGGGGTGCTTTCCATGCTCTGACAGTGGAAATCAAGGGCAAGTATAGGTGGCGAAGCAGGAAGGCTACAGCAAAGGGCATGGAGACATGTTTCAAAAGCAATGTCAGCTTCATATGTTGAAAATACTGGGGCTTTGAAGGACTGTGATGAATCCTGTTGTGTGGCTCTTCATCAGCACATTACGACTTGTGACACTGTCTTGGTTAACACCACAGCTATTTACAAATATATAGGCTTAAATGCCTACAACACAAAGTTGCTGCTGTCTATAGCTTTGGGTACATCACCAGAGGAAGCAACATTTTTGTATCTGCATGTTCTGACACTTGATTCAACTCATAATAGCCTTGGTAATGAGCTGATGCACTAAATTATGTCTTAGAGCCAGAAAGATTTAATATATGCCCACAAAGCTTTCTTTTTTCTCTAACCCAATGTATCACTTAACAACCCATATCTACTGACATCTTGCAATCATCTGATTATCATACAATGTTTACCATAAATTTGGCACAGTGCAGAAAATAAGAAATGTGCCTCTATAGGGAGCAGGCAAGCACAGGAGGTTGAGGGAGTCTGGGCCTCTCAGAGCAGATGCTGAGGCTGATGATGATCGATGTGTACGCGGAGCTTGTTCAGGGACCGGGGGAGCTTTTCACACACTCTGCCCATTCTGTTGTTTCAATGAGATCTCATCCACTAATTCTCTGAGACAATTAACTTTATATGGAAAGTGAAAGACCATACCGAAACTGGCCTTGTTTTATTGGTTTACTGTGTTTTTTTCCATGTAATTTTAAGTAAGGACTAAGATTTTGAATACAAATATTTACTAATACATTCTGTAAATATCTACAGGTGACATATAAAAGGAAAAAAACAAGTAATCAGTAATCAGTGTTGGGTTTAATGTGCACTGGTATTGAAGCATCTGGAATTATACTGGATCCCTCAGTTGGTTAGGGTGGTGCAGAGAACTGTCTATCACCTCAGTTCAAAATCTTCATTAGGTGTTCATTTTATATGAGATCTGGTGACTACGATGCCCAGAGAATATGATTTACATCATTTTCATCCTCAACAAACCATTCAGTGACCCTCGAGCCCCGTGGATGGGGGCAGGGTCATCCACTCCCATCAGGATAGAAATGTTTCATCATAGGATAAAGGTGATCAGTCAGAATAACTCTGTATTGATTTGCAGTGACCCTTTATTCTAAAGGGACAAGTGAACCCAAACCATGCCAGCAAAATGCTTCCTATCGTATAACAGAGCCACCAGAGTTTCCTTTAATTTGTCACTAGGCTGTATGTTGTGTCACTATACATGATCTATTATGCGCATTACATGCAAAAGACATTCCCTATTGTAATAATTTGTTTCATTTATTAAAAAAAAAAAATTAAAACCATGAATAGGCTATAGGTAATTTTGCAATTCTATATTGTATGCTTTTTTTTACACAGCTAAATGTCACATTTAATTCTACTTTATTCGTCTTTAGTGCTATGCCCATGTATAATTTGCAATCAAGTAACACAGAGCATTAATTAATTTCATCTTAAATCTTTTTTCCCCTTCACAAACAGTTATTACTACACTTGACCTACCACAAACACATTGATTTGTTGATTTGTCAGTGAATGACAAGTCTCTTCTGACTGCCTGACTCTTTTGTAAGTGCATTTACACACAAGCTGACCATTTATTGTGTCAGTGGTTGGTCAAAGCAGATATTTGTGGCCTGTAAAGCATCCCCAATGGCAACTGCTTCAAAGCACACAAAGGATTCAGGAGCAAAACATGTCTCTGATTACTCGCTAATTGGTTCCAATCCTACTCTATCCCATGTGGACAAAAAGGCATCTCTGTCGGTTGTCAATCACTAGATCTAGGTGTTCTTAGATTTTCCTGTCCTGCCCTTTGAGGGATGTGTGAGTTTGTGCATGTGTGTTTGAGAGAGTGAGAGTGAGAGAGAGAGAGAGAGAGAGAGAGATTCACCAGTTGTCTGTACAGTATTAAAAACACATATAGCAATATCTCCTGAGGCATCACGGTCTCAAAATCTTGTTTCTTTTTTTTTTTTTTATTTATTTAATTGTGTGTGCTTTTTTTTTTACTTTCACAAATTCATTGATTTATAGTTATTTGACTTTTAAGCAGATACAGCCTGTTTTTATATAATTTTATATAAAATAATATATTCCAGCATTTTAGTACTGTAATGATCTGGTAAGTCTGGTTAAGTCAATCACAATACTGGAGTGCTTATTAGAAAATTTTTTTTTGATTATTGTGACACATTTCCTAGATATTTCAATGTGTTTCATATAGCAACAGGTCATTTCTGACATTCAGGAATCCTCATAATCAGCTTCTAATAGTCCAGGATTAGAATCTGCACATTGTGCTGTAGATGTTTGGTACCAATCACCTGCCTCAGTCTTCCTACATATTTTTACTTAAATGACATTCTTATAATACATCCATGTGCTCTTCTATGCAAAAATGGACCATTCTCAATTTTGACGTTACTGAAAATGATTTTATTCACCCATTTACAATAAATTGATATAAACCTGCCCAGGTGTGTTGCATTTGGTAGGATTAACGTTTAAGAAAAACACATTTCAGTAATAAGCACATACAGTAAGTCAAAACATATCACAAACAGACCAGCAGGTAACAAGAATTAGTTTTATCTACACAAGTATCCTATTCAAGATCATTTTGCGTTATGTAAATGTCCCTTGCTCTTTCTTGCCAATACATGCAGCTGATTCAGATTATTTGAGAATTTGCTCATTATACATCTTATTCGTTGCCTGTACAAAATTGAAAAGAAAAAAATCCACACGTGACCCATGCTTTAAACCAATCATAGCATGCCGTACACGTGGCTGCCTCGAACATATATATATATAAAAAAAAATTAACATTAATAAATATTTGTCATGAGTGAAGTAAGCCAGCAGCACGCGCTGCTGTTCTTTGATAAATGATCAACAACAAGCATGATGAAAATAAATAAGTAAATAAATAAAATATAATTATCAATAATTGTTAAGGACATCAAAAGAAGAAAATATTTTTTAATAAACAACAAATCGTATCCAACACGCGAATTAAACGTTTTAAAACATGGACGCGATTACTACTGCGCATGTGCGTCAAACGTCGCAGGATATTGTTGAGTTTCCGCTTTTTTCCTTTAAGGCTGCCAATTTGTAATTTCACAGTTACGAGCTCGGATCCTGAGTGGCTCTTGACCGTCCGTGAAAATATTCTTCTTCTTTTTTTTAACGAGGAGGCAAACGACGTTGTGATTAGGTGAAGCTCATGGAGACGGTGTGCTCGAGCGCTTTGCGGCGCAGGGAGGCGATGCTGCTGCCTCTCCACACGTCACTGTCCGGGGAGCTGCACAGTTGAGGCGAGCCGCTCGCGCTGGTCGGGCCGGAAAGCGAGGCGGGCACCATGCCGGGGAAAGCGGGCTGATACAGGTGCGACTGCAGGCCGGAGCCGTTCGACGATAGACCGTTGGAAAGGCCCATGGAGTTGGGCGGCGGCGCGCCTCCCAGGCTGCATTGCGACAACGACTGCGCCATGGAAGGTTGGCGGCCGAGCGACGGCGGCAGCTGCAGCTGAGAAACGCCGGCCATGCCCGCCGCGGCCCAGCGCCCGTCGTTGGCGTGGAACGAGCACAAGCCGTCGCCCATAGCGGCCGTCGGAAACTGCGGCAAACTGTGTGTGGGCAACAGCGTGCCAGGAGCGCGGAACACGTTCGTCGTCTTCTTGCGCTTCTTCCACTTGGCCCGACGGTTCTGAAACCACACCTGCGCAGGAAAACGAAAAACAATGAGCTCAAATATAACCGACTTCTTACACAGTAAAACAAAAAAACCTGTTAAAACAGCACCTGTGTTTACATTAGTCTAGTCGGAAACCAATAAACACTATAATATTACATTAATCAAAGATTGAAATGGTTAATTCAAAACTATCTACTTTTAAAGCATGATTGTCTTCTTCAAGGGAACCCTTAGAGGTTCCATGTAAAAATCCAAGACAATCTTTCTCAGAAGGATTACTAGTAGAACCCTTTAGGAGCCTGAGAATCCTTAATTATCAAATGAACTCTTAAAGACCCCTTGAGGATGTAGTTAATACTGAGAATGAATTCAACACTGAGCTTATTTTCTGGAGGACCTCTGTTACAGTGCAGTATATAAAAAATAAGCTATTGCGTCCTGCTCGGACTCAAATAATTATCGTATTAAAAATGTTTTTTGATGAATTGTAATAAAACATTTTGGTAAAAATATGATCACTACATAACCTTGATTGATTAAAAATATTGAAAATCACATACTCGCTTTTATTATTATTATTATTATTATTATTATTAT
>JAOTRN010000028.1:11367939-11386279 GCA_028566695.1 Bagroides melapterus
ATAATAATAATAATAATAATAATAATAATAATAATAATAATAATAATAATAATAATAATAATAATAATAATAAAATCTATATAATATTCTCACAATACATGGAGCTTTTATTAATATTTGTTCAGTTACACGACTGTAACAGAATATTATCTAATATTATCTAAAACATCATCACTGCCTATTTATAATCATTCTCCTATTTTAGGTCTTTTATTGCCAATTATGCATATCTTAAATTAATTTTTAAAACCCCAACAAATGGATCTAATAATATGTGTTTACAAAAGCATTTGTTTAATTCGCTAAGCTTTTTCTGAATAGCCAGCTAACTATCTTCACTAGCTAGAATAATATTAGACTGTTTTGCAGGCGCTGGATGTTAGCTTGCTAAGCTAATGTTACCTCATTTTAGCTGGTTTTTTTTATGGGGATATTATTAATAATATTAAGAAGTAATATTAATATAATTGGGTGAGCAAACATTAATTAGCTAGGTCTCTGAATTAAATGGTATATATTTGGTTAAGATTAGAGAAAAGTGTTGTGCCATTGATCTATATGCACAATTTAAAAAGTAATTCTAACTGGCTCAGTGGTGCATTTTAAAAATTGCTGTTTTGTTGTTGTCCTTCCTGCGTGAGTTTTCTTAGCATTGGATATGTTCCATGTTGGATATATTCCTGGGCGCTGGCCACATTAATATTCAGTCGCATGTCCCTGCAACCCTGCAGCATTTCAGAGAGGATATTGTGGTTAAGGCTAATTTTCCTCACCATTCCCAGACTGGGAGAGGTGGGCAAAAGCAGCCTCTGTCAGTTCATTAGAAAGTGACAGCCTTTCAGCTAACGTCCACCCCGAGAAGCAGTGTCTCTAATCAAAGCCGACATGCATACACACACATACACACATGCGTTCACACATGCATCAGCAGCCTTCCCCAACATGTCCCCCCACCCCACCTCCTCACCCAATCCCCAATCCCACCACCACCCAACACACACAGAGAAAATTCACTAATCAAAAAGTGTATTTCCTTGCAGTACTCTCTGGAGAAATCTGTTGGGAGAAAATTGGAATAATTTATTAGCTTACAAGTTTGGGTTGACAATTGGCCCACTGCTATTTATCTCTGTAATAGAGAATGTCTCCAATGTGGCAAAACTGACCAAATCAGGGAGCTTTGATTAGAGAATGAAGCTGGCAAGTTTGGACATCTTTTTGTCTCAGTGGGATGTATACACAGCAATAACCAGACAAGTGAACAAACTGATCTGACAAGTGACTCCACCATATTAGATTTCCAGACTCCAAACACGAAATGTCCTAAATAACTATCTAAACACATATAAAATCCCGATTCGTATGACATAAAAAATATAAATGATCTTAAATAAGGTTCTGATCACTATTTATCCCTGAATAATTCATTTAATTGCTCTTGCTGACAGCTGAGAGACTAGAATGCACTTGCACTGTTGTTTAGTTCAGGATTTCCTCCGAGTGTGTGTTTTCTGTTATGAGAAAACTGTTTTGCATTTCAAATAAGTGCATTACTAATTAAGTGGCAGATTAATGGAATTTTTTTTCCTGGCATCAACCATAAAGATGGGTGAATATTTGGATCATTATTTAGCCTTTATTACTCGTTACCCTGATGGTATGTGTCACTCCAGGTTTGTCTGGCTAATTTATGTCTGATGGTACAGTGCCTGCGAGTTGTTAATGTTTATTTTTTCTCATTTGCATTGTGAGATGCATTTGATGGATTCAGAAATGGAATGACGTGAGATGGAAGTGAAAGTGGCAATGTGGGAGGTTTCGAATGTTGCCCGCGCAAGTATGAAGATCAAAACAGTTGGCCTTCTTGAGCTCTAATGTGTCTCATCCCACACACTTCTGGACTGGTCACCAGATTTTATTTAAGAGATGAAAGTGAAGAAATATTTCCTCAGACTTGTTAAGTGCCTAAGTCATTCTAAAAGCACCGGTTAAGATTTGAACGTGCCTGTAAATTGCATTTTCAAATTAAGATATTGATAACAAGACCTCACAAAATTAGCTGTTTTTCTTGCATTGTAATGACAGTGTTTATTAGTACTATATTCCAAGTACTGCATTAGTACCAATTCGGGAAAACCTTAATGGCTTTCGGGTTAATATATATCAGAAGGTGTTTAAGTAAAATTTTTTCAGGTCCCTCGACATGAAATTACTTGCATACAAAAGTACAGATAAGCAATTAAAACGACTGAAATATGACAACAATGACCTTTTAATGCTTAACCAGTGTCAGTGACTAGTTTAAGGCTATAAATAAGACATTGAATTGGTTATGTTTGTTTTCCAGTGGTGCTTTATGTTAACACTGTTGAGGAGTACCATGGACTGTGTAGATGAAACATGTCTATTTTGATATTAAACATTTTCTTTGACTTATTTTAAACAGATCAGTTTATGAAAATCTGAAAAATCTGTTAATCTCTGGGCTCATTAGTTGCCTTCAGCTACATAATTTACATGAATCCTTGTGATTGGACAGCAAAAGAAGCCAAGCTGGTTTGTTATAGGAAAACTATAGTCACTGAAATCACTGAAATATGACAATTTTTATATATTTATAATTTATGCATTATGTTTAACACTTTTCATGTACTCCTTCGGCTTGATCCTTCTAGATGATGTGAATTGACCAGCCCTGACCTCGATATATGTTGTGAAGAGTCTCTATGTAGTTCTATGTGCTGTGCTGCTTTATGGTAAATTCTGTCTCAGGTTTCTCCCAGAACTAATAGCATTACATGTAGTAGAGCTCCTGTGCTGTAGGTTTGCTCATTCTGTCTCATAGATTTCACCTGACTGCTTTAAAAGTCCATTTGGACTGGTGCCTAAAATCACCTGCTCTAAGTCTCTAAAGAACCAGCACTCAGCCTAATTTGTATGCATTATCAATTAACAAACTTAATAGCCGGCAGATTGATTAGATCCTCAGTTAGAGAGGGTAGAGCTGAAGCGAAACATGAAAGATCATACACTCAGCTTCTTGCTCTCTCTCTCTCTCTCTCTCTCTCTCTCTCTCTCTCTCTCTCTCTCTCTCTGTCTCTCTCTCTCTTTCGCTCTCTCTCCCTCACTCACACACACACGCACGCACACGCACACGCACACGCACAAATCCACTCCTCCTCCACATTTCCCTAATTAATGCATACATATGGTGGAGAATAGAGTGGAAACAAGGCACTGCTCAGATTTTAAATAAACCTTCACCATCTAATGAGTCGGGCCGCCATGGCTAGTTTATCACTAATTGTGCTTTCTGTTAATGAGAGACTGCCTTAATATGAGAGTGTGTAATGCATTCACATATAATAAAATCTTGAATATTTCCGTCAATTAGAGTGACAGAGGTTGAGGAATCATGTATCTGATGATTGTACATTGAAGCAGTTTTTGAAATGATTAAGCAGCAAATTTTTCTTACATAATTTGCCCCGAAAATATTTGTTACGCATACAAAAGTGTTTCAAAGATGAATTGTGTAAATCTGATGCTTTGTAAACTCACAGATATAGTATATTAAACGTTTATTGTTTTTGTTGTTTTTTTCTTGCTTTCATACTGTTGAAATAGGTTTATAGGGCCTCTGAAGTGTATCTTCATCACATCATAAAGTGGGAAAGGCCATTTCTGGGTGTGTATGAGAATATCCGTAACTGACTGCATGACTGGCCAAGGACTCCAGCTCCCTGATTGACAGCCTTGTTCCCTACATCTATCAATGTCCGATCTGCAGCTGCCACCACATGGACATCATCATCACTCAGATTCTGGCTTGTGAAGGAAAAACAACAGCAAAACTGAGCGGTAAATGACTTATATGCTATATTCGGAGTAACAGCATATTACAGCTTATCGTATTTACAGTAACATCCTGATTTACAGTGTTCACCTCTGAGGAGTTACTTTTAACCCTGTAATTTGGTGACTTTTTTTATAATATGGAAGCCCAAATCTGTAGAAACTCCTTTGTGTGTTAGACTCAATTACAGCAAGGTCCTTTCACCCTAAGGAAGGTTCTCTACCATAGTTTTCGACACAACTCCAAGCACAGTATGAATGACCTACCATATAAGCGGAAGGCTGATCCATGGACATTAAAATGCAAACGTGCACATATTTCCTGGCATTAAACTTTATGATGCATTGAAACCACTGTCTCTCAAGTAGTAAATCCTAATGGGCTTCTGTGATATTTTTACTCTGCAAAGATATCATTCGATGTCATTGTTTCATACAAACAATCAGGTACAAAGCGACAAGAGCTCCGTCTTTCTAAATCACCTCCTACACACACACACACACACATATGTGAGTGCGCAGACACACACAGACACACGCACACATGCACACACACACACAAACTGAGCAGGGCAACATATGCGGTTCAGTCGCTGTCGCCGCATTTTTGTCAGCTCACACTGAAATGTATTTCACTGTCTGCCCCTTAATTTTGATTTATTGTCCATGCACAAATTAGAAAAATATGCTTTAAATTTCAGTTCCATGGCCGTGCAGTGCCTGGTGCCTAGGGACCAGGTGATGTTTAACATGTCTGAAATACATATTGGATTAGTGCGCTTTGTTTCTCCCCAACAGCAGGTGTTTCATCACTGCTGATGGCTGAACTTAAATATGTTAGGACAGCAAGCCCCCTAAGAAATATGCTCCTTTGCTAGAGTATAGCATAAAGCCTGGAAAAAAAAAATCCCCCATCAGCTCTAAATATATAACTTGTGAACAGATCATGAGTTTGAAAACCGTTAACTGACCTAAACTGAAAAGCTATCACTCTGATATATTTGTGACAAACATTGTTCTATTGCGTGTCAGTTGAAACATGCTTTGTGTTTGCTTCTTAACGTTGTTATCCTCCCAACATGATGGACATCCCTGAGTGTTTGAAGAGCACCATGACAATCATGAAAAACTGACCATTTGGCAAGCGTCACATTTCTGAGCCCTGACTCTTGTTTCTTTTCCACTCATCAGAAGGCATTTAGCAGAGCAAATGTTTCCAAGGTCAGACTGCAGGCGTTAACAAGCTAATCAGAACTGTGATAGACAGTGTGTGTTTTGCCGCTACACAAGCTTTGATTAAAAGTAATGGATCTCAACAAATAGCTAGCTAGGCTTGGTTGCGTTTGTGTAAGAGACTTAACTGAGCCGTCATGGTGATGGTACATTTAAACAAGTCAGTAAGAGGTCAAATAACAGATTTCTAATTTCTACCTTTAATTTCAGTGTATTTTTTGTGTTATTAATCTAGATACACCTACAAAGAGCAACATTCCTTTCATACAACTCAAAGTGTTATTATTAATGTACCAGATTTAGCCTCAGTGTCCAGGCAAAATAAATGTAGATCAATAGGTGTTTTTTGTGCTATCACTACTGGTCTAGTAGCTAACTTCAGAGTAATCCTTTGAAATTCAAGACTTTGAATGTTGAAATCAAATCAAAAGTGTTGAAATCAAACACTTTTTGTGATGCAAAAAAAAAAACGCTTCAAACTCTGTGTTATTTTTGGTATTTCTTTGCTTACGTAACATGGTTGTCATTATGCCATCATAACAAATGGAAATCTGCATGATATTCACTGGGTAACTCATTAGCTGATAATTTGATTGCCATTTCAAGCCCCGATGCCTTGTTTCTCCTGGTTCTTTGGTCATTAATTAAATATCGAGGGGAATTGGTCAAAGGGGTTGAAGTGGCATTTCTCAATTGGAAAACAAATGCGATAAGAAATACAATAGAACTGATTATGCATGCTAAATCTCTAGCGGTTTTACTGATTTGAGCAAACAAGAAAAAATATTTTGACTTAACTTGTTGTCAGGTGTTTTGTTATCTATATTATACACTGTACAGACTCTGGTGGTGGTGTGAGTGTTTGGAAAGTGGTCAAGGACAGGTCAGGTTATCTGTGGTAAGGCAGATTTTTAACCCAGTTGTCAGTATAGTGTGTCAGAGTGGACAAAGGCCTGTCATTTGCCCTCACCCTGAATCAATCCTAATCCCCTTCCGTGGCTCTTGTTTGCACATTAATCCTGCCACAATTAGATGACAAAGGGCAGTGTTTTTTAGATGATAGCCTGCAGCTCTGTACTTGAAGACCTAATCAGAAAGATAAACTCTGCTGTATTTCAATTTGGAAGAGCGCTGTTCCGCAAAGAAGCGCCTGGCATGGCGATAAATAAAAATGCCTATTTACTCCATGGACACCCTACTGCTCTCTACCAGCCCCCTAATCACCGTGCGCATTGACCAAAGACCTTAAATCTTATATCACTGCACACTAAAGCTAATGATTAGTGTTGCTATTGAACGCCAGACTCAAACCGTTCTCAATGCTAGATCAGGATTAGAAGTGCAATTGGCCTGAGGAATTGACTTACCACCTACTGTAGCTTGAAGTTTGAGCTTGAATAATATAAGTGAACAAAAAAAATCACATAGGTTTCAGCAATCAGCGTGTGATCGTTTTCATTAATGTTATACCCTGACGTTGCACATGCGAGTTCAATATGTGACATGGAATGAATAATATGTGATCAAGTGTGAAGGTTACAGAAATGACTACTAATAGAAGCATGATGTAACTCATGTGCCAGCTTATAAAATCAATGAATCATGTGAAAATAAAGAATGCACTATGTTTAAAAAGTCTGCATGTTAAAGATGCGTGAAACATAACATATAATGTATAAAGTTCATGTGAATTATATGTCACTTTTCTGATAATCTTTCAAAATATCCCGGGATTTCACTAACCTGAGCATTTCCTTGTCGCTTGCATGTTTTGTACGTTTAATATGAATACAGTTTGTCTTTTAAAATAATTTATGTACATAATTTGACTTCAATTACATTTTATACTGCCATGTAAAAAACATCTTTATTACTCAGATCATGTGTTCTAAACAGATAGAAAAACAAATAAAGGTTAGCTATAGCATCTTTTTGAGAGCTGAGGTGTACAAAATTATTAAAATACCAAAGACGACAATGGATGATGCATTGGTTGCAGTGGTTTAATTTAAGATACTGGTTTGTTTGCATTTTGGGAAATAGAACTAGTAAAATTTGTTTGTTGGAGGGTACAAACAAAAAAGGGGGGAGGGATGGATTTAAAAAAAAACAGTCCAGGACACATCACTGGATAAACTCAAGTGATGTAGCTGAGGATGAAGAGCTGTCAGACACAGCAGACCATGCTGACAGTGCTACTGTGGGTGTTCCAGTTTTTCCAGGAGCATAGCTAGGTCTAAAACAAAGTTTTCGTGTTAAGGCTATGCCCATGCCAGTTTAAATCTCAATACATATTTAAAGCAATAAAGCAATAACGGTAATATACATTTACAGCTTTAGATATGTATTTAGAGTAGCACTACATCAGAGACAATGTTTTCAGAGATTGTGGTTTATAATTAAAGTAAGTTGAAGTGTTAGCTCGTATGTGATTCTGACTTAATTGATGTATTCTCATAAATGGTAGCAGTAGGCAGAATTTTAACACTTTTGGGGTTTTTGTGTGTGTATTTTTGAACAATTGTAAATGTTGCAGGTCACAGTGATGTTGATCTCGCACACAACACCTGGTCTGTCAGAAGTGCTAAGTCCTCATTATCGGCACACCAATATACTTTCGGATGAAACCTCGATCGTTATTCATCAGACAGCAACTGCTTTAAGAGTGCCTCGATTAAAGACCTGTCACTTTTAATTAGCGCGTGGAAGAGTGAGTGGCGCTGCGGGGGAGTGTGGGCTAAACAAAGGAAACTTTCTAAACACCAACTCGAAAAACATCGAGTGCAAAGTCCCACAGAGAGCCTCCAGTCTCCGGAGGTGCCTAAAAAATTAGCTTTTAGAGGGCAAGAGAGCGAGGTGTGTGTGCGTGTGTGTGTGTGAGCGCGCGTGTGTTTGGTGGGGGTATGGAGAGAAAAAGGACAGACGGTGTTAATATCTTTTTCCCCTTGGAACAGAAGCGAGACCCCGTGAGAAGCGCGGCGATGACACGCGCATCTAAATTTAAATTTAAATAGTCCCTGAACGGGCGCCCTGCAACTCGGACCCGCTTAATTGATTGAGGCTTGCAATTGGAGGGAAACCACCACGTTCTGGCCATAAAACCATGACATTGGCACGATTTTCGCGTCTGAAACGTTGATTAATAATAATAATAATAATAATAATAATAATAATAATAATAATAATAATAATAATCCATGCTTTCGAGGTCTTGAAGGCAGCGCGTGCGCGTCTAAATATATTCCCAATATAGCGCGCGGAATAATCTCTAATGAAATACTAGCTAATGACAAGCCTCATTTTTCACCGGGCAACTCTGAGTGTTGAAAGATGATTTGTTTCTGTTACGCATTAGTAATCTTAATGGGTAAACAGTGCATTGATGATTATCCTTAATGAAATCAAAGAAAGGTGGGCTAAATGTAGTCTGTATTTAAATCCTCACCCTTGGGTAAATGTTCTTTAATAGACTTCGTTTATTTCCCTCAACGCTATTACCAGACAACTATGCAAATACTAATGTATGCTTAGACAAATAGGTTATGCTTTTTCTGTATTTTCTAAAAAGCAACCTGCACAATCACATGATTCACCACAGTCAGGCATGAGGTAAATGGACACTTTCTCTGCACACTTGACATGTACATGGTACTCTGTCCTCATTCTCCTCCTAATTGGCTGTCAATAAACATTTATTCTGAGGCAAAACAAAGCTGAAAGGAAACAGAAAAGCAATGGACTGTTGGAAAAGCGGAGCCATCTTCCAAAGGCAGAGAGGCAAGTGTTAAGCAAAGATCTCATTTAAAGTGGCTCTGCCATAGGAGAGAGGGGCACTTAACGCAGCCGCCTTTATTAGCCTATTGCGAGATGTGTATTTGGGGCCTTTATTAGGACTGTGGATCTGAAAACCAGCTTGAAAAGCCTGTTTCAATTTATCAGCCGAGTGTTTTTTGAATAAACCAATGCAGTGCTCTTTCTTCTGCTCTTTCATCGTGCTCTATACTCAACAGAGTGACTTGTTCTTGGAGCACTCCCCCATAGATGGAAGACCTTTGCCTCTTACTTTCCGTCATACTTTCATCCCCACACACTCACCTCCCTTTTTATCAGCATTCAAATAGGAAATAGAATTAGGCTGTTCCAGGCTTCTTACCGTGATGCTGGGGGGCTTTTAAGTGCCACCCTTCTTAGCAGAATGACTTGAAATAATGAGGAGTTTTTTCTTTTTTTCATTAGATGCAGGCGTACTGGCAGCCACAGCCTCAACTAGATTTAAAAAGGCCTTTAGACGAAAAGACATCCTCTTTACCGCTCTCCACATTTGCCTAGCAGCGTATTGTTCTTTTTTCCATTAATTACAGTTGAACATAGAAAATCCTGTGGGCAGAAAGGAAGGAGTTGCGACGTTTGTAAGTCAGACCCCTGCACCTGCAGTGGAGTGTTTATGCCCAAACTCAAGGAGTCAGAGTCAATAGACACTATCAAAACAGCAGCATTCACCAGTAGCACGCCCAGCACAATAGGGTCATGTTTGATCATCGGCTAACAGAAAGCTCACTTCCTGATTAAGAGAAAGCCTTTGAGATTCAGGGTGCAAGGGCAGAACATTTGGTCCAAAGAGGAGCCAAACTGGCCATTGATTCCTGTGAGCTAAAAAGGATATGATTCTAGATTTTTTTGCTGTTATTTGCAAGAACACTTTTGACACTAAACAAAAATTTGTAGGAATTCTTTCAAGTGAAATATTGCTTCATATAAATCTACAATCATGTATCTACCCAAAACTGTATTCCTTCACCCATATTTTCTGTTCCCTTATGTGTATTTCATTCTCTACCTAAAAGCTGGGCTGATGGTGGCGTTGCTGTTCCTCCCCCAATGAGGGACAGCTTTGTCTTCTTGTGTCTGTGCATCTCCACGAAGCTGTCTGTCTGAGGACTCTCCCATCCTTACTTCCCACAGTCAATTATGTGATAAATTACTCTAACGAACTGAACACAGATCAGCCCAATTAAGCCTGTAAGTAGTACATGGACTCTCCCTTGGAGTTGTCCATGCTACCGCGAGTGATTTAGAGTGTTTATTTGTAGCAGTAGCCTAGTAGCCTAGAAATGGTTCCTGAAGGTTGAAGTGTGTGCAGCCTATATTGAGGTTTCCTATGCTTCACACATCACTTTAAAAATTCATAGACAAAGACATGTAAATAGGTATTCATTTTATGTCTGTCTGTCTCCAGACTGCTCTTTTTTCCTCCTCCATGATTCAAAGTGAATTTTTGAATGGATTAAGCTGAGAGAAAGAGAGACAGACTGATTGAGGATGAATGTTTCGAAGGCACCAGGCACATGAATAGAAGAAATAGAAAAAGATGGCAGGCTATTTGAATATTGATGCACCCATACGTTTCTCCTATTTCCATTAATCTCATGCTCATCAGGGGTAAACAGAAGGAGCCACTGCTGCTCCATTCCGCACATGCCTGTCACCGTGCAAAAGCTAGTATGTTACTGTGCACGTGTGTGAATGCGCATCCATCCTACTGTCAATCGCAGGACCAAGCCCAGAACCCAGTGCATTAAAACAGAGTGCTTTTCCCTGTCAGGCTGGACAGGTGCTTCCGTAGTTGAGACAGACTCCATTCCCTCTCCCTGAAGCACTAGATAGCCTCCTCTTGCCTCAGACGCTGACACAGGCATAGTGACGTGGCCAAATTAACAGGCCTATCATGTCACCCTTTCAGGGGTCCCACCAAGAGAGCAGGAAATCAAGTTGTCACGCCAGGCCAGTGGGACTGCTCATCTCCTCTCTGCTGTTCTGTAATAGCATGTGCCAGAAACGAGATGCATTGCAGTGCCCAGTTTACTGTGAGATGCATTCTGATGTCTCATTACTGCTTCTTGCTGACAGATTGTGATTGCGAATTGGGGCCTCCATGCTGATCACTCGGAGGGTTTCGGTTCATCTGATTGAAGCCACCATGTTGAAGTTTTGGCTATGACCTCAGGTAAGATTGTTACCAAGAACCAGGCACACTTTTGTGGTTTCAAAAATAATTGCTTTTCAAATTTGCATTCCAACTATGGAGTATGCGCTGTAAATATTGACCCTCTTCAGAATGGTTTGAAACGGTATTGAATATAGACAACTCTTGAACTGACACTAAATCCTCTGTGAAGCTTTCAATGGATTAAACTGAGAGAAAAAGAGATTAATGCTGAATGTTTGAAAGGCATCAAGAACTTGAATAGAAGGAACAGGATTACGTTTTGATCCCCACCCTACTCAACAGATCATAAAATATTGCAGTGAACAGAAAAAGTTCCATCAGTTTAACTTGAGTCTGTCTAGTCTAACGGCCCCATCCTGAGATGGATGGCATTGGATTGACGCTTGATTCATTGCTTTCAAATTAAACTTTATGAATGCATAAAAGTTATAGTTTCTGCCAAGGCCTGGGATAATGCACATAAAACCGCAACTAACTAGGGTGTAATAGTTGCCATAAACCAATGACAGTGAATCATATTTTTCTCCTTAAATATGCATGATATCTAAATAGTATTAATGTTCTTGGAGAATTATAAGGAATAATTACATGTAAAGACATTTCTTCCTATGTGTTGACATAAATGTCTTTGCCTGGAATTTTTCCCAAAATAGCACGCTGATATACTTGACACTGTTTCATATAAAAATGCTTTGGTTTACACGTAGACTGTACTTGCTCTGTCATGTTATGATTGATGTGTTTAGGTTGCCTGGGTCATTTCTGTCATAACGGCACGGATAAGAAACATTTCACTGAGCACAACAGCTTTGCATGTTTATACTGAATGACCCATAAACCATCTCCCTCTTGCCTACAATAGTGCCTCTCTCCTTGGTTAAGGCACAGAGTCGTAAAAGTGTAATGACAGTGCAACCTTGAGCTACTTTTATCCTGTCACATTGTCCATCACCGATAAAGTTAGCGACAGCTCCATCCGGATTCCTCTCCACTGATTTATTAATGGGAAAATAAACGTTATACTCTGTTCAGTCTCGTGTCCCTGCGAGATTCTCTCCCTCTACTCGGCGTGTTGGTTGTTGTTATTATTCTGTGGAAGATGTCGGGCTGGTTTTGAGGGCGCCGTGAGTGCTGAGGGGTTTGAACAGGGGGTAAGATACGTTCCCCGAGCTGCAGGTGATGGATGGGAGCTGGGCTCGGCTGACAGATGATCTAACAGGTGTTCATAACCAGTTTATAAGAGCCTTTATTTATGACAGGCCACAGCCAAGCTGCTGCAGAGCAACCTCGCCAGCTGCAGCCGGAGGCACCTCAGGGGCCAGATGCAGCGCTAGCCACCGTCAAACTCTGTCCGGAATCATAATTAGCCAATGATTTGTCGGGGGAGGTTACATGGGCACCAAATGAAGAGGAGGGAGGGGATTGGAGGCATGCTGTCTGCTAATAATGAGAGGACACCGCTAGTCACTCCAACAGATTGTGGCTTCCTTAGACAATGAACTAATGCTACTGGGTTTAGGACACTAAGTGCATATTGTCTACTGGCATATGAACCATTAATTAAAATTTAGAGGGGTGTGTGTGTGTGCGCGCACAAGTGTGTGTGTTGTTCTCTAGACATTGAAGACTTCTATTTATAGTCCGTCTCCTTGAAAAGTTTGCAATGTTCCTCTATGCTGTTGTGATAATGTTGTATTTTCAAGTGTAGATCTCAACGCATCAGCACTGTAGCCTTCTCCCACATTTTTCCACACCAATCCACAGGTCCTGCATGAGGATATTCATGTAGCTGTAATGCACGGCTCTGGAAAATGGATGACCGTGCTGCTGGAGGTGACGTGTTTGTTCTCCTATAAAGCATTGCCTGGAGGTGTGGGTGCGGAGGGGAGAGGGTGTCATGGGTGTGATAAATGGCCGCTTGGTAACATCTTCACTCCTGACCTCCCACACGTTTGAATAAGCAGCACATTACAGAGGGCCTACTTCATGCACATGAACTGGAAGCCATTCACATCTGGAAGACTCCAGGAGCATTGTGGGTAATTGAGATGCCAGAGAAGTCAGTATAGAGCTTCTTGCAGAAAAATATCTTTTGTCTGTAACCACTATAACTTGACTTTAGTGTCAGTACCATGAAAAAAGTGGTAGAGAATCTAGAAAGTAGTCTTTACAATATATCAGTGCAAAACTCTTTAATTTTGCAGATGAATTAGCAAAATAGTGTGTTGTTGATTTTATCCTACTATGTGTTTTTTTATTTGATAACAAAGCAATAATGTGAACTGTGCAGAAAATTGGGTCCAAATAATTGGTTCATTTTTAGATTTTCAGCCTTCAGTTTGTAATTAGACAGAATTTCAGTTCAACTGAATGTTCTAATTTGTAGGGCTGTTTACAGTTGACATTGTTACAAAGCAGCTTTACAGGAATATAAAAATTCAGAATAGAAGTAAAAAAAAAACAATAAAATATTACATAAAAATGTATAGATATTCCTAATGAGCAAGCCAGAGGCAACAGTGGCGAGGAAAAACTCCCTGAGACGATATGAACTCCATCCTCATCTGACTGACATCACGTAGTATGATTATAAATACTTTCCTTTTTATAACTGTAAAAGTGCAATTGTGAAACTAGCAGCTTTTGCGTAACCTATGAATATGAGCATCAGCGTAATTTCTCAATTCATTATATTTTAATATGAAGACATTTCGGTCAAAGTTATCACATGTTCAGTGATCAAGATCAGAGCACAAAAGGAAATTTCAGTCCAAAAAAGTCTTCCAAATATTAGATTGACAGCTTAAAAATGTGATATTGTTGTATTGTGGAATGACATTAAAAATATCATAAGTTTAATTTACCTTTTTTTGCATCGCCATTAAAATGCCAGCTGAGCATTTTGAGCCCATAGCTCTAACCAGGATAAAATTTTACTGAGGTCTACATAATGTCTAGAATTCTACATTTACAATTGTAATTTTTCAACTTCATTATATATTTTCCTTTCAAAATCACACAAGCTTTTTGTTTCAAATTTCTTAAAAATGACACTGAATTGACTACATATTAAAGGAGCACACAGTATGGAATATTCTTTGTCAAATGCCACTGAATTTATACTTTATAAGGATATACAGTAAGAAATCCTTATAGACCATCTTCTTTATTTTTCCTTGTATATTATTTCAGTAATCTGGATTCAGATTAAAGAATGATAGAGCAGAGAACTTACCACTAATAAATATAATATTTTATCTAGATGTGATAAGTTACTGAAATGTCAATGATTAGTATGTTTGCATTAAAAATTGAATATTCAGTAATTAATAAAAAACTCTACATTAAATTTTTTCTACTTAAAAGAACCAGCTTTTATTCTTCAGTCATCTGGTAATGATTATAAAACCCACACAAATTGCTCAAATGACACCAAACCTACCAAGTTCTGGTCCCCAGTGTCCTCATAGCCAGTTACAGCCATGTTTGAATCAAATATCTAGATCATCTACTGCAGATTTATAATCTGGTTATTATACACTGACTCTGGCAAATTTTCTAGTTTTTCAAATCTAGTGGTTTATTATTTTAATAATGCAGTCTAACTTTTTAAAAACTTGTCAGTTTAACTTGTGTAGCAAACTTGCAGTATAACAAAATCTTGCAATCAGTCTTCATACTGCTCTGTCAGAATGTTATAATGGAAATAACCTTGTAAAATCGGTCACCTGTTACAGTCATTATATATGGCAAAGTCATTTAAATCACATTTTTATATCATAAAAGTGATTTTATATCCGGCTTGACACGTTGTACCCAAAACACACAGGGACACAGATTAGGAAAGAATATCAAAACACCACAAATCCCATAATTACCAGCTATTAGTGTGAGAGTGACAAAACCTGCCAGTCTATTATCGCAGCTGACTGAAAAGCCATTTAGGATGGGCCACCACCTCGTTGTCAATCGCAGCCATTCAGCGGGGCCCCAGGGGGTTAGACAGGGAGCAGACCCAGACCTGCTTAGGAAGATGGAGTGTTGGGGTAAACGCCCCCGTGCCGTCCTCGGTGGGCCTGGAGGAGCGTGTTCAGCGCTCCGTATCTCAGCAACACCGTATTGAGGGTGAACAGGGACACATGGGCCTATTGAAGGCAGTAACAAGTGCCAAGCGGGGCCCTGACCCACACCACCCCTCTCCAGTGTCTCAGCCCTCCCTGCAGCCCTGGGAAAGCCACGTGTCTGAATCGAAGCCATCTGCCTCAATTTGCCTAACATATTTGGCCACAATGGCCGGCCAGTTATCCATGACAAAGGGCCACAATAGGCCGTCCTCAGACACGCAGTGAGGCTGGAGAGCGCAGCATGGACCCATTCGTCTGCACACCAACTGGACAGTGGCTCATGTTCGACGATTAGCACACTCTGCCCGTCGCCAGCAGCTCAGCACAGTCTCAGGGGATATGGGTAATTACCATCAACAGAAGAAAGGGAGTTTATCAGCAGACTCTTAAACCCCCCTCTCTCTTCAGCCTTAATCAGGAGTAAATGAGTAATATACTCAAGGGTCCTTTCTTCTGACTCTGCTTTTTTGTAATTCGGTATGTGTCAAAAGCATACATTACAGATAACAAGGGATATGTTGTGTGAACGACAGCTATTCGAGGATTAATGAAAGAGGGCTTAGGAAAACGCTACAAAAGGATTATAGTTGAACAAGCAGAGGGAGAGGAAAAACCCCAGAAATCAGAAAGTGTCCAACTTGAAGGGGTCGTTCCATTATGTCATATTCAAAATGTTCAAAAGTGACTTGAAATGAAATTCAGTTGAACTAATTCAGTCAGTCAACCAGTTCAACTAGGTTTTTTTTTCTTCACATCTATTTCCACAGAAGGTTGTGATTGTTACGTTTATTGTGTTTGTATTAGTTGATGAATGATGTGCCGCACGCTGCTTGTACACATATTATACACTCTTCGTTTAAAGTCCATATTATGTTCTATATTATATGTTAATGAAGGTGAATATAAGTAGTACAATACTTCATTTAGTTATTGAATAAAACACAAGGGTGAATTGTAGTAATATATGCCATATGTATTGTAGTTAAGTGAGTGCATTTACAATGAGACATTATTACTATCTAATTTTTTGTGAGTTTGGAGAGATTAAGATTAAAGTCGAGACTAAAGCTCTTTTTGGTGCCGTCTCGCTTGACCTTTTTGAACATGTTAATTGGTTTCCAACATTAGGTATTATTTTTTGTCTTAGTCACAGCATAATATTATTTATGCTACTCTGAGGTCAATAAACGTGAATCTTATTGAATCAGGACAGTTGTCAGTATCGGAGTTATTACATGGATTGGTGCAAATTTATTGATTACGAGATTATGGTTTGTTTTCTTTTTTCTTTTTAGTGCTTTCCTTCAGGCCTCAAAACAAACAAAAAAATAGCACTATATTGTTGTGGTTAACCACTAGGAATAAGCTGTCTTCTGTTCACCACATATCATGTCCAAAGGTTAAAACCAAGCAATTACTGTCATTTTCATGCTTTGTGATAAAAATCATAACACGGTTCCCTCAGGTGGTGTCACTCTTCACTCTTGTCACTTGAACAGTGACCAGCCATCGAAGAGGGCGGCCCATTCAGCCGAGCTCTCTTTTGACATGGAGTCCTCAATTAAAGTGTGCTGAAGCAGACACAATCCTATTAGTGAGCAGCGAGTGAGAAAAGAGGGCTGGCCCCTTCATTTGTGCTGCCAGAATGATTATCCTCGAGTTGGTAAATTGCACTGAGGCCCCACATGGATTATGGTAAACAGCGTACAGAGTGAATGTGGTGATGACCACAAGCTAGCAGATTCTTTTCAATTTTATTTTGATGATATTAATTGAAGATGTACTTCAGTAAATTTCCATGGAAATTATCAGTGCTGTGATAGTACTGATAGCGTTGAACACAATTAAATGTTACGGTTATCATACAAAATAGTGTCTCAGTATAGCTAGTTAACCTGTAATAGACCTTCATCTAATTCATCTGACCAATATCAACATTCCCACAAAAATTACAATAATGCTGGTAATTATAAAGCCATTAACACCTTCATTTTTTTTTTTTACCAAAGTACTGAGCAGTGCTGCCTCTTAGTGGTCAAATCCACTGCCCATTCAGAGTGTGTAAAGTGTTTACACTAAACATGGCATGAAAATGATACACCATACACATCATGTATATGATCTAGGATTCTCAGCAACAGTTTCACACATGAGAGCATCTCCAGCTGCTATTTGGTTGCTCATACATTTGGTGCTGACATAAAGTCCAATTTTTACTGATTTTATGATTTACATGTTGACGTTCAGTGCAATCATTTAAAAAAAACGATCACTTGCTATAGCTTTTGAACAGTGAAATGAATGTAAATAGCAGCAAAACAGTACTTATGAACATCTATTACATGCTGCCGTATCTCCATCCTTCTATGTTTTTTGAAAGATTGCTGTTTAATAAATTAATGCAACCATATTTGTTTATGCTAAAGCCCTGTTCTGCACTGGGAGTAAATTCGAGTGTTGTTTAAAGCCAAGTACTTTTGTCAAGCTGTTGCAAATGGAATGATGGATGGCACTCAGGGCCTGTGCAAGTGAATGCATTGCTTCCTGTTTAACCTTAACATCCTTGTTGCTAATGGTTTGTCTGAGTCAGATTTTAAAAGACATAGTGCTGCTCCATTGAAATCAAAATTAAAAATCCACCATACCATATTTCTCCAAGCAGGGAAATACATTATGTGCTGCTAATGTATTGGCATAAAGCAAAGTAACATCCCATCAAGTGCTTCAATTTGGGCTTTTTTCCCATTCATGCTGTTTTATTGCTATGGGCAATTTGTACCACTCAGCATGACAGTGTCAACTGAATCAAGATTAATTTACATGCAAAGGAACACTTAGCGAAGCGGCTTGATAAGCAAACACATTGTCTCGATTGCTGAGCTGGAAAAAAGGCTTGGGAGAGTGGGACAAAATTAAGGAGCATCAAATGTGATTGCTCAAGGTAGTTAACAGACCAAAATGGCAAGATTTTTACGAGGAGTTCAGAATAGCTAGAAATTCTCCATGGCAGTAAAACTGGGTTCTTAGTCATGTTTATTTTTTATTAACAGTGTTAATATTTAATAATAATTTAAATAAATATTAAAAACAATGTTAAACAGCTGATTTAAGTAATTTAAAA
>JAOTRN010000028.1:11431934-11451764 GCA_028566695.1 Bagroides melapterus
TATATATATATACATTTAGACAAGAAAATACAGAAAATACATTCAAACAGTATAAATGTATTTAGCAGTGTGTTATGAATCAGTTGTCTACAGTATTGCAGCTCGTCCCTCTTATTGATGTTTTTCATCATGTCAATTTGAATTATTTCACAAATTCCATCAACTATTTGCTCTTTTCTAAAATATGTAATCCATAAACACATCATTTCACAACATCTCAGCGTAATAACAGTCACACCAATGTGTTGTTTATTTTCCTATAACAGAACACCACGTCATGTTTCATACCTCACTTATTTTGTGCAAAGATCAACAACCAGTAACACTGATAATGCTTTATTCAGCTTACACTTGTGCCTTAGTGTAAATATTCTAAACACTTTGCATGTAAGAGAGATAAAGCACTGTCTCTGCTATACGTTGTTCTAGATAATATTCCACATTGTTTATCACCCTTTTCAGTGTCATACCTCACAGTGTCAGTTATTTTATTGGTTAACTGATGCTGTGAAGAGAATCAGATCTGTCACATAGGTTAATGTTACAAACTACAATCACTTGTGAAGTATACAATCTGTACTTGTACATATGTGATGTTACTGTGTCTACATGTGGCTAATTTAATTACCTGGATATTGACTTTGTATGTTCCCTTTTCTTGACTTTTTTTTAAATTGTTCCTAATGTTTTGATCAGTTTCCAAATAATTTAACTATTCCTATTTTTGTGAGATTTTTGTTAATAAACCTTCTGCACTTGCGTCCAGCCTCTCCAAAGGATCTGTCTCGTGACAACAACTAACCAACCAGGATAAGGAATGAACTCTTTATATGGAGGTGAGGTGGTTTGAAATCTAGTAGGCTAGAAGGTAGTCTAAATAAATTTGTAATGTTGTGTGCAGTTCCTAATAAAATGAATCACTTCTGTTCTATACAACTGTATTATCATTCTTGTGATGAAAATGTTTTTTTCTGATCCTCACCCTTTTATGAAGCCGCTCAGCCTCCTCCTGATAAGCGGCCAGCTGTTGTTTCCACTGCTTGACGTTGGCAGTGGACTCCAGCAGAGCCGCTGTGAGTTTGGCATTGTTGCTCTTCAGCGCTGCCAATTCAGCTTCCCAGTGTTTCGTGGTAGTCGGACTGTCGTGACAAAAAACGAATAAACATCATAAAAATACAGATCAATTATACGGCAAAGTATATCACGGGTCGTGTGATGTGGCCAAACAAGAAATGAAATCTGAAAACATTTCACCCAGGCATGATACGCATCAGGATATTTATTTTCACTGCGAGTTGCTAATAATTCAGTACCAATAAAACCTAAAACAGCTCATGATGTATGCCATTAAAAAAGAACATTTTAAATGATAGATGATTAAAACATCTTTAAGGCTGTCTGGCATTACATGCAACAACAGAAGCAGGTGCATTAGCCAGAATCTCCAGACGGACTGTGCCAGGTTCTCTGCTATGCTCTGAAAAACTTTCCAGCTGATTACCTTAGAAAACTGCACAACAGTGTACCTAAGATGACTGATGCAGTTTTTATGAGAAAGCTTGCTTATGCTAAATACTGATTCGGTTTCATTTATTCGTGTTAATTCCCTGTTAATTCCCTTTCATTTGATTTTTTCCCTTATTTTCTCCTCAAAGGTATCACCTGCCATTTCCCATCCAGCTCATCTCTATCATACAACAGCTACAAAACAGAGAGGATGAAGGTCAACACCTGCTTCATGTGAGACGTGTAAAGTCAGTAGCCGCATTTTTCAAAACTGCATCTCAGGGCAACACAACGCACTCAAAGGAAAGCTGCCCTCTTCCACATACATGAACTCACAGATGTCCATGATTTGTTAGTGTCACTGTGATTGACAGAGAAAAGAGAGTATGCCATGTCTCGTATCTTATCTCCTTTCTTATCACCCACATGAGGATGGGTTCCTTTCTGAGTCATCTTTCTGAGTTTCTGAGTCCTCATATCATCTCAGGGAGTTTTTCCTTGTCAGCGTCACCTCCAACTTGCTCATTAGGGATAGATGTTAGAGATATACTGTATAGTAACTTATTTTTAAACTTTAAACTTTAAAATTTTCTATAATTCTCAAATTTTCTGTTTCTATAATCATGTAAAGCTGCTTTTAGACAATGTGAATTGTTAAAAGTGTTATACAAATAAATTGAATTGAATTGAATCTTGAGAGATTTGCTGTCTAGCCTCCAGGGCAGATGGCTATAGTTTTGTTGAATCTCAAACTCTTGATCTCCTTCTGTTCTTCATTAATACTTTAAAATTATTAGTATGTAGTTTTACTCTAAGTTTCTGATCTATAATGAAATTATAGATGAAATATAATTAATCTAATGAAATAAAAGGTTTCAACATAAGGACAGGTGCTAAAAATGATATGGTTTCATAAATGATTACCAATTTTTAACATCAAATAATCTATCCATGATATGCAATAAATAAGCATAATTTGGTATTTTTTCCTATTGGCATCATATCCTAGAAAACAAACAAATAATCAAAAAAAAAAAAAAACATGGATGACTCAGAGGCATGGTTACTCTCATGGCAGTCAAGTACAAAAGGCAAAGAGAGGCTATTTAAGGCCACATGTAATTACAACGCTGTTCTGGGTAACTATAAGTGGTGTTTAATTTGAACTGTCTGTCAAAGTAGCTTTATCCACTGGAGTACTTTGAAAGCATCCCATTTAAGGGAGAACTGACCAAGCTCCGTCATACAGGGATACTAGTCTATGTCAGTGTATCATTCACACACACTCAAGCACACACAGCATACTTCCTGGCCTGCTTTTGGGAGGCAGGAGATAACCAGGGAACTTGAATCAGGATCAGACCAGATCATTTAAACACCACTGTGCTGCCCTTTGTTTAGTGTGTATAAATAAAGTAAAAATGAATATAACATCCCTGTAACCAGCCGGAGCCCTCAGCAGGTCCAGGATTACATTCCTCACTCTCACAACTGTCTAGTAGAGTTGTGTATGTGCAATAATATCACATCGTTACATTTAATGAATTTTTTATGATAACAACCGATTAAAAACGGCTACTGAATAATATGCTTTAACTGAAGGCTAATAAAAACCACCGTAAGTGAGAAAAACTAAATGCTACCCCAAACATGGTGCCCACTGGCCAAGATTGTTCTTGTTTTCACTGCCTTAAAACTGCTAATAATTAAGAAAACATTCAACAAACCTTATAACTCCATTCACAAGATTTGAATATTTGTACAGATATATAGTATTATAAAGGCCCTAAAATAATCTTTTCACCCCA
Source organism: Bagroides melapterus (assembly GCA_028566695.1). NCBI lineage: Eukaryota > Metazoa > Chordata > Actinopteri > Siluriformes > Bagridae > Bagroides > Bagroides melapterus. The sequence goes on from JAOTRN010000028.1 coordinate 11,435,249, forward strand.
CATCATTATGTACTCTCAAGATAAAATTTTCCACTCAGTGAAACAGAACTATGAGCCATATTGAGATTGTGCCACCAACGCAGATTACAGCCCATAAAATTCCCTCTCTCACCCCTTCACACTTTACAGAGGGGTTACTGAGTTGGTTGTCATCTTTTCCCAGCACATCTCCTCTTCCCTTCTCCCTCCCTCCTATCCACCCACCCACCCACACGGCAGTGCGTAACACACGCCACGTCTAAGCACTCCAGCAAGCTTGATGCCTACGCTGCAGGCCCACGAGGCCTGATGCTAATTCACTTTCATCTCTCACGACGCTGTGCCTGCAGTGCTGACGTCAGCGCCACCTTTCCCTCATGACTGCCATTCTGACTGACGGATCCTCAGCCCACATCCTGACACCTACTGAGGACATGACAAGGAGCCACACATGCTTATAAAGCTCCTCACACAAGCAAGAGAGGCAAGATGGGCCTCAACGAGACATTTGTGTCTGTGTGTGAGCAAGCGCGAGAGAGAGAGAGAGAGAGAGAGAGAGAGAGAGATCCTTGCAGAGGAAATGGAGAAAGTCATTTCACTCAAAGAAGACCATGTAGACAGGCCTTGTTTCTGGTAAGTTGTTTGACTTTTAAAATATTTATTACATTTCTTAAAATTTTCCACACACTTTATTCACCTCCTCAGATAAGGATCAGGTGTAGCAGGTGTGCTAAAGCTAACAAAAATCATCTAAATGTGCTGGATTCTGAACCAGCAGTAAAATGAGGATGTTTTTACATAACTGTAGCTTTGAGCTGTTTTTTTTAATATTTTTTTCCATGTCTTTGCCATTTCTAACTTCTGTAGTAATGAATTCATTATTGGTCATGTGACTTGTTGACTTTGGCATGAAGATTTATTTTTATATGTAGTATTAAAAATGTCTGATTAAAATCTTGACATGACAATTCTTTTCCCACAAATCTAGGCCACTGTGTGTGTTTACTATACGACATTCACTTTCTACCTGACTTCAAATCAAGACCAAAACCATCCTGTAAAATGGCTACATTTCTTAAAAAGTAAAAATACCTATCCTTATTATACTGTATATAAGAATTTACAGATTTATCAAATGGAAAGAATGCTTTGTTGGTGCACAGACATTCTTTGCTTTTTTTTTGTTTTTATTCTGGAAATCACTTATTATAAATTTTACAAAGCACTACAAGTTATTTGTATTTAGTCCCTAATCCTTTGAAATAAACTATGCAGTATCGTACATAATACACTGTGCTTCATTTCTACACCTCCTGAATAAACCCTGAATGAAGAACTAGAAACAAAAAGGTGATATAAAGCAACCATGTTCAGCATCTCCACACAGGAAAGAACATTGAGATAAATGTTCATCTCTGCAATCTGACTGAATTCCCCCAAGTGAACCAGAACCGAAATCAATAAATAATTCCACATAACAGTTTACTGCCAGTTCGCTCGGCATTACACAACCCGCTTTACGCTATATTTACTTGAACAATGTATCTGTATCAGTACACAAAATGTGGCACTGATTTCACTAGCATTCCAAGTGACAGTGTGAAGCTTCACTATTCATCCAGGCCAAATCGTTCTAATCTTTAACCTAAACTCAAAACATCATGCATTCAATCCTTTTTTTTTTCTCCAGCAATCTGACATAACAGGCCATCTGACTGACTCATGTGCTGCAGAAGTGACTGTGAGAAGAGTGAATTCACCACCCACACACTCTAAACACACCAGATGCACACACACACACATAATAACTACGGGTCCAGGATGATGTAGTCTAACAGCAGCGAGCACTTTTTCTTTCTAGAATAAGGAAAATGAGGTAAATATGAGATTATTTTTTAATACAAGATGTAATTAAAGGCCATATTAATAATTCGGTTAAGCGCACAATGTGTAGAGAGGATTTTACACAGAAAATTGTACATTCATATTAAGACTTCAATTCAGTGTCTCAGTCCGTGATGTCTGACTGAGTGATTAATCTGACAGTTTCTTAAATAATATCGACTTGAGCAAAGAGCAGTATTTCAATAAGACAAGTACAAAAAGCAGTATAGGGAATCTATTCCCTAAATTCCGTAAATATAAATGTAAATGTGAGTCCAGTGTCATCGTCTGACAGTTGGATGCAAAAAGATTTTTTTGAAGAAAACAGATAGAAAAGACACAATATGCCAAATATCAGAAACATAAATAGGGAACTATTAATAAATTAATAATGGTATCCCTTTATTCATGAATTTTCTTTCTGATTTATTTTCATTTTTGGTTGAGCGTTTGGAGGAGGAATTTCTTATCTCAAAGAATACATCAGATTACATTTGACAACAAAGAAAAAAAAAGCACTATTTCAGTTGATATTTCATGGTGGATTTCTTTCTTTCTTTATTTATTTTAAAGTGTTTAAAGGCAGGGTTGTAGACATTACTGAAAATGGCAAATCTTTACTTCAGAAAAATCTGTGTAGAAAAAAACTACACACAGGTGAAGTATTTGGTCCTTCACATAGTCTGTGTTTATCTCCAATTAACACACATTAAATTTGCTATATTACTAACTAGATTTACAAAAACATCAGAAACAAAGAAGGATGCAATATTTAATCATTACAGAAAATAAAACTCTTCTCAGAAAAGTTTACAGAGATGCATAATCATTCGCATATTACAATAAGGAAGTGCATTCCAACAGTCACAAAGTCACAAGAAGTGTACAAAGAAGTGGGAAAGAAAATCAAACATATTATCCCTGCAGGAATATGCACCAAGATAAATCATTCAACAAAGACAGGCTTAAAGAGAGTCTCTTCAGTTGGCTACAAAACATTAGAGGAATGCAATCCGTCTGCACCAGGAAAATATTTATGCATATAGAAACATTGCATTATGAAAAATCCAGAACCATCAGAAATACAGCTCTGTCTGCTGTGTGTGTTTCAGCAAAATGTTCATGTCAGCAACTACGTGGTGGCTTTTATCACAAGCAGCAGGAATAGGTTTATCAGAAAGAGAAGACCTGACATGTTTGAAACACGTCTCTGGAAAAAAAAAAGATAAAAAATAATAATGGACTTAATAGTGAAGAAATGATCCTCAATTATATTGTGGACCACTGAGGCATTGCTGACTCAACTGTTTGACTCAAGGGGAACAGATGAAGAAAAACAGATGACGCATACTTGAAACTAATAAACAAGAACTACTTGGCACTGAGAAAGCATCATACTGTACTGCATCGCAAACAGAGACTGTATTTTATTTTCCTCCTCTATGAAGAAATCCACAAAATGCAACATTATTCAACTGGCTAAAAGTGTTCATTATTCAAACTTTATAACAACCCCACAGAGTTCAAAGCCAGAGGGAATCATCTTAGAGTTCAGATGAAATTTTACCCTCAAGGAATCAAGCAGATCCAAATGTGCTGTCGGGTTAAAAGACCCTGAGATTTTATATATAGATATTTAATAGACAGCTCCAGTGGAGATACAGTAGCATAAATTTAAGGCTATTGCACATTGGTGTATTTTTATTCCAAGAAGGTCAGTTTTTTTTAGTTGAAATCCAATGCATAATAATCTAAGATTATATAACTACATTCAGCTCTTTTAGATAACTGTATTGGGTCGTTGAGTCGATTAAATGAAAGCATGAGTGCTAAATGCAAACCCAGATCAAGTAGGCTTTAAATGCTTTAAAAGACTCAGACACACACTCAGACAAAAAAACAAAACCAATACAAAAATGAAGTTACCTGTGCGCAAGGGTCGGGGTGGTCGGAGACAGATCCGATTGGAGCTCTGAGTTAGGCGATGCATCGGACAAGGTGACATCATCTCCTGTGCCGTTGATTCGGCAGAGGTCAGAAGAGACGGGAGGAGTCAGAGGCGAGTGAATATCCGCAGGAGATTCCTGTAAGGAACCACAAGCACAAACTTCACTAGATTTAAGACTAGGATTTCTGTTCTGCTGATTAGCCAAAACAAACACAATGACCTTTAACTCAATCTGGAGTAAGAATTAATGAGAGCCTTTTAATACTACAGGCACAAGAGGACAATCATAACTGCAGTCAAAATACTGCATATACCAAAAAAAGTGACACAAACTGCCAAAATGTACTCTGTAATGTTTTATAGAGTAATATGAAGAAACCCTTGTATTTGTCAGTGGGAACTCCTCACAGGGTATTTTTGTCTACTGATAACACACAAATCCTCAGCTGGAAATTAACAGAGCCACATCAATTACTTATTACGACTTTCTAATTGTCAACTAACAATACATCATTTACAGTAAGGAGCCTCAGGCTTTGGTGTTGATAAGAATAGCAACATTAATCAAGTTCTTTTTTTTATTAGGTTTTATCTAAACAGCATGACAAAATTGTTCATTAATCCAACTTGCCCAAGTGCAAAGCCCCAGGGAGTTGTTTTAGATTGAAGGAAATTTGACTATCAAAGGAATCAAGCTGAATAAAACATGTTGTAATGAAGTGTGTTAAAAGACCTAGACAAGCAGAGATCTTTACAATGACAAAATCCGTACCTGAGAGGGAGAGCTCACCAGCTCCATCTTCTCTAGAGACTTCTCCTTGGCTAAGCGTGCTGCTTCCTTATACTCTGCAAACTTGTCAGCAAACTGAGAAGATATTTGAGGTCAGATTTGTATGTACAAGCAACTGAGTGGATTGAATACTTTCATCAATAACCAGCAGAAATAATAGTGTGCATTGAGGATGATGAGAAAAAAAATAAAGCAAACAAAAGATTTTAAGTACTAAGGCTACTAATCTACTAATCGACTATATTTTGGATTAAAAAACTTTTTGCATGATTATTAGCATGACTTTGTTTTGGTAAATCCTCTCTCAGTTTTCCACTGAACAAAATTCGAGCAACGCAGCAAAGTTTGTGTTTCTCAGTGTAGCGTGCTGTCTGCGTGTCACAAATGAAATGCAACACATTTCTGACATTTCTTTGCTGTCCATTGTGATTGCTTTTCAATCTAGCACAGCATCTTCTCTGTAGCTAATCAGAAAGAAAAAGCAAACTAGAGTGTGACCTTACAGCTTGGTTGCTATAGTGACTAGCTTGCTTTATATTCACATACACAGTATAATGAATGATGTGTTAAATACTTTGCAAGTGGTAGATATATCAACGATGCCTTCATTATATTTGGCAATACCCTGGCAATACCTTTAAAATAAATAAATAAATAAATAAATAAATAAATAAATAAATAAATTGGACATGACCCAGGGTCTCCAGCATAAATCATGCATGTGCTTACAATTCATTAAAAATGTTTAAGGAACTTTAGCACCTAAAAGGTTTGGGAATCAGAATAACATCACACTGCATTATAGGACAGAGTTTGTAGTGGTTTATATCACACACACACACACACACACACACACACACACACAATGGATCTGAACTGGGAACTGGGAACCTGGCTATCCCAAGCAAAAACACACCCATTCACACACTCAATTTCATGAATTTAAATTTTATCAACTTGTTTTTGGAAGGTGGGAAGAAACCAGAGAACCCAGAGAAAACCCAAAGGGACATGGGAAAAACATGCACACAGACAGTAACCTGAGCTCAGGATCGAATCAGCAACACTGGAGCTGTGAGGCAGCAGAAGTTTATGTATCAAATTGGTCTTACTGACAGTATGGAGCCTTCCAAACTCCCAAACAGTGCAGTAATGATCTGGATATGTTACCTCCTATTACGTCTCCAGACATCTTAGCATGTCTGGGGAGCAGTTAGGTGAGTATTCTGAGTCACTCACACCCCATGAGCAGGGTGTGAATGTATAATGTTGGGAACACGACAGTCTGTTGTAAATTTTTTTTTTTTGGATACAAACACTCTCAATACTCTGTATGAGAACTCAACCATTAGCTAGGCTGTCTATTTAAATACATGCCTGCCAAAACAGTGGATCAGTCATTAGACACCAGGGCATGACATCACATTCCCAAACCTTATAATAAGACTGAGAGGCGGTCACTAATGTGTGGAGCTTTTGTCTAAATATAGATGTATTTTGGAGTGTAAACGATTATGTTGTGTGTAATTTAACAACACTAATAACAAAAATTGTTGCATGATTACCAGGTCTGCCAAATTGTTTGATGACAAGAAGGCATGTTGAAAAAAAAAAATAGTGGTTTATATTGTACTTGCTTTACGCTAATTAGGACTGTGCCTGTGTTTAAAAGTGTGCATGTTTTAAAATTGCCCACCCCACTAGTGTAAATGGTTGCTAAAACAGCTGTAATTAGTGCTCTAGTAAATATGGCCCTTAGCGTGGACATAGAAATGAAGAAACGTTAGACAATTATTTTAAATTTGCCTGTGATTGTGAGAGGAGCGATTAAACTGCTTATCCAACTCAAGAACTCAAGCGAAGAAGATTTGTAAGACGTAACTATAAGCCTGTGTAGGCTTGGACCAATAAACTGTATCTGTAGCTGGTCAAGTGGACATTTGAGAATGAATCATGCCTATTTAATGCAAGTAAAATCTAAGGGAGAAAAGAGAGATCATAAAAGAATAGTGTGCATGTGTGGATGAGGGTGTGAAGGTATGATGTCTCTCTTGCATAAGCCTGATAGTGAAGCCTTGCTGCTTTTCCACCCCCGATGTGTGACAGTACTTAATCATAATGTGGAGGAGAACGAGAGAGAGAGAGAGAGAGAGAGAGAGAGGGAGAGAAACAGTGAGAGAAACAGTGAGAGAAACCAAGAGAGAAAAAATCTGAAAGAGAGAGAGAAAGGGGAGAGGAAAGGACCACGCAGAAGAAGCCTCCCACACACTGATGACTGTACAGCTGCTCATTAGGGCACAGTGTGTAGGTGTTCCCCAGCACCACCATGCACAGAAAGAGACTGAGCGAGCCATAGCAGTACAGAATTCCACCCACCTTAGAAAGATGATGCTCTGAGGAGAACCCCAACCCGTACACCGTGTTGGCACGGCTATCTGCCCACTGCCCAAACTTCTGCGACGTCTTGGTGAAGCTCATGTTTGGGGTGATGGTGCTGTTTATTATAGCCTGTGGGCGATTACAAAGAAGAGCGTTATTCTTCACAACCCACAGAGAACAAGAAAATATGAGACAGAAGGGGAAATGAGCCTTTAGTGAGGGGTCAGGGAGTTTTTAAGGCTGTTTGCTCTCCTCAAAGCGACACCTTGGTCTCTGTGAGCAAATAGCAGATATAACAGAAAAGGGCTTAGGTGTGGTGGATGGGTCGTCATGGAAATATTATAAAGATAATTCTTGTCTTCGTCTCCCACGGAACGTGAGAACGTAACTCTGTTGCCAATTTGAGAGGTGAAGACAGTCATTCAGGTTTAGTGTTGATTTAATATGAATTGACTAATCAGGATGTAAAGGATTCCATAGAGTATGGTCATATACTCTTAAGGAATTGCTATGCGTGTATTGATCTTGTAACAGAACACCTTTCTATGTAACACAGGGCTCCCATGTGAAAGCCACAGTGAAGAATACAATGCACTCCCTGGAATACTGCTCTCACCAAACACACAAACCTTCTCACAATAATAAATCCTGAGTCTGGTTTGCTCAAACATTATAAAACCGGGTGACGAAGGATAACAGAAATAGCCAGCTATAAACACTTAATAGCTTCTGCTAAATCTTAAGCCGTAGCTGACTTTCTAAGACAGTGAAATGTGAGCGATGGAATGACCAGCGTTACTGCAAGTGAATGTGTTTGTGTGGGTGTAAATCTGAAAGGCGCTCCGATCGTGCACAGACAGCGAAGACAGAAACAGAGAGAGAACGAGAGAGAGAGAGAGAGAGAGAGAAGCAAAGAGCAGACCGCAGAGAGATAAAATGATAGTAAAATGCAACAGCTATAGAGTTAATGATATACAAAATTATACTAAAGTCTCAATTAACAGTACATGCTGAGCATTAAGATTTTCAGTAGTCGAGCTTTCCAGGTAACCTGATCAGAAACAGAGAAACGCCACAATGTTTATCCATGTGTGCAGTATAAAAGGGTTCAGATTTCCATACACCCACACACATATCTGCAAACTTGGTAGTCAGAGATATTATAGATTCCATACAAGTGCGTTATATGATTTCATAGATGATAACTGACAGTAGGCTTCTTCAGCTTTGCTTGTGTAACAAATGTTACACAACCCTAGCAATAGGAAGTGGGAGCATTCTCTCATCCATCCCCAGTTCTCCTCTCTCATATGGAGGAGTTTTCTCACATGGAGGAGTAATGACTCCTACTGACTATCTCGTACAGTGCCTTGAAGCTTTAAAGCCTGTCTCTGTACTGAGAAAAGAAAACTCTGCTCACTTATAATGGTCGGAAATGGACAGTCTTTGAATTTTATTAAGAATTATTTTCGAATATCTGACTATAATAAGCATATTCATTGATCTTTTAGATGTGGCAGATATCCGAGATCAGAGAAAGTCCTGCTAAAGTTGTTCTTATAGGAAAAATCCAATTTGAACATCCTGTATAATTTACATGATCTTCAGTCACATCCAACATATTTTTTGTTCACTTTTTCACTTAGACATGTTAATCTGTCCTTCTTTTTCCTACATTTCCTACCTTGTTCCCACTTTACCCACAATACAGCTGGACTGCCTGCTGATAGTGACCCTAGTAGGATTTTACATTGCATTGCATTCTGGGACTTTAATATTGTCTCTACTACTTTTACCCTGGATTTCTCATTAATTAATCTGAACACTGTGGGGAAATGATCCATGAGAAAAGAAGCTTGTGTCTTTTTTTTAACAGCTAACAGCAAAATGTAAGTGTTATCTATTAAAATTTGTTCTTCTGTTAAACACCATATTAATTGCGCTAGCAATGTTCACATGTTCACAGGAAACATTAACGTCTCACAGCAAAAACAAGCACAAAAACACATCACAATATAAAGATGGTGGAGTGTTCCTTCAAGTAGCTATTTCTCATTCTCATTCTCAACACTGGCACAGCACACTACACAGCAATTCTGGTTAATTATCTTGTCAAAAAGATAAATTTGCAACAAAAAAAATGCTTGAGTATTCCTTTAAGGTTTTATCGTATTGATCAGATGTATGATACATACAGGCTCATGAGCACATTTATAAACCAGCACTAATATTCTCAGTGACAAGCATGTATGTCAAACATATAACTGAATGAGATCAGAATTTATGCTGACAGCTCATCAACTCTCAATTTGCTGCTGACGGCCAAAACTAATGTTAGCTAATCAATCAAGCAAACGCTAGCCAATCTAAAGCAAAGCGTTCTAAACAAAGCACCACAGTTTCCCAGCCAATCACTCAAATGCTGGTCTGAACATTAAGACAAGGTGTAAACCAATAAAGGAAGTATGTCTGAGTTTGGGAGATTGACAGTTTGAGCCTTTTAATGTCCATACTTGGTGCTGAATCTTAAACATCTTGGATTTGCTGTTCCTTTTTATTTTCTGATCAGCACTGTGAGAGCTCTAATAGGAATCCACACATGCTGTGTAATCAGTGGCTTTAGGCTTGAGATTGCATGAATCTTTTATATTTGAAACGTACATTTTTAAAAGGCCTTATATGGGCCTGAAATTATTTTCAGTACTGCTTTCTGTCATCTAGATAGATATGGATAAAAGGATTTTATCTAAAATCAGTACAAACACTTCTCATATAGTTTTGGTTTTGTTTCATGTCACATGTGGTTGTTGTATGTTACAGTCATATGATTTTGTTTTGGTTTCTGTCCTGTCTCTGCCCTGTCTTGCAATTGGACTGTGGACCTGATTTTAATTAGTTTTACTATTATTTCTTTTTTCTCTCCCAAAGTCTTGTAAAGCATTTTGTGCATTGTTTCCTATTCTTATCAGAAAGTGGCAACTTCATCTGTTTAAATGGGTCAAACCACAAAGTAATATAGTAAGAAGGAAGTCATATCTATAATATATAGTAATGATATAAGTAATAGTTGTCTGTCTGTTTAATGTACTGCTTTTCCACAAGCACAAACACACACTCCAGTTCATTGAGAAATGCCAATCAGAATAAAGCACATCTCTTTGGAGAGGAAACTGGAGTATCCAGAGGGAGCCCCTGAAGAACAGGAAGAACATGCAGACTCTGTGCACACATAGTATAGGCAGGAATCAATTCCCAACCCCAGAATAGAGAGACAAACATCCTAACCAAAAAATTGCCCCTAATATTTGCCTAAAAAAAAATGAGATTTGTAATTAGGCAGATATTTAAAAGAATAAAATACATGTAGTGGACCAATGCCAATCTCCTAACACTGTACAATAATGTAGTTCAAGGTTTAAGAGTTTTCAGTGGTGGAGCTTCTAGTGGTTCTACAGAGGTCTTGGTGGAATATATAAAATGTGAGTAAGCTGAGAAGACAGGCATATTACAGCTTAGACATCAGGCAATGTGTTAAATAAACCAATGGATTAGTGGCCTGTCCTGTTAATGCACCACCAGCCATAACTGAACTATCATCTCCCCGGTGTGGCCTTAAGACCATGCTCTTATTACATCTGACCTCATTTCATTGCCCCAGTCTCACCTTGCTTCTCATAAAGGCCTCACATATAAAATATATTTACTACAATACTTCAGATGCAGTACAAGAACAACATCCAGAGGCACTTTTACAACCTAAACTGTTGTATTAAGAGCAGCAAAAGCCCTCACTGCCAAAATTGAGTTTGTTCAAATCAATTTCGATGACATTTGCACAAAAAGAACCAGTGGTTATGGTTTTGATGTGGTATTAGCTGCTGCTATGGATATATAAGCAATAGGCTCTACAGCGCAGTTAAAACCACTTCAGTATGCTGGGATCGCTTCACACGTTATTTCTGTCTCTGAAGCTCTGGAGCTGCGGTACAGAGAACTCTAATACACAAATACACACACACACACACACACACAGTGGTGTATGAGCTATTTTAACCAGTCTGAGCTGGGATACTAGGATTGAGTTGCTTGATTTGCCAGTGGCCTGAATTGCAATGTTTTATCTCACCTAAGAGGTTTATGTAAGCAGACATGTAGTGCATGAGAAAATGTATGCATTTTTTCACGCGGTGATGAATATGGATGTCTTACATTGCAGTAATGTCTCAGATTCTGCTCACTGCTCACTGAAAGTAGGGAGTGTGTTTCCAATACTAATCATGGTCGCTGCCCTTAAGGGCTTGTGATGCAGGATTGGTGCACCAAAATAGGCTCCATATGAAATCAATGTAGTGACTATTGTATCACTGCTCTGGAGCAGCATGTGACAAATCAAACACAGAATTGAAAGAGTGAACTGTTCAAGCATGTGAGTAAATGATTAGTGGTAGAGACTTTGCCTTTTTAGTTTTGTTGCATAGACTACATTGGGTGCAGAATTCCAATGCATACTCCTCTGCAAAGAAAGGAAGTCCTAAGTTAAATATAAGAGCAAGACCAACACCAAACAACATGTTTTTGTCCCAGGAAAGTCTAAATAGAAATGCAAAGCAGAGGTAATTTTACCTTTGACCCGTCCAGGCTGATAATTCTGTACACATTCCTGGTGCTGTCATAGAAGTAGGAGACAGTGACGGCATGCTTGCTGGTGGGCATCCAGTTCTTCTTGGTATTGGGGTCGATCTGGAAGACATGCGCCCGTGTGCTGTAGATAGGCTGCTCCCTGAAGGGGACAAAGAAGAAATGGTGAACTTCTTTGTGTCGCAGCACCGTGGTCTGACCAAACCCACTGGGTGAACTTGCACGGCCCGGGAGTCGGAGGACCATCTCTCTGGCCTCCATCTTTCTTTCAGAAGGAACCAGAGAAACGCAGGTGGTCCCACCCACCAAGCTTGATACATCAGTGTCCTGTCTTACGGAGCATTAGAAAAGCAGATACAACTTGCTTAGCTGAGATGGAAATGCCGGCTGTTTGGCAGGGGTGGCCTGGGGGAAAGTGGGAGTTGGGGACTAAATATAGTATGGAAGAAGGTGATCTGTCACGGTCCCATGATCTACACTGTTACTCCTGTGCTAGTGTTTGCTCTAAAACAAGAGTGGCTACAGTTTATTTGTATAACATTTTAGCAAAAATATATTTTATGGAACCCATGAGATGAACAATTCTCCATTTTCATTAATATTTCAAAAAAGTGTATAGAAATGTATAGAAATCCTGTTCTGTACTAAGGTTATTGAAAGAAGTACACTTCAATGAATAACCAGTACTGTTAAATAACTACTGTTGTAATTTTATAGTATCCATTTGGAGTTAAATTGAATGTTTCTCCTACCTATTAGCACCTACTCCATCTACTGGATCTATTCTTTGCACATATACAATATATTGTATTTGCAGCATTCACAAACATCACTTTCTGCTGCTATGGATGGTTCTACTTGTATACCCTAAAGATTAGCACTTACTTAAATCACAAGTGCCCAAGGTTCACCCTTGCTGTAGGTGGATACTCCCCTGGACACTATGAGCTTGTACATAATAACAGCTGCTGGAATCCTAACGACCACTGTGCTCATCCCAGGGTTATTCACAAGAAAAAACAACATCTTTTCAACACAAAACTGAAGGTGTTATAGAATACAAAGATAGTAAAGATTTATATAAAATCCAGAAGTGGATGGTTCCCTTTAAGGTTGGTTCTTCCTCACATCATCCCAGAAGGTTTTGTTGGCCACTGTGACATCTGATTTGCTTCTTTGGGATTTTTTAATCTGCTTTGTGTCTACAGCAAGGTTGTCCAAAGGGCAAGTATAACTGATTTAAAAAGTATGCACTTCTGTGGTTGGAATGAAACCCTGCAGACAAACTGGTCCATGCTGAATGATATATTGACAGTCTGGAAGGTTAAAATGTGGTAACTAGTTTTTAACCATAATAGTATTATACTTATTGTTTGTTGTTTGGGTTATCCTAGGATAGAATTTGCCCTATTCCACTGTCCCAGGACCAGCATTAATCACTAACACAACCATTACAAAAGACTCCACAAACCATAATTCTAGCAGGCCTCAGATCTACATTAAAGGAAAGCTTCTACAACCATTCAATAGTTTTCCTGGATCGTCATCAGACTGGACTTACATGTGACCTAATTAAAGAGAAAACCCCTACCACCAGAAAAACCATCATTTTATAATATTCATCTCTAATAAAATAATAGAAATCAAAAGAAACCAGCTACAGAGTTCTTTTGTGAGATTTAAGAGTATTCAAATTATATTTAAAACTTATTCATGGGGTGTCTCATCACCATTAGCATGTTTCTAATCAGCTGCCATTGAAATGATGTACAGAAATGTGTATGCATGGAAGATGGAAAAAGAATGAAAAAGAAGTGATAGCTGGGAATGTTGAAAGCAAAAAAGAAAACAAAAGCGAAAAAATAAAGGGTGCAGTTTGAACATTGAGCTTACACTGCACTCAGAGGCTGAAAAATCTTTGAACAACATCAAAGGCAGGTTGCATAATTACCATTAAAATTCAGCAGCAATCACACTAGCTGTGGAAAAAGAATAGTTTAGCTTTAGGCATTCAATATTATATTGTTTTTTATGGACTATGAATGATATGTATATATTTATTCAACATCGGATATTTTTAGTATATCTGTTTCATCTGTCTCTACATCGAAGCACAGCAATCTATTGAATGTACGTTCTTACACATTTAAGCGTGCAATATCAGAGCAGTTATGTGAACTGCTGTGTGGGAGGTTATGTCAAGCATACCTAGTCTAACTACCTTCATGGTCTAGTTTTGCTTTTCATTGTGAAGCAACTGAGAAAATTAATTAGTGTTGTGATTTTGTGCAGACAATAATGGAGTCACATTGACGTCTAAATTCCTAGTCAGTCATTGGTGTGAGAGGTGAAACACTGATCTGCATTCACCTCAGAGGAGTGATAGTAGTAACTCTGGTGAGATAAAGACCATTTCACACTACTTGCTTCCTATAACCAGCCAGCACCCAAGGATAAAAGTGTTCACCCTTGTCTAATAGCGCACCCATATATTTCAAACCACTTTGTACTCTAAAAGAACAGTCAGGAATCAATCCTACTTTAGTGGTCAAAGTGACATAATGGCTCGCATATGGTTGGGTTTCAGATTGGTTTCTGTCTCAAATCCTCAAATTAATCTGCTTCATCTAGTGACCTAGTATGCAGAACAGAAAATCAGCTGATGAAAAGGTTCTAAACAAATATACAGAGTAAAGGATTTTGGATGAGGCAAATATTTTTCCAGACATGTAGCACATTTTCAATAGGTGTAATACTCCATCATACAGCATACCAATCCCCCAATCCTCCAGTAAAATATTTGACTTTGATTGTGCAAACAGCTTTGGTTACCTAATTTAATACTTGGATAGGACTCAAAAGACTTAAAAGTGTAATGGAGATTTAAGATCAAATTGCAGGCTCCTTCCATGGGTTTATGAATTACAATTTCATGCATTCAATTATTAACTTTCAGTATCACAGGAATACTGAGCACACCATGAACTGGACCCAATTTCGCACAGCTAATTAACCTATTGAGAGGTGAGAGGAAACCATAAAACCCAGAGAAAACCAACATGAAGACATGAGTAGAACATTCGAGACTATACACAGGCCTTAACCTGAGCTCAGGATTAAACCAGGGACCTTGAGGTGAGGTGGCAACACTGCCGGCTGAACCCCTGTGCTGCCTCAGATATACAATTATCACAATTTAATTAAGTGATAAGACTAGTGCACTTTTGCACAAAGTGCTGCTTATAAGGGGAGAGTGGTTTTTCGTGACAACAAAGATCATGTAATACTGAGGTAATTCCTCAGCAAATAAATTGAATATGTCGAAAGGGAGAGCATACTTAGCGAGGAATCTATTCATTTTATGATATACCCTTTAGCCAATAAAATGTCTCCATAGTGGCCATAGTTATAATCGCTGGTGTACTAATGTATACCCATTTAATTTAATCAGTAATAGCTGTTCTCTTGTAACTTCAAATGCTTGAAAATGGCAAGCTAAAACCTCCATTTCCCAACCAACAACCAGATGACAGACGTTGCATTATCTAATTGGTTTGCCCTTCTTTATCCAAGAAAAGAGCCAACAGCCAATTATACGCATGGAGAATGTGTTTAAAGCCAACCTTCTCTATCGCAAATCTATAGCCATCCATAAAGATAAAATGCTGAGCTGTTCTCTCTATGTTTTACAGTCGAATCACTGCCAGTGTTGGAACGCAAATTGGTTTGCTTACTTAATGCAGGAACCAACAATACACAGGTTACATATAACAAACCCTAGCCAGTACAATGTAGTAACCGTGTATGGATGATATTGACATTCCATTAATTGTTTTCTGTAATAGAGAATTGCAGATATAGGCTACACAGTGTAGGATTGCTACCTACACCCATTACAGTAAGGTAATCCGTGCTTTTAAGAAGAGAAAGTTGGTGCTTTATGTCCATAAAGGAAAGCAGGTTTATCAATCCAATGACACAAGTGGAAAATTATGTTGAATTTAAATAAGGAGATGAGCTTTATCATCACCGAAGAATACACATAGAAATATACATTCTGTCAGATGGTTAGAGGTTTCATTTCTCTTTCAGTATGCTGCCATCTGGTCCGTAAGTTCCAGGCATCTAGGGGTGGAGATAATTAAACCACGGCATTTCTGTCAAATCAAGATTTTCCATATTATCAACACAGGATATTAGTGACAACAAAAAAAAGCCGTTTTAGGCTAAATCCATTCGCAGTTATTAACTTACCCCATGTCGTTTTTTTTCTTCCGCGCCGAATGATCCTGAGACAGAATGTAGATTTAAACCGATTTCTTCTCCCGTTTCGTCTGAGTGGCCTTCTCGTGTCGATATTAAATGAACCGTGTCCGTAATGTGTCCATCAGTGCCGGAGCCGTGGCTCCTCCGCGCGCGCTGCCATTCCGCACGGCGGCATTTTCACACGCACACACACACTCACACACACACGCGCGTACACACACACATACACGCACGCACTCATGCAGCGGTGCTGGCCGACGCTGTGTGGGCTGTGAGTCAGTTAAATCCCACCGTGAATTCACCCACTGAGCTTGCCTACCTACCAAACGAAGAGGCACACGAACTGTATCGTTTATATCATGATTATCCAAGCAGAGCATGTGTATGGGCGGTATGTATAGGGCACAAAGCCTACCAGCTCCAGCGCGCTATCACCAGGAGCTGAATGAATGGAGATCTCGCTGAGGATGAAGATTAAGAGGAATCTTCTGCCAATCGCTAAGCAGAATTTGAGCTGCAGAGTACAAACCTGCTAGAATTATTTCTTACAAAGAGCAACAACAACAACAACAACAACAACATAATAATAATAATAATAATAATAATAATAATAATAATAATAATAATAATAA
>JAOTRN010000028.1:11462063-11472457 GCA_028566695.1 Bagroides melapterus
TAGATTGGGTGTGGTAGGGGCCCCAATCTCATGTTCTTTCATAGGGCCCAAAATTGCTAGCGGCGCCCCTGCATATACAACAGCACAACTTCAGAGAATCATCAAATCAGAGTCAGTAGTTCAGAGCTGTTTTGGTAGCAACAATATTAGGCATGTGGTTTTTAATTAAACGGGTTGAATTTGCACAATATTATGCAGTTATTTGTAACTTTATGGTTAACGTGATGGTTCGATGTATATAAACCACAAGCATACCTATAATGAAATGTTAATTTAAAACAAATACAGGCTTATTTACAGGTGCTGGTAAAATGGATGCTTGTTTATACATGTATTTCATTGTTAGTGTTGAAAAGAACACTGAAATCTAACACTGCATTTAACTAGCTTGTACAGTTGTTTAATGCCTTGCGTTATGTCCTGAGTTAATCATGAAGCATATGAGTGAAGAGGCTGCGGTGTAAAATTAGCTCTTGGCACCTCATTGCTTTAGGCCATCCCCTCGCAAAACATGGAGGTGTCCAACCGGTGTCGTATTACACACCATAGCGCACTTATAGTTTATTATCTAAACACGGCTGGTCATCATTTATCTTCTTTTGCTGTCTAAAAAAGAGACGGAAGAAACGGTCTTGTACAGGCTGAAAACTCTCCTGAAAAGGAAAAAGAGACTGTTTTTCTGTTTTTCACATTGCGCGCGCCGAGCTCTCGAGAATAATTTGCATTCTATTTCGAGCGCGCGCTGAGTAAGGCGAACCGCACTCCACTTGCGATGGTCCCAACACGGAGCTGCACTCCATTTAATAAAAAATTAAAATAACTTCTTTATTTATTTTTGTTCGGTTTTAGACGAACAAAATGGAGTCTCATACGCAGGAAGAAAGTGAGAGGACTTTGCCAGAGATTGAAGACGACGGGACAGAGGCTACCAACATTGAAGACGAAGAAGTTGAAGAGCTACATAACAGGTAGCTGGGTACAACTAGTGCTCTTTGTAAAGGTTACATGACTAATGCATGCTGTTAGCTTCATTAAAACTTGTGAAACTATGTGTTTACCAAGACTACGAAATAAAACCTGGGTTTTTACCCTGTATTTTTATTAATGTATATGACAATGGTTGTTGTAGTTTTTTAAATAATTAAAATGGTCAGTTTATATCTTATTAGAAAATAATAAGTAGACACATCCCAGCCTATTTCTCCTTCACTGAATACAGTACCTGTTATTAATAGTGCAAAGATAATTCAGCCTATGCAAAGGACATGGCTTTTGATATATTTTCCAGCAGGCATAATATCTGTTGCACATGAAGAGCTACAAATCTCAGTGTCCCAACAACTTTAGCTAACCACTCGTCACTCCCAAGATGTTCTCAAGTTGCTGTACCATGTAGACTCACATACCTTTTTGCATCACACTAAACTTTCTTTATAACTCCTGCTTTGCTTTTTAAAATCTGTTTGAACAGTTTAAAGGAAGTAGTCGACGATCCAGCTGTAAAGCCCAAATTCCAGTGCCTGATGGTGGACCCATCGTTCTCCATGGTGACAGTACAGAGCGAGGACAGTGGGATTGTGTGGGAGACTGCATCAAGCAGGTGCTCAACACCATGGGCCTCTGAAGCCAGCTCTCCATCGGATTCATACAGCCTGGAGGGTTCAGGGACACAGGGTAATATAGTTATCATTATGGATGAAGATAAGGTGAGAAGAAGAAAAAAAACAAGCAGCAGAGGGAAGTTGGGTGACAGGTTTCGCAGACCAGGCTCCAGATTTTCAGGACCTGCAATAGGAGAGGAGAGACCTGCAATGATTGAAGTCTCTCTACCAAATATAATAACTGAAGATTCACAGAATGGTCAAACAGCAGAGGGAAAACCAGACAAGGATCAAGAGCTATTTAACCTGATTTCTGAGGGTTTTGAAATCCTCAATATTGTAGTACCATCAAAACTTCCTACAGTGGATGAGGAATGCAGTACAGAATTGGCAGACAATTTGTCCTACTTGGAGGACACTCCAAAGATCAAAACAAAGTGCAAACATGAAAGTCTAGCTACCACCACCATTCCTAAGGACACAGACATAGACTTTCAGGAAGTAAAAGATGACAGTTCCACAGACTTATCTCAGGCCCAAGCTAATGAGCAGCTCAAGAAAGATGAAACTGATATGGACTACTTAGAGAAATTCACACTGCTAGATCAACATGCACCAGATGATGAGTCTGAGAAGCATGGACCTACACAAGATATCCAGCAAGATGAGTCTCAGGTGCCTGAAAAAGAACAAAAGGTGGAGGACACAGTTGATGAGAATTCCTTTGTCATTGTCACTGAGGTTGAAATTGCAGATGATCATCTGGATGAAGTGTTTTATGGAGCAAGTTGCAATGCAGAACCTGAACTCCCATCACACCATAAAGAAGACAAAGAACATGCAAGTGGGAGCTTTAAAATACTCAAAGAGTGTGGTTCAACTTTATTTGGCAGCCAGGAGACTATTCTTACTCCGATTTTCCTTCCCCCTGGCCCACCTAAAATCATAGATCAAGATCTCCTAGATGAGCCACGAGCATTGTCGTTCCATTACTTAGATCTTTACGAAGATGCTCTTGGTGATAGAAAAAAGGATGATGACATCGAAAGTGTTGTTTCAGAAAAGTCATTCAAAAGACGTTATTCTGATTCAGATGACGGAGATGGCTACCTGGAGAAATTCATATTGAAAGATGACACTCCAGTGGTTGAAGATGTACAAGAGGTTGACACTGCAGCCAGTGACAGAGTGATATGGCCACAAAGTAAATTTGAAATGACTGGATGTTTAATTCGTGTTAAGGAAGATGATGCTTCCCAGGAAGAGGATGTTGGTGTCGATCAAGCAGAGTTAGAGAGTAAACGTGATGTAAAAGATGAATGTCAGCCTTCAAATTTGTCAAAGGACTGTGAAGATTGTAATGGACTGAAAACTGGCTGTGTAACAGTTAAAAGTGTTTCAGAGAGTTTAGAGGGAAGTGAAGGTTGTGATAAGAAAACTGGCTGTGCCACCCGAAAAATTGTCTCATCTGATAAACTTCCTTTAATAAAAGAGTTCCATAAAACAGCGAATCAAGAATTAGATAAAATATTATTGATAGAAGCTGGAAAACGAAGCGAAGTTCAGGAATTAAAACCCATAGACAAAGAGCTTTCCAGTGGTTTAATAGAAGAGAAAGTGACTGGACTGAATGATAAGGTTGAGATTCTGCCACAACGGCCAACAAAAAATGATGACAAAAAAGTGACAGCTGAACTTCAAGAAACCATTAGTATTCCCAAGGAAGAAGCACTGGATAAGGATCAGCAAGTTACAAGTACAACACAAGAAATAGTTCAACCTAATTTACTGAAGGATTTAGATATAAAACATACATCAGTAACAAGTACAGCTGAAGAAATAGGAAGTGAACTTCAAGAAATCAGTCAAAAAAAGGTCTGTGAATCAGAGACATGTGAAGATGTGACCAAGAACTCTAGTGAAAAAATGACAGAATATCAAGTAAAGAATATTAAAGCAGCATCGGAAAGCAAACCTAAAGTTCTGGCGAGTAAGGAGATACCTGCTGTAGAGGAAGCCCTGAAAGATCCTGCAGTCCAGTCCATTTTACCTGAATGTGCGAAGCAGGAGCAAGTCACTGACAAAACTCTGGTCCTAGAAGCGGAAGTTATAGACAGTGAAGTCAAAACTGATCTTAAAACTATAGAAGAAAAGACAAGTGTATATGAATCAGATATGACTGAAGAGAAAGTTGAAGAAATCAAGGTTGAAGCTACAGAAAAGCTTAAAGAACAGACTAAGAAAGACACAGTGCCAGTGTTTTCTAGAAAGACATCAGGTACAGACAGTGTAAGAACAGAAAAGAAAGAATCTGCCATGACACATGAGAAGAGAGAGGATGAGTTAGGGGAAATGAAGTCACACTTACAGAGACCAACTGGTTATGATCTCAGAGAGATCTCATGTGACACCAAAGAGCCTGAAAGTGATGTTGTGTGTCCTCCTGCTCCAGAGATCACTGAAAGGGATCTCGCAGCAGAAGTGGTTGATGAGGAAGTAGGCAGGAAAGAGAACCAAGCGCTAGCAGATGTTTTAAATGATTCACATACTGAGATGAAGATGATTTCTCTCATTCCTGCTAAGGAACCAGATGCCTCATCCAAATTTACTGTGCCAGCAACTGTAACTAAGGACGAGAACAGTGAAATAAAGGATGTAGTTATAGACAGAAGTAAGGTAGAGAGCACTTGTGAAGCCCTTAAGCTTATACGACAAGTAGATATTAACGAAGTAGATGGTGTCTCTAAAGTGTCAGTACAAGAAGTGGATGGAGAAAATAAAAGTAAAACCAAAAAAATACTTCTAAAGGATACACACAAAGAAGAGTTATGGAGAACTCTGGAGCCTGCAAGTCCTTCTCCTCCAATGGAGATACTGGACTCAACAATGAGGGTTTCACCTTTAGAAGAAATAGATTACATTAAAGAAAACAATAACTTTGCCATGGATCGAAACATAAAAAGAGACAAAGCCCCATTTTCAACTTTACGGAGTTTCAGCCCACTGGAAGACCTTTCTGGGTTCGGCCGTGATTTAACAGAGCCTAAATTGGCAAAGGAAATATACGAGGAGCTTGATTATGAAATGGTCACTGAGCACGACGCAAGACAATCAGAGACTGAAATAACTGTAGCTAAAGAAGAATATCTGGAACATGGCCAGGATCAATCTCAAGAGCCTACATTCGAGGCAGACTATGAATTTATTGAGGACTTGGATAGCACCCAAATATCAGAACTCAGTCAACTGAAGGAAAAAATAGAAATTCAGCCAATGGATGCATTCTGTCTTGTGTGTCATTGCCCAATCTTATTGAGTGCTGGTGGTCATGGAAATCATGAGGTGTCAACGCTGGAAAAAGCATTTGTAGAGATTAAGGTAAATTCGTCTTTATTTCAAACATTCCTACCAGTGAACTCCATAGTTTTCACTGTAATATGATTATATGATAGTGGAAATTATGGAGTATAGAAGTAGGAATGTTCCTCTATATTCCTCCATGACATCTTTTCCCAGCAACCTGATATCTGATCTACATCAAGAATTCTCTTGGGGAAACTTGGATCATGAAGTCACCAACAGTTCATTTCTTTTTATGCAGAGCCAATGACTTCTGGCATTTCAAACCTTGTATAATGTGACTTTACTGCTTACTTTTAGTTTCACTGCCTGATGATAGTTTTCAGCATAGAGAAACATGCATACGATCATAACTCAGTGGTTGGGGGGATGTGGGGGGGAGTTCATGATTTTATTTCCTCTATAATGATTTCATCTATAATGATTTCATTATAGAAATCATCTATAATGCATCATTGATTAAATGTTAAAAAAAAATGTGTATTTATTCTTACATGGAAAGTTTTAAAAACCTGATTTATTTTGTCAGAATCAGTTGAGTAACTGGATAACAGCTCTACAAGAAAGATCAGAAAATATTGAAGATATGGTTTCTGAACTTGAGCTGGCGTACAACTCTGTGGAGGTATATTCTGATTTAAATGTAGAATTTGCATTTGATATTAGCTTTGATATCATATATTGCATTAAATTATCTACAAAAGCACATCTGATTGTGTCCTTGTCCCGGCGTCACACAGGAGCAATACAAAGACGGTGAAAAAAACCTGGATGAGCAAAACGAGGAGATGATGAAGCTGGTGATGGAGCGGTATAATGAAATGTCTCAGACCATGGAGGAGGAGAAAAAGGCCAAACTTGAGCAGCTTTACGATCAAATTGTGTCTTTCCAAAAGAGCATTGACTCAGCCAAGGAGACGATGGAAACGACGACAAAAGAGGCGGAAGAGACAGATGAGTTAGCATTTTTGTCGGTGAGTTTGGCTTAAATATATATATATATATAAGAGAGAAAGCTGTACATTGTACCATAATACATTTGTACTCCAGCCATGGCTAAAACATTTATTTTTAATTTTAGCAATTGCTGGAGTACAAATGTATTATGGTACAAAATCCAAACCATATACTAGTAATAATCTATAATAGTATTAAGAAAATGACCTATAGCTCCCTTAAGCTGTGCAACGCTGCATAGTATAATAGTCATTGCTTTGAAAAATATCTGCTCCTGATACTGTGTAAAAGAATGATTCTGTATGAATTAATTATCATGATCATTACTGTCATCACATATGTAAAATTGATTCTTCAAAAGGAACTGTGTTCAATCAGATGTCTTTTTCTCTCTCATCTCCAGTCATACAAAGACATTGATATGAGGTAAATAATGAGAGTGTTGCACATGGTGTGACCTTAGTAAACACTCGCACGGTTACAGTGCTTGATGTATTTTGAATCCAATTTTGAAATGTTTGCACTGTAGAAGATGACGTTCGTGCTGATGTCTTTGCTGCTGCTCTTTTGAAGTGTCTAATTATTCGTGAGTTTTTAACAAGTCTGCATGTGATTGAAACACAGAAGCTAAAATGAATGTGGGAGTTTGCAGTGCGGTTCAGACTTGGAGATGAATGCGAATAGGAGCTATAGTGTATAATATGACAACACAATATACAGTATAAAATACATTTCATTTCATATCTCATGCTCTGTGTTTGTGTTATTGAATAATGGCAGGTTAAAAACAGCTTTAGACTCAGTCATGTCTCTAGAGCTTGGTCCACGAGGTTTGCTTGTATTTGAAGATTATGCCAAAGGCACCACAGGAAATGGGAAAAGAAACCGGCAAGTGATTCCAGGTATGGCGTTAATTTACCAGGTGTGTCACGGACCCAGCATGAATTGTGTTTTGACTTGAGTAAGATTAAGAAGAAAGCCAAAGGTCAAAGTAAGAAGAAATGCCAAAGGTCTAGGTTTGGCCTAGGTTTACGTTTGACCCTACATGTGCTACATGTGCTAAGAGTTTATTAGATTCTAAACACTCATTTTGTTTCTGCTGTTAATAGTGCCACAGCAACCCCATCTTCAGCCACAGGAAGTGAATTCTGCCACAAGCACCTCTGTCACTGTGTACTGGACAGTGAATGAAGGCGACATCATTGACTGTTTTCAGGTGTACTGCATGGAAGAACCTCAAGGAGGTAAGACAGGATGATCAGAATTAGATTTATAGGAATGCACAGTCTGTTATTCACAGCTGAAGTGTTCTCAGTGATGTCTGTGAATACTGATGTCCTTTACCAGCGTTTGTTCTGGTCTGGAGAAAGTTAAGTTGGAATTGTAGAGTAACTAATTTTTATATTTAGTAACACATTGGACATGTTACTGCTGTGTTTGAGTTTCAATATATTCCTGTGGTTGAGAACTATCCATGTAGAACCTATTCATAGTTCTCTTTTAAGGTTTAATCCTTAAATGTTCAAATCTGCCATTTTTATTATACTTGGGATTGATGTGTAACAGCACAGCTCAGTAATTCTGGTTTCAAGGCAAATCACAGGTTTATATTAATGTGTCCATTCTAATGCGTACAAGGATACAAGGACTTGTGTTACTGATGTTCCACATAAACAAAATTTTAAATGTGTCTAATTATTAATATGATGAAGGTAGCAGGCTAATATAAGGCTGCTCCTTTATATTTTTTCAACACAACAGAGCCTTTGAGTTAGCCTGTTCTTGTTTTTCTTCCAGTTTTTGTTTCATTAACGTCAAAAGCAGGAGAAACTCAGGCTGGTGAGGGAACAGCTGTTTTATAGCTTTTATGACATGAGTGATATTTCATGGATGAAATGAATCAAGTGTAACTATAAATGGCTACAGTACAGTGTGATATTCTAATAAAAGGTTAGCACTGCTAAACTAAACACAGTGTTCTTATAGGAAACTAATTAAGATTTTCCCTGTTGTGTTTTGTTCCAAGTTTTTTATTTGATTAAAGTAGCTCGTTTCTTTTAACGTCACTTTTTATCTGTAGCCATCTCAGAGGAGTACAGAGTGACAGTGAAGGAGAGTCACTGTAATCTGGAAGAGCTGGAGCCAGATAAGTGCTATAAAGTGTGGGTGATGGCAGTGAACTACACTGGCTGCAGTCTGCCCAGTGAGAGACTTCCTTTTAGAACAGGTCAGTGTGATGTGTAATGCTGTTTCACACTATCCATTATTTTGATTATATTTTCCAGAGAATGATCCAGAGGTTAAGTATACATGTGTTCAGAAAATATATGCCCTTTGGAAAAATGCATACTGTTCCTATTGTAACAGCCAAATCCTTATGGGACATAAAGAAATGTAGTCAAATATTTGTGCTGTGTCTGACAGAGCATCATCTGGCAGCAAAGAAAATGCTTTGAGACTAGGAGCACTTATAAAAATGGCCTTGTAGGGCATATTTCAGTTAAGAAATCATTTTTCATCATTTTTCAAATGGTAAAAAGCCAGAGAGACCATAAAATGTGGAGCAACAACTAGAGGCATAAAGACTTACAGATAACTGAGTCCACATAAGAGATTTGTTGTCGAAGGTACCAGAGGAAAAGCTGATGAGAAGCACACTGATGCCTGTCTGCATGTTTCAGTAAACAGTTTGTCACTGATTCTGAAGCCAGTCTGAGAATACTGTCTGATAAACAAGAATACACATTGAATGGAACACAAGTTAAATGCAGGGCACGATTCACACTCGTTAACCCACTCATCTACACTAAGGCGATATAGTATAGCCAGTCCACCTAATACAGTAGCATTTCTGGGGAATGTGGGAGGAAACAAGAACCCGAAGGAAACTTTCTGTCATATTGTGGACAGTAATATCAACCATGAAGAGTAGAGGATGAAGAACAAATCTACACAGGTATAACAGAAATCTAAACAGATTTTGATTGACTGGACACATTATTATAGTGTTAGATTACTGAATACATATTTTTATGGAATATTATTATCAATTTCAATATGTGCATGTGAATTAGAGGTACTATAGATCAGGATTAATACGATTTAACCTTAGTATTAAGATTAATCTATCCACTTATTTACAGTACACTTAATCCTTGACTGTGTCTGTTCGGACAGCCCCATCTGTTCCAGTGATTAATCCAGAAGCCTGCACAGTTTTGTGGGAGTCTGCTACAATCCGCTGGAGCTTGTCTCAGGCCAGTGCTGCTGAGAGCTTCACTCTAGAGTACTGCCGCCAATACGCCTTGGAGGGAGAGGGCCTCAGGTACATGTCTACAATACTACACTCACTAGAGATTCTGCCATTCCCATGGGGTTTGTGTTAAAGCAATATATCAGTCTTTTTCAACCTGTTCTCTCTGCTGAATCTGGAGAATGTGATACAACAGATAAAAAATGTTCTGCAGGAATACAGAACAGAACAGGGAATTGCCATCTATAATGGAAATCTATAGGCAGTTATTGAATTTCATTAACGTGTTTAAAGTACATGATTGTATAATGTGAATCTAAACTCACTGCTGCTGAGGATGACCGCACATGAGCAACCTATACATACATATGATATGTTTAACAAAGTAGACGTCATGTTAAAACAGGAATGAATTTCCTGGTTACATATTCCACTTTTTGTCCATATAGTACACAGTTGTGTAAGGGAATTGATTTATAATCACACTTTCCAGTGTCACCCAGATGAGGATGGTTTCCCTTTTCAGTCTGGTTCCTCTCAAGTTTAGGGTTTCTAATATTATTTCACAGAGGTCTTCCTCAGCAGGATCACCTTTTGTAGATTAGGAATATATTTATAAATGTAAAAGTTATATCCTGAATTGATATATTTCTGTAAATCTGCTTTGTGTCTATTGATAAACACTCAAATACAAATACAGATCCAATTGAATCGAATTAAAACTACAGTACATGCAATACCACTCTAACTGTATGTCTTAGGATGAAGAGAAATGGGAAAATGCTTACTAACACTGTTCTTACAGGGTTTTTATCCATCTTTCCAAGGAAAATAAAAAAAAAAATTTCCAGTTGCTAACACTTTTCCTTATTTTTTTTTCCTGGTGTCAGTACAAGGTCGGTTTTGAGCTGTGTTGTAATGCTTAGCTACAGACTGAAAAACGTCCAGTCTCTTTCTGGTTTCTCAGTAACAATGCATGCGTAATTTTTATCCTGTTAACGTTACGAGAGAAAAAAGTTGGTGTGAACATCTGTTCATGACTGCTACAATGTGTGATAAAAGTGATAAAAGGAACATCAGTTCTACATCAGTGTCATTCATTAATAAACAAAAAAATTAAATCGTTACTAAATCACCGTTGTATGTGGAATAAAAGACTTCGGAACCTGCTGTTATAGCAAAATAATCCACTGGTACCATCACATACAGTACGCATTAGATAG
>JAOTRN010000028.1:11497796-11508187 GCA_028566695.1 Bagroides melapterus
CTCTCTCTCTCTCTCTCTCTCTCAGTCTCTTTGAGGTATCTGAAAAGCAATGGAAAGACAGGCACAACCAGCTTCGTTAATGTGCCGCTGGCTGACGGCCGGCCACACAACGTCTTGCTGCACTTCAGTGGACTGACGCATGGCACACCTCGCATGGCTCTTTATGTGGACTGTAGGCTGGTGGAGATAGTGGAAGAACTTCCAGCTGCCTTTAAAACACTTCCTTCTGGCCCTAATCAAGTCACACTAAAAACCATGCCCACTACATCAGAGGTATGAGTACACTCTAAGCCAGTACTTTTCCAAACGTGATTGATGTTAGCGGCTTATTACGTAATTTACAAACATCTGTGGCATTATTTCAGGACAGAGTGTCAGACCTCAAGCTAGTTTTGGGTGAATCAATAGAGAATGTTGTGGAGCTCCAAGACTGTTCTCTTCAGCAGGGTGAATCCCTACAATTAATGGGTGAGTGGCTTTTCTGGTGCCATTAGTTTCTGATCTGTTATTATAACATGGAGAAACACCATTATTATAAGCCAATCCTTCTGACAGGCATCTCATCAAAACTGGAGCCAGGCCCTATGTTTGAGATTGTACAGATGATCCATGAACTGAAAGAGAAAATGGATAAGCAGGTACCAGAAATAGTTTTCAGAAATATATAATATGACCCTGAATTAGAATTCCACAGGAAGGATTTTTCCTAGATCACTTCTAGTAATATTGTCTTAACAGATCCAGGAGACTGCAAATTTAAGGAGAATAATTATGGAGTGTGTTCCATGTGGTAAGTCTCTCAGTCACTCACTCACACACTCAGACCTGATAGAAACATATGCTCGACTGCATTTATTCAGGCTTAATAATGAGGACAATGAATAATACAGGCAGGCTAACTGATGTATCCGGTTGATATATAGATGGTCAAGACAAGAGGACAGACACCTCAGGGACAGAGACCCAAACCAAGTGTGCTCCAGGAGTGTGCTTCCAGCAGAGCATGTGTACTGAGACAGAGCAAGGTATCAAGTGTGCACCGTGCCCTGAAGGCTATGAAGGAAATGGATTCCACTGTGAGGATGTGGATGAGGTAAAACTTACAAAAAAAAAAGACATGTAAGCATATTTTTGGGTGATCCCTTTAATGTCATTTCTACTGTAGCTTCAATAGATGTTTGGAGGTATCTCCTTAAGGGTTCCTTTTTTCGTACATAATTTGTTGTGGCCTGTAGCATAGCTGTGCTAAAACCTTGGTGTGTTGCTCCTTATCCACTAGAGATATATGAATATGTTGCTCATAATGAACAGATAGTGTGTTCTAAACAAATATAAGATGCGTTATTCATTAAAGGTTCGCATGGCATCCTAGATGAGTGTTTACTTTGCTGGAAGTAGAGTAGTCAGATATAAATGTTTGATGGGATGTTTAAGCTTATATTTTGGTACTATTTGTTGAAATATCACAGGCAGGTACAAATAAAATATAACTGCAGACATCTGTATATAAAAAAAATCTGGTTTAGGCCACACCTAGTATCAGTCCGTCGTCATGCCCACAAACCTTTGGCTGAATGTCTGATGCATACGGCACATAAGATTGGTTGGATTCTTCTTCAGATGTGTGTGTTGCATTTTTTTAACGGTCCACCTGGAAACAACGTCTTCATATTGCTCTACTTCCATCATGGAAGAAGGAAGCCGTTGTGTTAACAACTGTGACAATGAGCACTTATGAGGACCAGAATTTTCCGAATGATGTGAAGTTTACAGTAGAAACTCATTCATATACCTGTGTTTCTTAAAGGAACACGCTATGGTTGCGCACCGCTCTGTTTTTGTACGGACATCAACTTTGCATTTTCATTCCTCTAAATCCGATCCTAAACATAATGAACTAGAACTGGATGCTTTACATGACAACCAGACACCATCCTGGGCAGTCCTTGGCCAACAAAAGCTGCTGTGGAGTCCAGACGTTCTGCTGTCAGTCTGGCTAAGTGAGACTAAGTCACACCTTATTCGGGTTTAAATTCAAATCCAGATATCAATATTTGAAGCTCAACAGAGGCATTACATCACTATTATCTACAAATATACCAAAATCAAATCCATCCTTAAGACAGATGTATAGAGACCATGCAGTCATAACACCCCATTTTCCTCCAGTCAAGTTGTAAGTGTTCAGGAGGTGATTTACTGTTCTTTCCATTACACACAGCAGTGTTCTATACGAGCTCTCAGGGCTCGGTTTTAGTAGGACAAACAAATACTTCAATAAAACCAATGTAATAGCATTCTATCATGATTTTATTTGAATCTCACTCAGACAGTCATTGTTTTGAGTGGAACAATTTGGATATAAAAGAGATTTTATGAACGACTGAGGTAATCTCTTACCATGAGAGCAAATCATTTCCAAACCCAGTCATTCAAATGCTGGCATGGTATTTTGAAATGGAAATCTGGAGAGATTTTTTTTGTGCTGTGTTGTGATTTGTGTGCTTGTAGTGTCAGTTCAACCCGTGTTTCCCTGGTGTGCGATGCATTAACACAGTCCCAGGGTTCCGGTGTGAGAGATGCTCTAGAGGGTACATTGGGCCAGAGCTACAGGGTGTAGGCATCGCCTCAGCTCAGTTACGTAAGCAGGTGAGGAAATTATTGCTTTCTAACTGCTTCTGTAATGATCTCTGTCCTCTCCAATATATTTTAATATCCTGGTGGTGAAGCAGGGTTTCTTAGTGGTGAAACACGGCAGACAATTCATATTTCTCAGCTGAGACCTTTTGAAGAGTGATGAAAAGTTTTATTAAATTAGTAAATGATAAAATTATACAGTTAATGGTTCATTTCAATTCGATTCAATTTTTATTTGTATAGCACTTGTAATAATGGATATTATTACAAAGCAGCTTTACATTGATTTAAACATTCAGAATATAAACTCTAGATTTGAACTCTAAATTGATCTTTTTCTTCAGTGAGCAAGCCAGAGGCAATGGTGGCAAGGAAAAACTCACAGAGATGATAAATTTGAAAGATTTTTAAAAACTCATATTTAGTTCCCATCAGTAAAAAAACAAAAAAAAAACAAAGAACCACTCAGGGTTCTAAGTGCACTAGACAAGAGTCTATACTTTTCGGATTTATCGGATCTTAATGGTTAAATGTTCACTTTAGGCTCCGCTCTTGGATCTAATTTGCTTGTGGATTTCATCCAATACACATGCATTTCATTTTTAATCCAGTTTACTTGTTCAGATGTCTATCAGATATCCTGTTCTATTACCCAAATCTCTTTACATCAGGTCTGTTCTGACGTAGACGAATGCCTAAGTGTGAACAACGGAGGCTGCACTCCTAATTCCTATTGCCACAACACAATGGTGAGAGACTTTTTTCACTGAATATGATGGTGTCTGTATAGTGTTAATAAACTGATCAAGCTCATTTCAGGGTTCATTCTACTGTGGAGAGTGTAAGCCTGGTTTCACTGGAGATCAAACAAGTGGCTGCAAGCAGACTTCTGATCCTGGACCTGGTCCTGATCCTGCTGGACTCTCTAATAGGCTGTGTGGGAACGGACAGCGCAGCCCCTGTGACCTCAATGCTGAGTGTATCGTGGAGCGAGATGGAAGCCTCAGCTGTGTGGTGAGATGTTCAGATAAATGTATGTCATGGGTTAAGTTGGGTTAGCG
The DNA here is from genome assembly GCA_028566695.1 of Bagroides melapterus. Classification (NCBI taxonomy): domain Eukaryota; kingdom Metazoa; phylum Chordata; class Actinopteri; order Siluriformes; family Bagridae; genus Bagroides; species Bagroides melapterus. The sequence goes on from JAOTRN010000028.1 coordinate 11,501,495, forward strand.
CACGCATGATGTAAAACCTTCTTCCTCGATCAGTGCAACATCGGCTGGGCCGGTAACGGCTACGTGTGTGGGAAGGACACGGACATCGACGCTTACCCTGACAGAAAACTCCCATGCCAGGATGCCTTCTGCAAAAAGGTGACCCATATTTATCATTCTTAATTTCATACTATTAAGTGTTTATATGAGCGCATAGCCTTTTCTTTATCTTTAGTTATTTGATTGATCGCATGCATGTTGCTTCCAGGACAACTGCATGTTTGTACCTAATTCAGGCCAGGAAGATGCAGACGGCGACGGAAAAGGTGATGCATGCGATGACGATGCAGACAGCGATGGTATCCCTAATGAGAAGGTATACACCAAGAATCGTCTCATCATCTCATCCTAATTTTTAGCACTTCGATTAATGTTCCTTGTACATGTGTTATTAAAAAAAAAAAAACAGGACAATTGCTGGTTGGTACCAAACATAGACCAGAAGAACAGTGATGAAGATATTCACGGTGACGCGTGTGACAACTGCCTAAACTTAAATAACCCAGACCAGCGTGACACTGACCGGGATGGAGTGGGAGACGAATGTGATGATGACATGGATGACGATGGTAATAGCTTCGATTATTTAGATATTGAGCTGCTGGTAACAGTTTTTGTGAAACTTTTCGAAAGTATCTAGACAGTCCAAAAATATGTAGCCTGTTAAAGGAGCCAGTTTAACAAAAAGAAATGTCTAATTAGCTCCCAAGTAGGATTTTATTCTACAAAATAAAGATCAAGATTTGATCAAATTTAGCTAATCAGTTTTCATTCATAATCATATACTAGCTCTTACGATTTCCTGTGGTGTCACATCATCATCAAAACAGAGAAGAGCACATACACAATACGTTGTACGTTCAAGCCGAGGCATTGTGATGTTCACTCGAGGCATTCAAACACGTGAGGCAGGTGTTTGAATGCCTCGAGTGATTTCTACCTCAGGTGCTGAGACAGAGAGTGATGTGGATGATGCTGATAAACTGAGAACTCGTTTTCTTTTGTGAAGTTGCTTAAAAACGATCAGCGAGACGTTTTATTTTCATAAACAGAGATGATTTGCTCTTTCAGAGGAACTGGAATGAATCTTGGAATCTTTAAATTCCCACTTCAAGAGGATTTAATAATTTTGCTCTAATTGTTCTTGTGGTTGAGATGCATACAGAGACTTCAGTTGAAGGAAGAACTATACAGAGTAGAATATTTTCAAGTCATCCTTCGAAGAGGCTGATACCGAAACAAACCTCCTTCGTATTTGTTTTCTCTCAGCCACAGAGAGAAATAGTTGGCCCATTTTTGAAGATTTGCACTTCTTTGTCATTTCCTATGGAGGAAAAATAGAAGAAATGGTGCTACTGTTTGAAGAATAAGCCGTACTTCATACTTCAGAGCACTAATTAAAAGCAGCTTTTTTTTTTAAGGGGGCTTCTTGTTAGGTTTTTAGATGGCCTGAAGGGAATTCTTACTGGCAATCCCTTTGAAGTGCCCTATCGATAAAGCTCCTTTAAAGCACAGTGATGTGTTCCAGTCTGAGAGACATAAAAAACAAGCCCAGGCAGAGCTCGACATTTATAGTCTTTTCGTAAAGGCATGACTCCAGACACTTGACTCGATCTTTCACATACTGGCCATGTCTCAGTGGGCAAAACCACATTTCCACCGTGAAGCCTAGCCAGGAGCTAATGACCAGTGGAAACTATTTTGCAAGAGTCTAACTGTAACACTGCCACCTTGTGACACATGGCTTGAAATATGCAACACAAAGGCATTATTGTATTGTGTACACCAAATTCTTAAATCCTGAATGCATTTGTATGACCAGTTGATTTAAGGATATATCTAGGAAAGGTTATTTGTATTTAAATGTATTTATGTGTGTTTATAGGTTTATATAATAACTTTTGCCAGTTACTCATGTTCATTCTGTTCTGATGATCAGGAGTGAAAAATATTTTGGATAACTGCCCCAAAGTTCCCAACCGTGACCAGGTTGACACTGATAACGATGGTGTTGGAGATGCTTGTGACAGCTGCCCTGATGTGCCCAACCCTAGCCAGGTACAATACAACTCAAATAGTGGCATTATAAAGAATTCCGAGAAAACTACTGATCTTGAAAGGTCTCAATTCAGAGAAAAGGCAAAACAGCTGCTCTGGCCCTAGCAATTTTGCTACAGGATATCAGACATGCTAAGTGACTGGAAAAACCCCCAGAGAAGTCAGAAACCTTGACAGGAACCTCATCTGGGTGACACCAAATAGTTGAATTAAATCATAACTTGTCTATAACCTAAAAGTACTCAAAGTGTTGAAAAGGTGTTCAGTAGGAGCATCACAAGAGGCGGATATAATTAAAGCTAAATACAGCCACTGTTTCAGATTAAGTCGAGTTTATTGATCAGTTGCAATTTATGCCAGGACATAAGGACTCTGAAATATTTGCAGCAAGGCTAGAGTAAGCACATGAATAGAGTTAGTGTTGAGGGAAGACAGAGTTTATATAACTCTATCTCCATGAAGCCCCCATACCTACAATTATACTTAAGAGGAAAAAAAAGGTATGACTAAACAGAGGTCCTGTATTATAAACCCTGCTATAGTCTTCATTATTATAAGTACTGTTAAAGATCCTGTACTATTGACAAAATCAGATATGATTCTGGGAATATCATTTACTTATGATGGGAAATATTTTACTTGGTTGTAACAGTCTTTGCTTGTGTTTGCTCGTGTTTCTAGTCAGATGTCGATGATGACCTTGTAGGAGACACTTGTGATACCAACACTGACAGGTACGTGTATATCACTCTTCACGTTTGGCTATTGACTCAATCAACCCCTCTTCCTAACACTTAATGTGATCGCAGTGATGGGGACGGACACCAGAACACCAAAGATAATTGCCCTACAGTCATCAACAGCTCTCAGTTAGACACAGACAAAGACGGACTTGGCGACGAATGTGATGATGATGATGATAACGACGGCATCCCAGATAACAAAGATAACTGCAGACTGGTGCCCAATCCAGACCAAGCAGATAAAGACAGTACATATCAGACAATATGGCTTATATGTGGAAATGTATACAGTATGTATATAATATGTTTGTCTTAATATGTAGTTCTATTATCTGTACGCTGACTAGACGACAATGTAGGAGACGCCTGTACCGGAGACTTTGACCAGGACCGGGTGATTGACAAGATCGACACGTGTCCTGAGAATGCAGAGATCACACTGACGGACTTCAGAGCGTATCAGACTGTGGTGCTGGACCCGGAGGGTGAGGCTCAGATTGATCCCAACTGGGTCGTCCTCAATCAGGGCATGGAGATCGTTCAGACGATGAACAGCGATCCAGGACTTGCAGTGGGTAGGTCTGGATTGTTCAAATCCAAGAAGAAAGTGAACCACATCAGGGATTATTTATATGAAGTACATTGGAACAGTGAGGATAATCAATAGTCTGGTAGACTTGAAGCTTCTGCCTATGTTTAATCCTAATCTAAATGGTTCATGACGCTCTTCCCAGGTTATACAGCCTTCAATGGTGTAGATTTCGAGGGAACCTTCCATGTAAACACAGTGACTGATGATGACTATGCTGGATTCATCTTTGGCTACCAGGACTCTTCCAGTTTCTACGTGGTGATGTGGAAGCAGACCGAGCAGACGTACTGGCAGGCTGTGCCTTTCCGGGCCGTGGCTGAACCTGGCATCCAGCTCAAGGTTCCACAACAGTCCATCGCTATTACTTCTCTTAGCTTTTGATAAATAATGCAATTATCATTCCGTTGCTGTGGTTCTCATTATTCCCTGTGATTACCATTATTCTGCTCCTCATGGTATTTTCAGAGTTTGCAGAAATAAATTGAAGTGAACAATACATTTTTACTTGGTTTGTCAATGAGAACGGGTGTAATTTAACTTAGTGCGTCATCTTTTTTTTTTAAATTGAGGCTGTGAAATCCGTGACGGGGCCTGGTGAGTTTCTGAGGAATTCTTTATGGCACACGGGGAACACCAAGGATCAAGTGCAGCTGCTGTGGAAAGATCCTCGCAACGTGGGCTGGAAGGACAAGGTCTCATATCGCTGGAACCTGCAGCATCGGCCTCAAGTCGGATACATCAGGTGAGAGGGCTCAGGTATATGGTCAATTATACAATACTGATATTTGGGGCAGATGTCAATAAAATAGCTGTTCAATTGAAAAATTCTGGCCACGGGTTAAAGCCAGAATTCAGCACACACCAGCACAGAACTTATTATTGTCTACTTGCCTGTCAGTCTTTTTTTGCTCATCAGTCAGAAAGCTCCGCCTCTTTAAACAAGTATTCAGGTGTTCTAGCCCAGCACATGTGCATTTGTTGAACGTTGAATTCCGAAACAGCTAACTTGATGACAAAATGCAAATATTCAGAAGCTAAAAATGCTCTCACTGACAGCTGGTTATGATGTTCGATGTAAGAGCTAACATCAAATATCAAACCATAGCATGACGGTTAAATGATCATGGTTTAGCAATGGATTAGATCAGAAATAAATGTACAGTCTGGACTATAAAGAAATCAGCCACAGCTTCGCTCCTGGTAGCATTCTGTGTATTTTTTCAATGACCTTTAGACATATTAATGCTTTTAGTTCCTTAAAGTACTTGTTAACAGAAATGAATCTGATATGGATTTCAGAAAAATGCTAAAGATTAAACATCTTTTTTGCACCATTCCCTTGATTTGCTTGGAAAGGGTCCGTTTTTATGAAGGCACCAACCTGGTGGCAGACTCCGGCATGGTCATTGACACGAGCATGAGGGGAGGCCGTCTTGGTGTGTTCTGCTTCTCCCAGGAAAACATCATCTGGTCCAATCTTAAATATCGCTGCAATGGTGAGTGAACTGAACTTCAAATTTCCTGAAGGAATTGAATATTGTATTTATTTATTTATTTTACTTTGATATGTATTACATTTACAGACACAATCCCTGAAGACTACCAGAAGAACGTTGAACAGGATTCACAGGATAACAATACACAGTAACGTACAGGAACACAGTACCCAGAAAAATCCTCACATAACCAATCATCTGCAGGGGAAAGACCAGGGTGGAATTAATAAAAAATAAAAACAACAACAACATATTATTGTCCCTTAACATGAGGTAGGATTAAAATATCCTGCTATCATATTATAACTCCACTTACTTTGTTTGTTTGGGTAAAATTCTGCTTTTTTATAGATTCTAAACTGAATCAGATCCTGAAGGTAGAATGTAGAGGTGCAGAAATGTTTCTTTAGGATTTACTCAAAAACAGTCAGCAAACCTGATAGTAACTAATGACGACTTTGCTGCCTGACTTGGATTCTCTGCTCTACTCTTGTACACCACATTCCTATTAGTTTCACTGTGAATCACAAGAACACAACAGAATTCCTAACGCTTACTGAATAAAACGCTTTAAGACGAATGATTAAATAATAAGCCTGGGGTTTAAGACTATATGAGGAGATTTGTGTTTACTAAGTCTGTCTGTAAAAGCGATTCTATTAAGCTGCAAATACTTAAGAGAAGGATCTGAAATGGGACAACATGGTTCAGTTTTTTTTTTTATTTTAGGATTGGCAGCTTCAGAAATGCCAAGTGTCATGGAATCTTTTCCTAGCTATTTCCAAAACGCAATTAAAAGCCAACTTCTCCTTCCACAGAAAATGAACACAACATTTATTTCTGTAATGTCTCTCTTTTTTTATTTAAAGGTCAAACAAATGACCTCAAAAGTACAGGGTTTCTCTCACACAGTTAAACTTGGGTATTTTACAATTTTTCTCCAAATATTTAACAGGTAAGAAAACAACATAAAAAGTCATAAATGAAGCTCAGACATTTTTTCGTAAAACATATGTACAATTTTTTCGAAAAGGTAAAAGTAGATGTCATGCAAAATTAGTAGACACAGAGGAATATGAGATTAACAGCATTGTAATTAGTGTAAAGTGGTCCTCTTTAAACAATAAAAGAAATCGGATATCTTCTTTTTTTTTTTTTTACAAATGATCTTTCGTCTTTAGCATATTCTGTTTCGTTTCATCTACACACCATGTGACAATATCGAGCACCAAATAATTCACATATACACATGTGGAAAGAGAATAAAGCAAGTCTGCATATATCTTGTTAGTCAGTGATCAGGAATTGTACATTTTTTAAATATTTGTAACGAGCGAGCTTTTCAACTTAAATCTTAAAAAAAGAAGAAAAAAAAGAAAAGTAAAAACAACTCTTAGATTTGACACACTGTTAAAAAGCAAAGCGTCCACAAGTCAGTATATTTTTCACTTCCATGTGAACTCATGTGGCTCATTAGTTTATACCTTGATAGGTGATAATATTGAATACACTGTTGATGTAGTGGTACCTCAGAAAAGATCTCGTGTTGACTGCTTTGCATTTTGAGCTGTACTGATACATCGTGTTTAAGAAATGGATCACAAATCTGTACTTCCTTTTAATTGTTCGATTCAATGGCAATGTTGAAATCCAAACCAATATGCAACGTGTGTAACAGAAATGTCATTATTTTAGAATTTTTAAACACACAGAAAAAAGCAATCCAGTTCAATAGTTTGTTTCAAAACATGTCCTTCTCACCAGC
>JAOTRN010000028.1:11530080-11541710 GCA_028566695.1 Bagroides melapterus
ACACACACACACACACACACACACACACAGCTGTGACAACTGGTCACACAATACACAAATAATATGTGATAAGTTTGTGATATAATAATAAAAAGTAAAATTAAACATTGTCACCAGTCCTGCCATCTTATCTTTCATCAAGCACTTGAATCCCAGCTGTCACAAGAATTCTGATCAGATAAAATCAAAACTATCTGCTGTTTAACTAAAGGGAGGATGTGTTCACTGTCCGGGTGTGTGGGGAACACAAACTGGTCTTAGTTCAACTTTGCGCAAAAGCAGAATGCTTAAAAACTATTAGACAGAAAAGTGAGCATTTGTTCTCTGCTTTGAAAATGTGAAACAAAACAAAAGCACTTCAAACTGATTTGTAGCTTATCACAAAGAACTAATGGTGAAGTCATGAAAAGGTTTTCACTGTTCAAGTCGAGTCACGAAGCTTTTCTTGTCATTTCATCCATATATAGCTGGCACAGAACACAGTGAAATGAAACGTTTCTCCAGGACCATGGTGCTACAAAAAAATATTACATTAAGTTAAGTTACATAAAACAACACAGAGCTAAGGTCTTTCAGGCCTTTTAATCCCATTTCCAAATTCTTACCCTGTAAGCAATGAGTTTTCAATAAATTTCCCTTCTCTAGATGATTATTCATACAGTACCGTATGCTATCTTTATCCACAACAATTATTAGACTATAACTATATATGTAAAAAAAAATCTCTTTCCACAATGCACTGAGATTTCCCTTTGCCAGTGAGATCTCTTGGTTGCACGCAGATTACATCACTCTGAATCATGAAGCAGTCAACAACTTATCACCAGCAAAGCACAACTCAGACACAACCCAGTCAGGCTGCTTACGTTACTTAGATAAAAACCTCCAAAGGACAGCGAGAAGTGTTTTTTCTTTGTTCTAGATACTGGAAAGTACGCGTCTCCGTGGATGTCTCTGTCTAATCTAAATGACTCGCATCGACATCTGTGATGCATCATATCATAGCCAGGGGTGTTTTTTTTTTCTTGTTAGTGTTTTGTGACTTTTAACATACACATTCTTCTGATTCAACCAAATCAGTATGCATGCCCTTTAACAGTCCTGAAAAGCTGTTCGGGGTCTGAAAGACACCTCTAGACGCGTTTTCTCCTGATTTTACAAAAGAAAGTGTCTCCGAGACATCAGGTGAATGGGCACAAAAGGTGCGGGTGATCTGATCATGCCCTGTGGAGCGGTGTCTCCGGCGCCTGTGGGCCAGTGACTCCTGACAGACTTAGCCTTTAATGAGCCAGGCCTGCCAGCCTGCTGTTCTCCACAGCTAATCTTATGCAAACAAGCAGCCTCATGGACCCAACAAGGAAATGAAAAGACCACCCGCGGCTCACGCAACACACAAAAGGGGGCTACAAGGAAATGTGGGCCACTCGAGGCAGAAATTAGCACACTGAGAATGTGTTAGAGACCATGTTGACAAATGTTTTGTTCTCCTTTTCCATTAGCTGCATCGTACCTTAACTGTTGCCTAATTGTGCTACCTGTGACTAAATCTGGTCAGTTTGGACCCGTTTTGTGTCGAATAGGAAGCAGGAACAAGCTTTCACTTGAAATAGTGAAGAATATCCATCTAATAAAAAAAGACATAATTTCTGAATTACCTTGGCTGTGGGTAGTGAAGGATTCAAGGGACAGTAATTAGGTCCGAACCTAAAAGTCGTGTCCTTCTAACCGGTGAATACAAGTTTCAGGCGGTATCATAATCAGGGTTTGATGAATAGTGTGAAAGTGTATTCCTTTAAAATAAAGATAATGATGCTTTACTGTGGTGTATTTGGAACAATCAAGACAAATGCCTGTACATGTAGACCTGATTCTGATTCCGAACAGCAGTCACAGCTGGCTGTAAAGACCTACAACCAGTCAGTGTAATGTTGATGCTGGAGCTGTATGTTTTACTGTAGTTTAGCAAAGTTCCATCACAATGAATAATAAACAAATTGAAAATAAAATAAATGCAAAGTCACTGTGTTCTTGTGTGTTTTTTTTAACAATATATACGGCACTGATGTCTTTCTGTTAGCCTGTTAGCCTAACAACCTAACAACTGAAGCTTCTTTTTATACACGAACAAAAGATTCGTGTGACAAGACAACTTACGAAGCCTGTTGTGATTTACGACATTTATAACACATTCACTTCGATTTTGAACGATATTTACCACACCTAAGCAGTTAGTTAGCAATAGTTTTGTAAACCGTCCAAAAATCAGCCAACTAACGCACGCGAGTGTAAGCTACAGCTCTTCACCTCGATGCGCCTCTCCCTCTATAAATATATATCAAACATACACGTTTAAACATCTGTGACACTCACCTGAGATAAACAGCAAGGGGTACACATCTTTGAAACCAGTCCGAAAATTCCGTGTTTACATGTACAGTTGGAGTTCCGAACAGATGTTGTCCTCGGAGAGAGAAAAAAAATCCTTCCACAGTACACCGTACAGCTTCCCCCCGCTGAACGCACTCGCGTCTTCTCTAGCACACAATAAACGACGGTGAGCTGTCGGAGTCATGGGCTCGATTCCAATAGACTGCGTGTTCCCTGTATAGGCGCGCAAATGTGTGCTACGATAGAATGGCTTCTGCACCCTATGTAGGGCGCTATACACGCAAGAGGGAGACAATAGGATTCAGCCATAGAGTTTGGACAGAGATTGGCCTAAAATGCTAATTTAATACTATAGCCACTAAACTGAATAATGTTGATGTTTTCTTCTTTAAATTGTGTTCAGTATAAAATAAAACCACAATGAGAATTATATGGGTATCTACTGGATTTTTGTGTATAGAAACATGGCTTTATAGAATACAAAAAATTAATGAATCTGACCATACGGTGCTTTTCTTTACTGAACTGAGCCAAGTCCAAAAAAAGGACAGAAATTCGCCCGTCATATCTTAAAAAAAATCTTAAAAAATATGTGACACACCTATTTCAAATCTAGTGCTCGCCCTAAATAAATAAATGCAGAGAAACGCTGGCCACAATAACGTGTACTTTCTGGATGCCCTTCACATAAGAACGTGATGAAAAATTGCATCAAGCACAACACTTCCCTGGCAAATGAGCTGGTGTAAAACAGCACCTCCCGCAGGGCTTGACTGCCAAAAAAAATGAATCAGTGTAAAATGTTTACGTGACAAATAGCCTGACAAACATTTCAGACATTTCTGTTTCCAGAGAACAAATACCAAGTTGACTTAACATCATGCTGTATGCTTGTACCTAAGAACAGGTGCTGTGATCATAATCTCATACCAGGACTCATTCACAATATCTTCATACTCATCATCTTTCAACACACTTCAGAGCAGGTAGATTATTGATTTATCATCCTACTACCTTTTCTAAAAAGAAGTATGAGGGCACAATTCTGCACCCAGTTCCTCTCAAGTCTTCTTTTACATATAGTCTCAAGGTGTCTTACCACGGTCACCTTTGGCTTACTCGTAAGGGTCCTAATACTACACCAGGAAGCTGCTTCGTCACAATGTCTGCTACTAAAATGTCTGTACAACACAGCAGAGTTGGACTCCTACATGAGAAAACTTTTAGCTTCTGATAACTAGAGCTTCCATTCTACAAACCAAGAGTAATCGTGTATAATTCTGTATAAAAAAACCTTGTGAGATGCAAAAGAGAAGTTTGCAGAATATGAAATCTTATAACTGAAGAAAAAGTAAACACCTTCCCCAGGCAATATGAACGTTTCTCAAAATGATCACTGTGTGTCTCAAAATTATACATTGTTTAAAATAATGTGAGGTTTCTAGTAAGGTAAGATCTGATCTCAAATCTGCCAAATGATGGAAGCCACTGAATTAAAGGACCAGAAATTCTATCTTTGACTTTAAGTCGAACAAACGTGTTCAGACAAATTTTGAAATTCAAATCAATTCACAAAGTCAGCATGTTTTCAATATAATTTAATTACATACCATGTGTATAAAAATAACTGAAAAAAATATGATTGATTGAGTCAACATAAATATGCCCGTTCCAGCAGTCACAATTAGTTATTTGAAAGGCTGACCAATGTATTTATTAGTGGATGTGTGCAGCAGCACTAGACGTTGTACAGCCTCCAAACCGCATGACCTAAAACACCAGCTTTTTCTTCAGGGTGCCTAAAAAAATAAATGACACAAAAATCTATATCAGTCTATAGCAGTCATTGTCCAAGCAACCATTTACTGAGTTGTAAAGACAGGTGAAAGTTGTGCAGATGTGGTTTTCACACCTGGCATGTTTGCTGTACTATGGTCTGCCCCTGCAGCGTTGTTCTGCTTCTGACTATGTTAATTTTATCAGAAATCTGGTGCATTTGTGTTCATCTAACATCATACAAATGCACATGGAGAACACAACCATATTGACTGACCATATTCTATGTATTTGACCATATTTTATGTATTAGTCTTAGAAAATGATTAACACTGAACAATCAATCAGATTTAAGAATCAAAGACAATGTCAGATTTCTTATAGATACACAGACATGATACCTGACTATAAACACATGGCGCACTAAAGCTGCTTCAATCCTTCTTTACATTACAGACAACTGAATGATTCATATATATGTACCCAAATCATTTAAACCACTACGTGTTCGCACCTTGTTCGATACCATCCCGTTTTCTTTTAATGCCAATGGCGAGATTTTCTTTTTCTTTTAGAGCTTCTGCTGAACAGTTTGGCCGGGGTAGCTGAGGGCCTGGGGTGGGCGCTGGCTTCTGGCTGAAATATTTCATCTTCAATGCCTACAACATACAAACAAGAAACTGTAGAGAGTGAGTGTGTGTGTGTGTGTGTGAGAGAGAGAGAGAGAGAGAGAGAGAGAGAGAGAGAGAGACGCACAGAGGCAGGCAGAGATGCACAGAGGCAGGCAGAGACGCACAGAAAACTGGGCCCTAGTCATGAGACTTATTAGACTAGTTTAGATGTGAAGGTGCTGAACTAGTAGCATGTAAATGCAAATCCACTGCGTAATGATGCCAGATAAATGGATTTCAGTTTCCATTTTGTAGGTTTCTCTTCATTCCTCCAGGGAAAGAGAGCGCTCTGGTGTGAACTCATCCCTGTTACTAACACTTTCACTCGCTGTGACTAGTAACTGACTTCTTCCCGCACAATTCTGTTTATCTTAGAGTCATTAAACTTTTTTTCTCTCACCATCCAGAGAAGCATTTTCACACATTGAACATTTCACATTGCATATAAATATTATAATATAATAAATGTCAGGGGATCACGCAGTATTTTAAATGGTTCACAGCGCTAATTATTAAGATTAATAAGCTCATTTGATTCATCTGAATCTGTGCAGAGGTGTGTACAAATTAGGGTCGATGTTCCCAACACATTTTATCTAGGAATTTCTCCAGAGATTGCTTAGGTTAACAAATATAAGGAATAAGAAAATAAGTAAAAAATTAAAGTAAAAAGATATAAAGATATGAGATATTTACACACACACACACATATATATATAGGAAGGTGCATTAAAGTGTAAAGTCAGTGTTTGACCTCACTGGAAAGTGAGTGTGTCGTTAATCCTGTGATTTTGTAGGCTGTGTAGTCTGCACTCATTAACGAGGTCACTAGAAACTGGAATCATTTAGAGTTTGAATTAATCTTAGTCGAAGCAAACAGCTGTGTGTCGGTTACCCCTGATGCTGTGAGGCGGGTGCAGGGGTTATAGGTAAACAAGCCCTTCAGAAGCTCCAGGAGGTCATCGCTCGCTGCACTGAAGATGTGCTCCAGAGGTGTACCAGGAAACAGTTTAAAGGAGACATAATCTGGGAGAGTGGTCATGCCCTTAGAACAAAACAACACAAGCAGTTAGTCTTTGTTTTATATCTGTCACTCAATTACATTTTCTAACAAAAGAATTCTAAGCGTTTGAGTTTATCTGACCATCACACCCGCATGTCTTGACAGAATGTCCCATTCCAGATAGTCCATGTTTAATGGGAAGACTTTCCTCTAGATTTTGAAGTGTGGCTATGGGGATTTGTGTTTATTCAGCCACAAGAGACAGTGATCCAATTTATCCAAAAGCTCACTGGGGTTCTTCCACTCCAACATTGGGCCTTGCAGCTCCAGTGGAAAAAAAACTGCAAGGCTACAACATACAAAGAAATCCTATACAACCGTGTGCTTCCATTTTTTCCCCCAACAGCCTGGGGAAGATCCACATATGGGTGTGATGTCATATGTCCACAAACATTTGGTCACAGTGTAGCACAGTGAGGTCTAAATGCACTTACAGGCCAAGTTTCTTCTGTTGGTGTCCCAAGAGCTTCAAATATCTTTGTCAGCTGATCCAGGTCAGAATCTCCAGCCAGAAAGGGGACCTTAAAACATGACAGATCATTTTAATACACTGAATAAAACACCTGTTAAACATGTTTAGCTTCATATACACAAAAATACACATTATATAACGAGTAGCAAAGATGCCTTGTATGATACACTTATCAAGTTTTCTTTCATGCTAGAAATGAATTAGCACACATTGGCAAGCCTGTGTAAATATGTCCAATTCATAACGTGTTTTTTTGTTGTTTTCTTTTACCACTACTCTTATTTACAGCAATTGTTAGATTTCCTGTTTGATGCCACGATGCAGAATCCATGAGAATGTGCAGACTAAGATTTTCATTGTGCAGCTCAGGTTCTTGAATCATGAATTATGTAACAATATGTTGTAGATAATACATTTAAGAGTAATTCAATAACTCTACTTAGTAACCTCCTGCTATAATCCTACAATGGTGTTCAGACTGGATGGAAGCAATAAAATTTCACTAATTACTAATTAAACCCCATCAGGACTAAATGAACACAATTAGCCTTATAAATGATTCACTATTAGAAAGTTGGTCCAGATGTAATTATATAACCATTATGGGAAAATACAGATTGTGATGTAAGGATCCATCATGCCAAGACTTGATATATTGTAATTTGGTTTCCATCACAATAACAAATCCACAGTTTAGTCATTAATGATGCTATCCTTAATGCCTACTATAAATTCCAATTCAAACTAAAATCTATTATATATTGGTCATGTGAGCACTGAGATGGAACGTTTATGGAACTGGTAAACCTCTGTAGGTTTAATACTTGTCTGTTTAGCATAAGTAAAAGCACCCGTCAATAATATTTACCATGGGCCACATGGATAAAGCAATTGACGTCCATAAACGCCTTGTGACTTACTCGGAGTAAGAGTTCTGCAAGGATGCAGCCCACTGCCCACATGTCCACACCCACCCCATACATCCTGGCCCCGAAGAGCAGCTCTGGGGCACGGTACCATCTGAAACAAATTTAAATACAATTCCATTTAACGTTTCTGGCAGATTTTAATAAAATGCTCTCTTCACACATCAGTGAAGATAGGTTTTTGTATTTAAAAAAAAACCTGACTTGGTCAGATGAATACCTGGTCACTACTTGATGTGTATAAACTCTGTTAGGACTCCCAAACGCTTTGGCCAATCCAAAATCAGCTAGTTTCAGAACCCCAGATTCATCGAGCAGTAAATTATTTGGCTTCAAATCCTGGAAGAACAGACAGGAGTAGTTACAAAAGTGGCTCATTGTAAAGTGAATGGTATAACAGAAGAATAACCAAGTGACAATAATCAATATTGAGGTGGTGCAACGAGTCCTGACATAATAATTAATCTGATACTGATGCAGAATCATACGTTTTATTGATTTCCAGTTACAGATGATGTGGACTGTCTACAAAACAAGTTAAGTCTCAGTCGTTCCTCCACCATCACAAAGTCAGAGTGCAGGAAAGAAAAGCAGCATTCTACTGAAAAACCAAAAAGCACAAGGTCATCTCTGCTGAAGACCTTCTGCTGGTGGGAAACGTCATGGAAGAGCTGTACCTCTGACACAAAATGTGACACTGGAGACGAACAACAATGTGTAGAAGCCGCTACTAGAGAAACGACAACGTATTAGGACGAGCGCTTTAATAGTAACCTGTTGTTCATGTTACAGCCAGAACTGTGTGTGCTGTTATATGACCAATCAGATTTGAGTATTCAAGCACGCTGTAGTATAAACGATTACGTGAAATATACTAAGATTTTTATTTGTTTTAGGGAGTAGGATTGTGTGCAGCGTCGACTATTGTCACTGGCAATGATGAATTTGTGATTTGTGCTGACCCTGTGTAGGATCCAGTGATGGTGTAAGTACTCCAGACCCTGCAGCGTCATCAGGATGTAGGCTTTAATATTGGCTGGGGTCAGTACCAGACTTGTGTCCTTTATGATTACCTGAAACAGAAAAGTATTTGATTTGATGATTCTGCCCATGTATCATTTAAGGCACAGAGAAAACTTCAGTATGTTGAAAAGCACACAGGTTCCATTAGAGCGATCTGAAGTCTTCATTATCATGAATAATTATAAAACAGTGCATTTTAAACAATACAATGATGTCATTTATCATTTCTAATTATCCCGTAGATTATTTGTAATAAAAATCCACAAACACAATGCATATTCAAACTAGTACGCTCATAAAAACAAAGAGATCTCCCTTAAAATGAATAATCCCTCCATAAACAATACATGGCCAAATGAATACTGTCCTCACACTATATTCCTGTGAAAACAGGAACAGGTTAAAACAAACATGTCATATTTTGCCATCACATCACATGCCTGCTTTTAGAGTTTGTCCTCTAGATTCATAATTCAGAAGTTATAAAGGTGGCTACATTGATTTTTTTTAAGTGCTATTAGAAAACTCTGCTTGCCGCTGCCACAAAAATACAATTAGGACTCAGGCTGAAGTCTGAGACGGCCACTTTCTGATAATAAGATTATAGCAGACCCAGAGATCTTGAGGATGGTATGCAATGGGAAACTGGCTGTATTGTTTACCTCCAGATCAGTCTCCATGTAGTCAAACACGAGGCTAATGTTGGATTTGTGTCCAAAGGCATCAAGGAGCTGCAGAAATGGCAAAGGTTTTTAAGGGATTATAACGTGATCTATACCGTATAAAAAAATACATCCTCAAATACCCAGGAGCTCTGAGATGATACATTTACACCACAGAAGTGTTTAATTCTTGACTCTCTCTAACACCACAGCTCGATTTACATACACAACTTGGTTTACATTAATCCAGCTGTTCTAACATTATGATTGTTTCTTATTCACAGGGACTGTGTCTGATACTCCAGACAATTAAATCAATTTAAAAAGTGTTTTCATTTAATAAAACTTATAATCATTGATATTGCAATGCTTTCTGTTAGGAGATATTTATGTAACTTTTACAGCAGGAGTCTGCAAGAGAAAAACTCTGATTTCCAATTTGACTAATTCAAAAACAAAGACAACCTTGGCTTATTAAGTTTAGGAGAGACAATAAAAGAGAAAGACTGGAAGGAACCATCATGCCTTGCAGAACTTCTGTAACATTAAATGCAGACTGTTAAAAAATAACTCTAACTTAAAATTAACTCTAAACTGTAACCACGGTCATTGTGGTGGTGTAAGACGTGATGACACTGAGACATGCTGGTACTGGAAAATAATCAGCTGAGGAGTAAGAACAGTACTTTCTGTGGACGGTACCACTACGAATCCATGAAGTCGGCTTTGACGCACACATGATACAGTTATACTTCGTTAGACTTCAAGTTAAAACTAGAATGAATTTCCTGGCACACAAATAGCAGACAGTGTTGAAAGGGAAATTATTTATAATCACACTAGCAGCTGAGACCAGATAAGGTTGAATTGAACGAACTCTGCTTCATGTCAGACTGTATGACAGCATCAGGTCATGATCCCTTTGGTGTTTTATTCCTTTGGTCAGAGTCACTGAACAATTCGACCTGCACTTACTCCAATAATATTCGGATGACTCAACTCCTGCAGCAGCTTGATTTCTCTCAGGGCTGTTCTGTTGATTCCTGAAAGGACACAAATGGGATAAAATGATAGGAGAAAGGAGAGATCAATAATAGAAGAAATTCTTATTCTTCTCTATTGATTATATAAAAACTATGAGATTAAGCAAATAATTCAGCTTTGGGTACAAACCATCCTTTGCCTCTGTTCTGTGTCCGACTTTAATCTGTATGGAAATAAAATATATGTATATTTATATGTTTCTGATAATTCTTTCAGTATGCCCACAATTATTTTCTAGAGTAATTACTAATTCTAATACACAATTCTCACTTTACTTTACTGCAAGACAATATATTCAGGGAATATTTGCTAAAAGCTTATGAGTCTTTGATTACTCTGAGTTGGGACTTTTAACATCAGTCATGAGTTGTGTGTAAAAGTTTGCATACCCTTACTCCAAAATGATTACGACCACAAAGCATGTCACGCAAGTAAGATTTTGTAAAAGCTCCTTCGTTATCAGGGATTTAAAAAAATGATCGTGTTCAAGATAAAACAGAATTTTTTTGAATAGATCAGAAGAAAGAATGTTTAGGGTTGTAGATTTCTGCGAGTCCCTGCTTTAACAGGACACCGGAAGGGCATGTTCTTCCTCTTTCCGCCTCTCATCTGGTTGAGGATGTGGATTCGAAAGAAAAAGCGGAGATTCTTTGTTTCTTGCTAATTTTCTTATTGTTACAGTGACAGCATTTATGAGCTTCCTTATTCTCTCTCTAGATGTTTGATGGTCATTAGAACAAGCACATGGTTTACTGTATGCATCAGCATGCAGAAGCGTGGGTACTGCAGATACACAATAATCAGACACGCTCAGGGCAGGATGTTCCAGGATATTTTAAGAACCCAAAGAGTTGATGGACGCGATCAGTGCCAAAATCGTTTATGACCGGAGCATCTCTGAAGAGCACTAATAGTGAAGAGTGATGTGCAGATCTCAGACTATGGGAACACTGCTGACGGTTCATTATCCTTAATGTAATGCAGGTGGAGAAGGAGTGAACTGATAGACTTCTCTGTAGCCCACCTCATACCATCCGACAATGCCCATAATACAGTGCACCTCAAGTATATATCCGGTAATATACTATACAATAAATAAGAGTCTACACTGGATATAGTAGCAATGTAATATCATGTAGGGACAAAAGTATTGTATCGCACAAGCTTATCAAGAAATCGTTAAAAAAAAAAAAAGTGAATCGTGAATCATCAGAGAGTCAATTGACTTCTCTGTAACTTAGCAACACTGAGCTGTGCCTCAGTTTTGAACATTTGTGAAAGAACACAGAGCTCAGTGTTTATATACAGATTTCACAGATTAAATGGTCTGGTGAGTTTGAGAGATTCTTCTCCTCAAGAGAGAACAGGATCCTTAAACATAGTATGAGCAGAACAGGGCATAATCTGAGATCTGAGCAGCCTTCACAAAAGAAACCACCTTGAGGCTCAGGAAGGTAAAGAACACCTCAAGAACCAAGTCAAACACAGACATGTGACTTTGGGATCACAGTCACAAGGTGAGGACTCTGTTGTTAGTTTTGCATTGAGGCAGAGTCTTACCCTGACTGCTTATAGCAAACTGGAGGAAAGTTGAACTACTTGATT
>JAOTRN010000028.1:11554975-11572286 GCA_028566695.1 Bagroides melapterus
ACACATGCAAAAAGACATATTTCCCCAGTTATTATGGTTTCAAATGTATCCATCTAAATGGAAAAATCAGGATTCAATGATAAAATTCTAATCTGTGACCAGGTATATGAAGCTAATTAGCAAACTGACAGACATTATGTGTGTTTTGTTCACAGTTTTTATCACCACTTTTTTAATGCCTTGAGTGTGAAATTCAGTGCAAATTGCCCTTACAGCAAGTGATACTCTGAAAGGGCTTAAAACATAAAACATAAACTTTTACTTTTAATGCAATAAGGTCAAATATGTTGATCTGCAAATGAATTACTAAAGCCTTTACTAAAGGATCATGCTCCTTTAGTAGTCTTGCTTCCTTTTTAATACCTTTTTTGTTTGACTTGTTTACTGTACACTTTATAACACCATCAGAAGTTTCCCATCTTAACAGGAAGTGGTTGGCTAAGGCTCTTTTCTTTAGAGAACGCCCACTTCCTCTGACTTTGATAAACACATTTGTGGTTTGGTGCACTAACCCCATCAGATAAATTTCCCCAACTGCTGTTCGATTCTGCGTCCTCAAATTACAAAATGATTTTCTGTGTGGTTTCATGACACAAATGCATTTTTGCAACCACCTAATTGCAAGAGATTTGTTAACTAAATGAGATGTTTCATTTTCATGTACACTTTTTTTTTTTAGATACCAGGCCACATTGCTACAAATATTAAATGAAATATGAAGCAACAACTTGTGTTACCTCAACGTTTTCTTTTTCATCAATGCGTAATAATCTGTTCATGATCATAAAACATGCATGGTAAAACCAGTGCTTGTTTACGTGTTTTTCATATCGCGCCAATCACTCTGTTTTGTATGTTTGCTTTATAAAGATATTTTTTATTTGCACAAGGATTAAACAAAGCTTTGGTACAGCAACATGGCACAGATCAGTTAACCTGGATGAATGTGTTAGTCATTTCACTCAGCTTTAAAATGATTCATTCCATGACTGTTAGGTGTGCTGGTGAGCGAGTAGATGTTAATCTGTGAAACCAAATCAACACACTCTGGTGTTGCACATTCATTCCAGTGATGAGTAAGCAGTGCCTTCAAAAAAAAAAAAGAAAAAGCTGACTGCTGCCAAACAGCTGTCTAGTTTAGACACCACAGTCATTATTTCGCTGATCAAAATTGCATTGCTTAACCCAGTCTGATTAACATGTCATCATTCAGTGTCATGTATGAAAACAGGGTTATCGAAATACATTCATATCCGGATTTATAATTTAGAAACCGCTGACATTTTCACTTGAGTTTTAAAACCTACATTAATAGGCTCTGATTTCATTACAGACTAGTAGATGATATTATTTATTTTATATTCTATAAAAGCATTGCTAATTTGGATAATTACGATATAAACGCATTCACTGCATTCAATCTCTTGTGTCCCGACATTAAATATTGTTTATATCACTGACGATGTATTTATATTTAGCAGAATGTCTGACTCATATCAAATAGTCACTGAAATGTCACCCAAATGCTCAATTATTTTCTATTTTTAGAACAGGAATCGTTTCCAGGGTAGTTGAAATAAAGACGAGCAAACAACACACTGCTGAAATCGATGTGTCTCTTTGTGTTGAGTGAATTAAAAATGTATAGTCTTATGCAGAGCGCTGGAGTCTCTGAACTCCTTGCATGTGGTATCCATGGCAACATTTGCAGAGGAAAAATTGGCGGACTTCTTTGCATCGCTGCCAGTCTCAGTGATTTCCTAGGTTTGACCTATGAGGATTATTTACTAATGCAGTCAACACATTGATTGGCTGTCAGGGGAACAGCGGCTGACCTCTATATTGAAGAGGTCTCAGTGTATCATTACAAAACCCTCCTAATCAATACACAGCTCAGCTATAAGCCCATATGAAGTCTGCAGGGTGAGAGAGGTGAACCATGTAGAGCGGCATGAAAATAGACGATAGAAGAAAATTAATTACCCTGTCAGCATTCATTCTTTTCGCGTGAAGCTCTATTACTCTTGTTAAGTGCCTGAAATTGCATTTGTATCCACATTGCGTTAGTTCTGCAGGCAAGGCCTTCCTCATGACTGGATGTTAACCAATATTATTGACTAACTTTTGAAAGGATATGTGGATTGTGTGGAAAGCATTTTACACAAAGAGCATCATAAGAATAATGTATATCTTTATACGTTAAATATACAGTATGTGCCATACTGTATCCCTATAGTTATAGACGAATGCAAGGTTATTAATAGAATACTCTGAAACAATAAATAGGTTTAGATTTAAATGTTCAGCTTATAATTAGTTGGCTGATGCTGTATTTTTGTTGTTCTTGTGAGATGTTAGTGGTTTGGTTCCCCATGACATCACAGGATGACATGTGACATTGCTAGTGCAGTTACAATGCTGTTTAATGGGAGAAATATTTCTTAGACACCATTTTTTCCAGCAATGTTCATTGTCATAGAAAAATAATCTATATAGTAGAGAAAAATAATTTCACTGATTAAGCACACTTTTCAAAACTGTTTTATTTTTATTATTATTATTATTGGTGGACCTTAATAGTGTCATGGGACTTTCTTTCTTTCTACCTTTCTTTTTCTTCCTTTCAACTCAATGGTTATTTTGGTTATAATGGTTATATATCCCTTCGCAAGCATCACTGCCTTTCCTCCAAATCTCAGGTTCTTAGCAGAATAAAGGTGGTTTTCTTATAGCATTTCCTTGTATTGTGTTCTTGCTCTGCTTCTTTCACTTTAAAACAAACTGCTGATAGAAAAACATTGTGCCACCCAATACTTTACTGTAGGAATGTTGTTTCTTGAAGCATGAGGATTGCACCACACATAGTACTTTGAATCTTGTCCAAAAAGATTTATCTTGGTCTGATTTTGACTACAATGAATTTTCCCACATTGTAGCTAGGTCACACTCTCAGGCTTACTTTCAGAGATACAGTACTCCAGATGTACTTTCACAGGATTCTTTTTGAGTAATGGCTTCTTCCTGGCACCCTCCTACACAGGCCAGTTTCATGAAATTCTCTTACTGGTGTACCTTTACTCCCTTTTCAACCACTGAAATGACTGAAGCTTCTTCAAAGTGATTGCTGGCATGTCTGTGGTTTCCCTCAGGCACGGACGCTCAGCTTTGTGGGGTGGCCTTTTTCAACAATGTCTGGATTGTGAGATAATGTTTTCGCTTCAAAACTATTGATCCAAAAAGCCAGGAAATTATTTTGTACACTTGGGTGGTGTAGTATGTTCTTTTCTTTCTGCTGATCACATTTTGTCACATTTTAATGGTCCATAGGTAGACCCCAATTACTGTATGCCCAACAGAGCGTGTGTCCTTGTTAGAGAATTTTTCATCTGTATCAACATGAAGCATGGGGTTTGAGCACCTAAGCATTTTATTACAGTTTTTTAATTTAATAGAAAACAACATTTGGCTTTGGAAAAATACTAACACATTACTGATATTGATTTGTGATTTAGACAATATTGATAACTTGGATACTTACACAAGGTGATGTTTAATTATTTATCTACACTATAAAAGGTTACACTCTTAAAAGGTTTTGGATTTCTACACAGTTCTCAGCAAAAAAGACAGTTTTTAGTAAATAATGCTTCAGGAAGAATGCCATTAATTCATTCATTCATTCATTCATTCATTCATTCATTCATTCATTCATTCATCCATTCATTCATTCATTCATTCATTCATATATTTTCAGTTATTTTTATATATGAATGAATAGTTCCTTTATCCTGGCCAGGGTTGTAGTGGATTCAACACACTGGGTGAGAATGTGGAAGAATTTACCACAAGTAGGATGCCAGGAAAAGTTTTTTTCATAATCTGTAATGGATGACTCATGAAAAAAAGGGATGAGATGTTAAATGGATTGCACACATTAATGCAAAAACAATAAGATTTTAAAAGTATTTTAACAGTTATATTTCAAGGTAGAGTGAAGTTAATGTGGGCTGGAACAGTGCTGTAGATAGGTTATTTATGAATGTATTAAGTAAAGTTGTTATTACTCACTGACACCTCCATAAGTTTTTTTAATCTTTACTATATTTTGTAAATGTAATATAATTAGGGCATAAATGGCTCATCAATTATGGAATCACCCATGATATTATGATAATCAAAGACTGAATTGTATGCTTAAAGAAAAGGGAGAAATAAAACTAAGGGATGTTTATGAAACTAAGTATATATTTGCATAAGCCATTTTCTCAGGCTCCATCAGATATCATCTTGTGTGTTTGGATCCCATTCTGGATTTTCTTGTTTATGACTTGGCTCAAACAGAAGTGTATTTGTGCACAGACATTTTGTGTGGGTCTAAAGACAGTTTTCTATTTGCAAGGAATAAGGTGTGAAGTTGAAGGGAGAATGCCGTTCAGTGGAACACTATTCTTTAATCAGCTCAGAACGGTTTCATTTAGTCATCAGCCTGTCTGTTGTTGTTATGCTCATCTTTGGCACCTCTAACAATACTGCAATAATGGCCTGGTGCCAGGGATGGAAATAACAAGGCAAGGAGCCATAAAATGTTATGCACTATAGCCTCTTTATGAAAGGGCAGAACGACAAAGCAAATTCTTGTAATAAGTAAGCAGTGAGGCTGCCTTTACCAGTGTTTATGTATTGTTATCTCTTCCACACACCCCCTTTGACAAATCAAATAAAAGCGTTTATAGACCTTGTGACACTTATAAGTATAACATTAATAAAAAGTAGATATGGAATAGCGGCTAATGTTCCAGAGCCTATTAATTTATCGTGTTATTAGCCTGTAATTTAGTTGAGTGCTCACAGGGCTGTGGAATGGATATATATAGTTTTAGAAGATGTGTAGCTGATGAAACTAGCTAGCTACTTTATTAGTGACAGAATTTCATTAGCATCAGGCTAACGCTGTGCTCGAAAGCGGACAGGAAGTGGCGCCACTGAGCAGCGCGCGCGAGGATTCGCGCTTCAAACAGAATCCCAGCGCGTGTTTCTGCAAGATCATTATCAGAAAAAAAAAAACCTGCTGCGGGACTCGACACGCACACACACACGCGCACGCACGCACACACAGACTACACACACACACGCACGCACACACACATACAGATGGAGTCCAGAGGAGCTAGACGCCGTACCTAAGTCCGATCGAACTCAGATCAAAATTGAGGAAATACCAAAACCTGGATATTTTTTGCACGCCTGTTATTCAGGCCTGGCGCAATACGAGCGGGACTTTGGATATTACGTTTGTTTTTTTTTTCTCCGCAGTGGAAAAAGATCCACTCGATCCACCCCCGAGTGTGTGATTCGAGAGAGCAGAGAAGCAGTGCAGTAGGACGGTGGTGTGTTTTTCCCCCTGCAGTTGAACTCTCGATCCATTTCAGAAAAAAAAACCCGCAGCTCGTGCAGTTTTCTGCTTCAGTCTTATTTCTTGCTGCAGATTCGCATCCGCGTTTCAGTTTTCAGTCCTCTCAATCGATTGGTCATTGGTCGTTTCTTGTTGCTTTTGAGCTCGTCGGAGATTTCGGTTGACGCCATTTTACCCTCATAAACACCGTTTTTATCCGCTTGCAAAGTTGTCATCGGTGATCACATTCATGTCACCGGATGGATTTGGTTTTAAGGACGTGACCGAGCGCTTCGGAAATGGGTAAGTTCCATTCAGAGAACCGCTTTCTCAGAAGACTAACGCTATAACTTACATTTCCAAATCTGTGCCGGTGATACTGTCTTATTGACGTCGATCCGGTCAAAGAATCCTCAAAGTCAGCGCCCAAAATTTTGCACAAAAGTTTTATATATATTTTTTAAAGGAGATTCGTATTTGACTACAATCTCGATCAGTGTTTGGTGGGCTTCTGCAAGAGCTGTTAACGCAGACAGCGTGTTTAATATGTAACAGGGAGTTAGGAAATTCTGTAACACTTTAAAGCAATATACAAAGCGATGATTTGCCTCGGCTCCTGGGTGAAGACAGGGTTTGCGGCATGCTGTGCACAGGACTCCAGTGTTTGTAAGCTGCATAGGATCTCTTCGTAATTTACTGTCATTACGCGTAGGCGCGCAAATACGACACCGAGTGTAATTTCCACTAGAAGCCTCAATGTGGGCTAAATTTCCACGTCGTCCTCCGCAACTAGTTGTAGTCATGTTTTGTTTTGTTTGATATGTTGAGAAATTGAGTGGAGGATTTTTATAGAAGTTTAGAATATTCTGGACATCCTAATAATCAGTTCAAGCATTCCTTGTGAAGAACAATAATCTGCTGTCCAACTTTCTTGTTTTTCTTGTTTAGCTTTTTAAAAAACAAATTTAGTATGTCTGTGTTTATTAAAACCGCGCCCATTTCTTATACTAAAGGGGGCGGGGCCACAGCCAGGTGCGCGAGCCCAATATATGTTCAAGTTTGGAAATTTTGGGCTATCAAAATGGCATGTAGCAGTATGCAGGTTTGGAAACATTTCAGTCATTTATTTATTATCTATATAAAGTTATTTTTTTTATCCTGGTCTGGGTTATGGTGGATTTAAGGAACACACCCTGAATAGAATTCCAGTCACAAGGCACCATGCATACACATTTGTATGCTCCTTCACACCAAGGGGAAATTTAGTATAGCCAATCCAAGTACATGCATGTTTTGGGGACCTGGGAGAAAACCTGAGAACCCAGAGGAATCCCACGTGGAAACCTTGATAACACCTAGCCTTATATGCTATTTGATTGGTTACTATGATAATTGGTAAGTTATAATCATTAAAAGGGTAAGAGTCAAGAAGCAGTCCTTTGCGTTATAGTGGTTCTTGACTCGCATGTAAGTAGTAGTTGATCAGATGAAGTGTTAAGTGTTGATCAGATGAAGTGTTAAGTGTAAATGAGTATCAGCACCATGACTGGATTGTTGTGTTTTCCCCTGATCCAACTCATCTTAACCCACCTACACTAACATCATGCTTTTTGCATATTGAAGCAACAGAAGCTTGAGACTTGCAAGACTTACAGTCAACTCCAGTAAGAGGATCAATATCAATAATATAAGATCGGGTATATGTAGCAATTGCATAATATTTCCTGTGGTTGCTTCTGCAACATGGTTCAAAAGAAGGTTAAGTTTGAAAAGAGAATAATACAAAATACGGCTATTACACATACGTTAATGTATCCTTGTTGTAATACATTTCTCTTTAAAACAGTGAATGTGCTTACTGGAGTAGAAAGACTGTGTAAAATATGAGGCAGTATGTGAACATCTGGTTCAATATTCACTCAGTGTGTTACACTAGTGTTAAGGGAACATTGTTAATTAAGCATGTGGTTAATGATAGGGAGTTTTTTTTACCCCTCAGATTGCCCCAGAGCAGTGAGAGTCCTGCTGAGATGATTCATCCAGTTCAAGTAACTGGAGTTTTATAAGCTATGGCTGCCATAGTCTTGGAGATGGAGACTAATGCTATGTATTAGCCTGGGGCAGGACTGAGGCATGCATGAGAATGATTTACATTGTTTGCCATAATTTTAGTTGCCATGACAACCTGATTTTCTGCAGTACACATGCGAGGTTTAACATGACTGGGACATGTGGGGGCTATTAGCGAATGTGATGAGTGAGTGTCATATTTCTGTAAGCATTCGGTTTGAGGAAGAGGTGTGTTGAGTGTACTGTGATAATTTGGCAGGGGGGTAGCTGTTAACCCCTACTCATGACTGGATGTGAAAAGAACTACTGAGATCACTTATTAAACCCAGTCACAGAATTCATAACAAGATTCCTGGTAGAGATGTAACCAAATATGAATCTATTGTTCAGAATGAATGATGTTCTAAAGCAATATAAAAATAAATTGGAAGTGTTCAACTGATTTTTTTAAGATAGCTTGTCAGAAAAAATCTCTGGTACTGAAAGAGCCAGAATTCACAGACGTTGCTGACAGTGCTGGATTTTCTACCTCTGAGTTTTTACCCAGTTTTCCAGGGGCATAGTGGTAGGATTCATATTCAATTAAAATCAAAACGTAAAAAGAAATAGAAAGCCTCCCCGGTTTAACCCCCGCCTACGTTGTTCTGGTTTTAATCTGAATACATATACTGATATTTGGTGCACTAAACAGGTGCAGATAGTGGCATTGAATTTCACTCCTAACACCTAGCGTTCTGCTCCCCTGAACGCAAAGCTAAAAAGACATTTCTTCCACATATAGCATATTTGATTTGCACTACAGGAATGCAGCACTGTTTAACTAAAGCACAAATCCAAGTGATGTTTATGTATGTGGATAGATCTCCCTCTTTCCTGGCTGGGATGAGTTTTGCTGGAGGACGTCCAAGTCCTGACAAGAGACAAAGGAAGAGCGGGAGATATCCAAGGACAAATCTCATTTTTGGCAGCCACTCCAAATAGACTATCAGAGCAAGAACACCTTTTGGCAGTGAGATGCGGAGGAGGAGTGGGAGGAGGACTTTTTTTTTTTTGAGCCATTTTGTTTTCCACACTGTGGTTGAAATTCCTGTCTCATCAGATGAAAAAAGATCTAGCTTAACATAATGCATTAGTTATTCTGCTAAAAGAAAAGAAGACCACAAAGAAAAATAAAGCTCTGGCTATTAGATAATGGTACCACTAAAGAAAAATAATGACATAAAGGCATTCATGCGTTGCTGGAGGTATAGAGGATGTATAGATTGTTTTGCATCAGTGGATTTGTTACGGGGTAATTAGGTGCTTATCCTGAACAGACACATTGATTGAAAGAAAAGTTGTTCTTATATTTTAACCTCTTTGTCTGTAAATCGGTTAATTCCACAAAGCCAGACAAAAGTGGGTTTGATGGTGAACCATATTTGCTTTTATTAAAAGACTCGCCATTGCTGTTTTACCCAATGGAACCAGATGCGATTTCTTTTAGGATGATATCCCAGCTGTTTTGGGATTTTTATATTGACAGATGTTTTTTGCTGAATTAGCTTGATTCAGTCATTCATAAGTACTCAATGTTCCTTCCCAGCACCCTAAGTAAAGGAGATTTGCCAGACTGTACTGTACGTCATTTCCTCGTCCGTGGCTAGTGGCTGTCCAAGCTCCAAAAATGAGAGGATGTAATCATGGACAGTTACAGTGGTATATGGTAGCCATGTCTAACCCAACCAACGTCATCCAATCGTGCAACAAGAGATGGATTATATGTTACTTTTCAACCTCTGACGCATTGTATACTGTATTTAGCTGGCCTAAGCCACAGTATAGCATCTGTATTACATTGCCTTTATGGCCATTGAGGTCTGCCTTGAACAACTGTGGCTAAGGGAGATGAATTGAGTATTTAGTGGAGGACTTCCAGGCATTTGTTTGGCTTCACTGAGAGAGCTGTCAACCCTGCCAATCTAGAGAAGCTGATCTCTAGACGGGGAATACGGTCATTTCTCCCTAGGTGGTGAGCTGTGTATTCTCCACTGCTTCTTTCTGGAAAGTTCTCATCTAAGGGCTTATGAATATGCCACTGGGCTTGTAGCTGACAAGCATGTGAACTCTGGCTCATTGATTCTGGTTGCGATGAATAGACTGTAATGAGACAAGTGCTGAATGGAATTCGTGACTTGCCGTTTGTAAGAGAGTTTCCTGTGTTATGTCATCTTCTAGTCCTGTTAATAGCCATCAGTTTTCATGGATATGTCTTGTCATCTGCTGAAACGTGAGCATTTCACTAAGCAGTAAGAAAACGGTTTAAATAGTGATTTTGTGTTTGGCATTGGAGACTGCTTCCTTTGGCATCTTGAGTTCAAAGGATATGGCGTTACACCTCGAAGGTTTCCCCAGTATTTATTACTGCACTGGTGCAAAGTGTGAACATGTCGACTTTTTGGCAGGGCTGCTTTTTTTGCGAGGCTGTCTCAGTATGCTCTGTTCATCGCCTTAAAAGGGGCTGAGTTACTGGATGGAATCTCTTCACACTCACAGTATGTGTGATAGCCAGGCCCAGGGAGGAGCAAACACTGTTAGTCTGCTTACTTAATCAGCCCAATTCTTATGTTTACTCCTTTATTTACTGTCAAGGATTTTCCGGAGCTTCAGTCGTTCACCGAGCAGCAAGGGCTTTTCTTGTTCCAAGCCTGATTTTCACATTGTATTAATTTTGTTAATGCTTGTTAACTTGCTAAAACAAAACATCCATTGCATAGCTAGAATGGATGTGTCATGATTGTGCCGATAAAAGGATGTTATTTTTTTTCCTTTGGTGCAGTGAATGTACATTTCAGATAATTGCAACACAAAGCTGTGATTGTCCTAATTGAGATGCGCCCAGAAAAAGGATGGAGCAGATCAGTGCACAATGGCCCTGAAGGACAAACGTCTGAATCTGTTCCCTTTAGAAGCAGCCAGAGGCGACATTGCTGACACAGAACTCTTTCGTGCAATTAGCAGAAAATCCAGCATATGCCTCTGGCATATTTGTGAAAATAATAAACCTATTTTTGAACAGACTGTAGTCTTGGACAATTAGCTCACAGTTGGTTTGCCCGTGGGGCCGGATAGGGGTTATTGTTATATAAGCTTTGGCTCAGATCTGATAGATATTGTGGTTATTAGCAAAAAAAAAAAAAGATGGACTTCAAGACTAGTTTGGTTTGTGAGTATTTGGATTAGTCATGTCCGTCTCTGTATCTAGTAGAGGGTTATCTAGGAATAAGCTTATGGTGAAGAAGTTCCTATTTTGGTGTCTAGGAAGATGATTTTTTTTTCCTAAATCAACAATAACACACTGACTTTGTGTTCGTTCAGTACAGTCCATCTGTGTTGGCCATGTATTGTTGTATAATATTTGTTTTCAAATCCTGTTAATGCCACAGCTATCCGTAGCCCGGAGCAGTACTTCGCTGTCTCTGTGCTCGTACGTGCAGAAGAGTGGTACATAGCGATTTTCCTGCTCATTTCAGCTATGATGTAGCATGAGCAGAAATTCACAAAAGTGCAGCATTCTGTAGCTTCATGCGTCTCTGAGGAGACAAATATTCTGTTCAGTGTGGTAACATAGTTGTAGCAAAGGAATGGGAATTGAGGAAAATGGGGTTAACGCTAGAAACTCCAGAAAAGGGAATATTCATGTTTGGAAATGCACAGTAGCTCACCTTTTCTTTTCATTTAATTCATTCCTTTTCATTTGGTCAGGGTTGTATCGAGAGCCTTGGAATCTTGGGAACACTGGGTGTGAAGTGGGAATATCCCAGTGTATTGCAGGGCGACATTTTCTTATGTTGGAAAAGACAACGATTGTATTGTTAGTAGCCACCTCAAACAGCTCCACCTATCATTACAAGCTTTTTTTTCTTTAGCTAACAAACAATACGTGTGGTATGCTACCTAAATGTGTTCTTTGATGTCTAAACCTACCAAAACACCTGAGACTCCACAGGAAACTCCACAGTAATTGCCCGAAAGGTTTTATTAACAGCAGTATTTGACTCATCTTGGAATGGCCTTAGCGTTACACCATTATGAGTGTCACCATGTTATGGATAAACCAAGACGTTTAGTCTAGCGTAGATTCAGGCACTCAGGTGATGGCTGTTGTTTTTAGGAGCTCTACATCTGTCACCTGTCAGGCAGCCGAAAGGGAAAATGACGCTGAGAGCTGTCAGACAGCTGGCCAGCAGCAGTTAAGCAGGATGAAAGATTGAGCTCTGCCATTGAGAGGAGTAACGTCCCGAGTCCTTGGTCAATACCCATCAATGCTCACACAACATGGGCTCCACTAAGGGAATCACTTGAGAGTATTAGGTTCTCAAACAAGTATCGTCAGGGCTGTTCTTGCAATGGTTTATTGTAACTAATCGAGCCGTTATTGAAGTGAACTGCCGTGACATGCTTTGGCTTGTTCAGTTAAACTCAGAACATTTCAAGATGTTGTCTTTGCTGTTTTTTTCTAGCAGTTTTTAAGTATCTGGACTGATAGGTTACTTGCAGGAGGAAGAACAGATGATTCTATGCTATTTTAGAACTGAGTAGGTGGAACCACAAAGATTCAGAATAAAGGCTGTTAAACTATATCTTTCCTTTCACTGCCAGTTGGGGGATAAACCTATGGATACACATTTAGGATCTTTAGTATGTATCTTAAACTAAAAATTAGTATGTTCCAATTCCACAGGATGAACAGGATGAAGAAATCTCACACTTAAAAGCACATAAATACATTTGACAGAATATTCATGCGCTTCAGCATCTTCCACAGCAGTTCTCCACCTTGCAAATCAAACATACTGATGTATACTGTTTTCTCATGACAACAAACCTTCCAAAATATCTATCTGTACTTCCACTTTTCTCAGCTCATCTGGTTATTTCTGGCCTGGCAAGCTCCTGGTTTCTATCTGTCTCATCACTCATGTTATAATTGGCCCAAAGGAAATGAGTGAAGCTCATTTATGCTTCCCTTTTGATGCATAGCAGCCTGCAGCGGACATGTTGTGTTCAGGCCTAATTGGTTTTTTTTTTCAGGTCTCTAACTGTGCAGGTTGAGGTCTGTCTGATGTCTGAGAGGTGTTTATCACTGGGCTAGAGGCCTCATTTGTTCACTTTCACACCAGGACTAGGGTTACTCAACTGACCACCAAAGCAAATGAGCTGGTCAGTGATGTAATTATGGTGTCTGGTACTTTGCCCAGGGTGAATGGTGTTCACTGTTCCAGTCGCTCCACTGTAAGGTATATGCCTAGACCGCCATTTAGATTAATTTGTTGTTTTAACACAGAGGCATTTGTCTTATTTGGCTAACCGATGTTGCTTGGTTAATGGGAAATGATTATACAGTGGGACATTTTCACAGCTGCACTTCCTAAAGCTTTATTCAGCAATGAAGTCTGTTCTGTTATTAATTGCACTCATTACAGAATTGATTAAGATTTAGTCCAGTCTCTTTGAATACTGTGAATTCTTTCTAGCTTCTAGGTACATTTCTAGGTACATTTAAACTGCTCATTTTTTGTCTTTCTTTTCTTCACAGTCTCACACAAGGAAATGCATACATTTGCAAGATTTGTACGATTCAAGGAGCAATAGAGTCAAGACCCATCACATCCCTTACTGACTGAACACGATCCACTGTCAGCGGCACCCCCCTTTGTGTCATCTTGGCTCCCTTCTGGTTCCCACGTCTTGAACCAAGTCTTGATGGAGCAAAGGGACTTAACTCGCCCTTCACGGCCCAAAGGGAACGAGGAGTTCTTCTCCACTGTGACCACCATCAACAGGGCTGATCTTACCGAGGTGGGCCTTCTAGCCACCCCACTGAAGGGGATTGGCCTGGCTGGTGAGCAGCAGGAGCATGAGGAGGATGAAGACCTCGGCCTGGGTAAAGACATGGACATCACTTCCAATGCGGACAGCGAGAAGTGGGTGCAGGGGGACAGCCTGGAGGAGCAGGAGTTCTCCATTAAAGAGGCAAGTTTCTCAGAAGGCAGCCTCAAACTGAAGATCCAAACCACCAAGCGGGCCAAAAAGCCACCCAAGAGCCTGGAAAACTACATCTGTCCACCCGAGATCCGCGTCACCATCAAACAACCTGGGGAGCAGAAGACATCCAAGCATGGCAAGAGCACTAAAGGTGGAAAGGAAGAAGACAGGGGACCCCCCAGAAAGAGGGTGAGTAGTGTCCAGCAAAGTGGAGAAGAAATGATCTGCTTGTTTCTTATCATATGATCAACAAGAATGCATCAGATAGCATTTTTCAGACAGACTACAAGTATGAGTATATGGTTTTATGGTACACGTCATACTGTTTTTTTGACGCATCATACCGATACTGATACCGGAACACGTAACTTACTTGGTATTAAACAATCAGTGATGTCTCGGAACATTTCATTCTGCTGTCTTCCTGGTTGTTGCCATATGCTGTTAGACCACATGCAGAGTTTTAGATTTGAAGATGGTATTGCTTATGAAGAGAATCTTTGATAGAAAGCATGAGGTAATTTGATAATGAATTTGATACTTAATTGTGAAACATATCCAGATCACTGTCATTTGGATCGTGTGTTCACTAGGCCTACTTCGCATAATAAATGAATGATACCTGAGGCCAGTCTCTGTATCACTAATCTCTGTTCCTAATTACCACCTCATCTCTAAAGATTATGATAAGAACTCAAATTTAGTGTGCAAGTTATTTATTTTTTTTAAAACATTTTTCCGTAGTTTAGCAAGTGGTTTCAGAGAGGATGTTACAAGCTGTTCTTGTTTTGTGTGCTTTTATCCTTCCACATCTCTGTGACCCTCTGCTGTGGCAGAACTCATTATAGACCAGAAGAACGTTTGGCTTGTTGCCAAGGCACAAACCACTGTTTTCTGCATGCTGTCATACTGTCTGTAACTGTTCAGCTGGCTGCATGTCAAATGAAGGGTGTCCAGCTCTGCTGTGGTGCAATGCAACTCTGCCGTTAACCTTTTGTGGCATTTAGACTCAATGAGTTCATTGACTTACATGTGGATTAAGTAACTGCAAGCAGGCTCTTTTTCAGGGATTTTAGCCTTTTGAAATATTTATGATGTCCTGAGTTATAATTTAAAATATGCGAAGTAGAGTGTTTCACCGTGGCTACATAATAGTATCTCCTCTATATTCTAGCGTTTAGACCTTAAACTAGCAATAGGGTTAAAAAAGCTTTTTTTTTTCTTTCGGAAATAAATTCGACCCCATATGTATTTTGATCAGATGAATCACTGATTACTATGACAATCGTGTTAAGTCGTGAATAAATCTAGGTATGACGGTGGTAATTGTGATATTTTGTAAGACAGTATTTCATATGGTACATGATTAACTTTCAATTTGGTTTGGAATCAAAAGCTCAGTTTAGTGCACCACAGTATTGCTTGTACAATTTTCCAAAACATACATCTTGTTGCTCCTTGTTGCTCCTCCTTGCCAACTCCATGGCAGTAAAATGGCAAGAGTGAAGAATTCTGGGACAGAAGGGGAGGAGTAGCTGGTGCTCCCACAGTCGGAGCCTGTAATTTGACCATAATTAGGGAGAAAATGCATGCCTACTGAATGAAAGTCGAAGTGCAGGCATCAGCATCTTTCAGTGAGCAAATCGATTGCCTTCTTTTTATTTGATAACACTGAGGAACTGCTGGTGTAGAAATGCCCAATGATGGTGTACTGTTTCCACCAATAGTCTTTCTGTTTTCTAATAATGTCCCAGCCGATGGAGATTTATGTGAGGCTTTGAGGTTTCTTGCAATCAGATTTAAATGTTAAATGAGTTAAAATAAAATCAAATGTAATAGATTGAGGTTTGAAATTAAAAAACAGAGCTTTGTATATGTGTGTGTATGTGTATGTGTGTATATATATATACTATGCTATATATATATATAGTGCTAAATACATTGAGGAGTATGAAGATTTACTCCAGAAATTTCACCACCACTGAAGCCTTGGTGGTCAGTTTTGCCTTCAAAGCATTTGATGCGCTCAGAGGGGGAGGGAAAGAGAGTGACCAAGAGGGAGAGGGGCATTAAAAAGAGAGAAAGGCTCGAGGAGCAACAGGGGCTGGAGGCGGGAAGCCTGAAGTGCAGCTGTCTCTTTTTGGCAATCTCCACATTGACCACAGACAGAAGGTCAAAAAGGGCAGAAGGAGGAACAGAGGAGGTGGTCCCTCTAAAGGATGGCCATGTCTATAGAAAAGCGTTCCAAGGAGGTGTGAAAACGCCAAGCCCCAGCCCCCTTTTACAAACACACACACACACACACACAAACCCCCACTCCCTCAGCACAGATGAAACCCCATTTACTACACTGACAGACAGTGAAATAAATTCCTCATTTGGAAGTGCCTTGAGTCCCATCCTGGTCTTTTCTGTTTCATGGGCTTAAGGCATAGAGGCCACCACCTCCTCACATCTCACAGTTCCAAGCTGCGTGGGGTCAGGGGTTAGTGCGTAATTGAAACCGGCAAAGGCTTGCTGAGAATAGGGCTTTACCTCAGCTCACTTGGCGCGTGACAGCTGCTACCCGGAACAACCTCCTTTCCCTCCCCTTGCTAATGAAATCATGTTGCTGAGGCCCGCGACCGTTACAACAAAACTGGCCCATTTGACGAATTAGACAGATTAGTTTTTTTCAGGGATTACCAGTATCAATACTCTGCTCCTCTGTAAGGTTTAGAGTGTTGTTGTACATTGGGGTGGCTTGGAAAATGAGGATAATGTGACAGAAATGTTCTTTGCCCACACAAAGGTGCCCTGTAACTGCAAGGCCAGGAATAGAGCTGCACTCTTGTTGCTGGCTTTGTGAAAATCCCTGCGTCTGGATTTGCAATTAGGCATTTCGAATATGCAGAGGTCGAAGTGCTCTCTGTTTGTCATTTTCATTAGCTGTCCACAGGGTGTTACAAATGGCCTGTGTTTTTTTTTAACCTCTTTATTTTTAAAGCTAAGGAAAAGAAGTGTTCAGTGGCTAATAGCTGCTCCTGTTTGTTTTGGGGAGATCATTTTTGGATTTCAGTGATGCTGGAATAACATTGATTGACAAGTGTGTTTTTTGTTTTTTTTGTTTTTTAACCATAGTGTATAGGATAAGAATCACAGATCAGTATAATAAAAAATGTATGTGGATGTCCAGAGAGACCCACTTGTGTTGAAGTGTATCTTGTATTTGTCTCCAGTATCACCCCTGTGGTTTAACACTGTAGAGGGTTCATTGCGATGACAAGCCAGATAGAAACCAGATCGATATGTGTGTGTGCTCACTACATATAAGGCAGAGAGGGGGATGTTAGCCCCAGTGTTGCTCCGTGTTTGACGACAACGCTTTGATTGTCAGCCGTTTCTGCCACTCTGCCCGTGCTCAGTGGTGCGCGTTTGTCAAGGGGAGGGAGAGATCGAGGCCAAGTGACCTAACGCTCCCAGGGCATTTTGATAAGAAGCTGAGTGGGTCATTACCTCTTTCCTACCTGTCACTTATGGGAAGGTTAGGTTTATATCATGTGTCTGAGCTGAGTGTAGCACTTTCATCAGTGGGTTCCTCTTGGGGTTAAGTTTAAAGAGATACAGGACTGAAAATGTTGACCAGTTAATGAATGTTGGTTGGGTTTAGAATATGCTGGTTTTCACACTGGACACGGATCCGAGTGTGATTGATCCAGTGCTCCTGCAGCATTGGTCTGGTTTCAGACTCATTTAAATCTATCAAAAACTGTTTTTTTTTCACAACACATGGATATATTATGGATAGATATAAGACATGGGTTTAACACAGTATAACAATAT
>JAOTRN010000028.1:11597697-11608494 GCA_028566695.1 Bagroides melapterus
CCCCCCCCCCCCCCCCCCCCCCCCCCCCCCCCCCCCCCCCCCCCCCCCCCCCCCCCCCCCCCCCCCCCCCCGCCGCGGTTGTGTATTTCTAATTTTCCAGTCTACTAGTCTGTGAGAGACATGTTCTCACATTGTATTATTTATTTCCCTTCCAACATGCTTTCTTTTTGGTAGGGACTCTGTCATAGCAATGTCAGATTATGAATAAAAATGATACTGTCAGTAAGAGGAAAGGGAAATCATCATCAGATAATAAGAATGACTTGGTACAGGCTTTAAGAAATCTGTTGTTCTTCATCTCATGTCACTCTCTTCACTCTGATGCAGTTTTAATGGAGTTTGAATAATAGGCCTGACATCTTCGATGTAGACATTATGCAATCCTACTGATATTGCTGTGGAAACGTCGGGTGGGAGGGATATAATGCCATTTAGGCAAATTAAAGGGCAGCCAAGAGACTTGGCATGCTGCAGTCCGAGACTGTATCCTGTGAGCCAGGGAGATCACAAATTCCTCCCAGGATTACAGGATTAAGGACCTGAAAGTTGATGCAGTTTCTCACAGATGGAGAAAATAAAAAGGACATGGCTGGCAGAGGGGTGAAGCACCATTAATGCATGCTCCACTTTAATTAAAAGCTACTGATTGAATGATATTGGAGATGATTAGACTGAACGATGACTCCTGAAACACACACACACACACTCACACACACAGAAGCCATTTTTGGACTCTTTCCCATAGCATGCTGAGTTTATAATAACTGAGCATGATTGCAACAGCTGCATAAGGTAGATAAAGGTCCTGCCAGTATTCTTTTGATGAGGGGGAGGATGAGGAGTTGCAGCGTCCTGATTGCAAACGTGAGGAATGGCAAAGAAAGTAGCTGCAGATAGTGCAAGAGTTTTATTGCTTGAGAAATAGTTTTTTGAAGGTTTTCCAGATGGGCTGCCAAGTTACCTGTAGTTGGCTGCTTCGTCAAAAGCAGCCGATGTGGCTATTGCTTAAAAGTGCAAAATCTCGTTTTGAAGATACGATCTCAAATCTTATGTTCATACCATTCTTCCACCTTTTTAATGTTCAAATCTGGAACTAATCTGGACTTAACTGGGATCATTATGCTACATGAAGTTCATAAATTTGAAGTGTGTAGTGTGGGGTGCAAAGTGTTTTTTTTTTTGTTTTTTTCTTTTTGTAAAAGTGATTAGTCTGAAATCAAAAGTCAAATAATTAGTGAAGTGTCACAAATAAAACTGTGAAATTATTCCACCAAAAGTCAGTGACATTTTAAGGAGGACATTAAACACAAGACAATATTTTCAAGATGATGAGCATTGTTGGGGGTCTCCCAAGCCTGTTTTGTGTAAATTAATGACATTTAATCTCAGTTAAGTCCATTCAAGCCTCCTGGTGGTCCAGCAGCAGGACCCCACACCCTCTTTGCCACGGCTCAGGTTTGTAGGCAGAGAGCTAACCCAGAACTGAAGACCTTACACTCAGTGCTGTTCCCAAGTCTGAATAAAATAGGAGGGTTCTGTAGTAGGAAGGGCATCTGGTAGAAAACCAACAATCTCAATTAAATCCATTTCTGTTCAAGTGAACATTTATGAAAGAACTGTAGTTTAAGATTTCATCTCAATTGGTTGTCAACTCTCATGACTGCTTACATACACATGATTTCACTCCTGCGAGCATCAGGAATCAGGCTTATCAGTCATTTTTACAGTTCAGAGACTTAAACACACAAGACTCCAGGATACTAAATGATACTGTTTTGTTGTAATCTGAGTCCTGCCACCAGTGACCATGCCAAAGATTTTAACCAATGATCACTACACAAAAGCCTCTTTGTGGTGCTGTTTGTAGCTGGAGAAAGTGAGACACTGTTGCCTGTTTGTTTGTTTTTCAAGCACTATCATTTTTGTACCTGGAGAATTAACCACATTAACAAAAAAAACCCACTTTAAAAGTTTCTTAGAA
This sequence comes from Bagroides melapterus, assembly GCA_028566695.1. NCBI lineage: Eukaryota > Metazoa > Chordata > Actinopteri > Siluriformes > Bagridae > Bagroides > Bagroides melapterus. The sequence continues at coordinate 11,599,679 of JAOTRN010000028.1, forward strand.
AATACATAGTTTGTTTGAGCATGTTTTGATGGGATATTGTAAGGCTGTGAAACTCATGTGACTCCAGATGTAAGCTAATCTGTGACCACAATACAGACTGCTAGATGTCAGCTGCAGTAAAATGGAAGCTGACCTGCTGAAAAACAAAGTTGTGGTTAAACTTCTTTACCGCTTGTAGCTGTTGGCTTTGAAAACAGGAAGGCTTTACAGAACATATTGTTGTATCAGAACATATGCTGATCTTGCAATACCTTATTTCTACCAGTCCAAACCACAATCTCTCACAGGCTTGCACAATAGTGCAAAATATGTATATGCTTCTCTCTAGGTGTGTCTCACTAACGGAGGAAGGGGCAATAGTGCACTAGTTGTTATGGTGTTGATTTTGGTAATGGGGTTGATTTGGTAATTGATTGTGAATATTTATGCACAATTACACTACAAAACAGCAAACATTTAGTTTTGCTATTCATGAATTCAGAATTTATTTCACTAGTACATCTTTTGACAATATAGTATATAAATAAATGTACATTTGATGACATGTATTTAATTGATGAGTTGTTGAATTATGCAGTCTGTCATTAGAACTAAATGGAAAGAAGGTTTAGATTTTATAAATATGTATTTAAAATGTTATTTTGTGCTAATAATTTTTCCTGTGTTTTTTATAGACCTATGAGAGGCCTTTCAGAGTTGTGGCTCAAAATGACAACAGCATGATGGATGTCCTTGGGGAGAACCTGAGACCAAAATTTGAGCCCAAATCTGACATTCACCAACTGGATTGGACAAAGCCAACATTAAGAGAGTCAACATCCCAAGGGGACCAAGCGAGAGATCTGGAATCAAAACAAGAATCAACATTCAATAACAAGAGCCTTCTGTCAGAGGTCAACACCCCCTTCTCAAAGGCACAAGTTAAAAAGGTCACAGAAGGTTCATGTGGAAGTCTGTTTGCCTCGGAAATGACTTGTCCAGGTTCTGACTCACAGGCTACTTCTCCAGCTGATATAACAATGAGTGCACTAGCAGAATCAAATATGTTGATACACTCTTCTGTGAGCAAAGAAAGAGGTTTGCAGGAGGTCACTGAGCAAGTCTTTGGGAACATCAAAAGGAAGTATGGCAGAAGGGCTCTGACCACCAGTAACGGAGACCTGTCCTGGGCAAAAAAGACAGACAAAGAGAGTGATAAAATAGCTCAAGACAATACAAAGAATAAAATGTTTAACTCTGAAAAAACTGACACTCATAGGGAAGATGCAGAAAAATCAATGAAGAGGTTAGAGGATGATTTCAAAACATTACCGAACTGTGTTCCACATCACACAGATGAACCTAAAAGCAGAAAAAGGAAAAGCAGAAGATTAACTGTAGATAACTTTGTGGAAGAAATACAAACCACACAGACAGTAGAAATGAAAGATATGGCTGATCAAGTTGCTACAAAAGTAGCAAATAAAATGGAATTGAGTACAGGAAAGCAATTTGGGGTAGATTCACAGAATCTGGGGGAAGAGAGTGTAGCAGCAGGGTCTTCTGTGGAAATTTCTGAGAATAGGCACAAGAAGAACCCAGTTGGGAGACCACAATCATTGATTGATCCAGAGAAGCAAGCAGATGGGAGGCAATCAAAGTTCAAGGACAGATGGGTTTATTTGAAATCTAAGAGCGCTGTTCCCCACAAAGACCTTAATCCAGCATTGCTCATTGAAGAGCCACCCTCTGCTTTCCCCATAACGCCATCCAGCCCACTATACACTAACACAAACAGTCTGACAGTCATCACCCCCATAAAGAAAAAACGTGGTAGACCTAAAAAACAGCCACTACTTACCGTGGAGACAATTCATGAAGGAACATCAACCAGTCCTGTAAGTCCTATCAACCAAGATTCACCTAGCACTTCAAAGAGGAGGAGGAAGAAACATAATTTGTCAAAAATAATGCAGCAGGCCTTAAATAATTCTCCAACTTTACCAGAGGTGAAATGTAAGAGAACAGGTCAGGTTGGTGTCCTTAAAAAGAAAATGACTAAGAAAGTGAAACTGGTTAAAATGCAGAGCATTTTGAATGAGCTTCTGTCCTCTTCTAACACTGGTAACCTGGCTTTGAAATCCAGTGTTCCGGTTTCCAGTGCCGTATCAACTGTGGCATCGACAATTGAGGCCCGTTTAGGCAAGCAAATCAATGTCAGCAAACGTGGAACTATTTACATAGGCAAAAAACGAGGGAGGAAGCCCAAAGCCGAGCTTCAGACTCAGCAAGATGAGCACAAAGCCAATGATGAGCACTTGTTGCCTGTTTCAAGTCAGTTTGAGAACCTTCTAGTGCCTTCTAATTCATCATCAACAACCAGAATGCCTTCTCCCAGGGTCATGCAGTCTCTCTCAGCTCAGTCCTTAGCAGGTGGACTAGCACACCATGCCACCACAGAAACCAGCCAGCATGACCTGAAGACCATGCCAAATCTACAGCCTATCAGTGCTTTGCCCACAAAAACTCAGAAGGGCTTGCTCAGTAGTAGCTGGAAACTCTCTCCTCCAAGACTTATGGCCAACTCACCCTCTCATCTGTCTGAAGTGGCATCCATCAAAGAGGTCACCTTGTCTCCAGTTAGCGAGTCCCATAGTGAAGAGACAATCCCAAGTGATAGTGGCATTGGTACTGACAATAACAGCACATCAGATCAGACTGAGAAAGGTCCAGCATCTCGCAGGAGATACTCCTTTGACCTTTGTGGTTTTGAAGCAGCAGAGGCTGCTGTGCTGGAAGCTACAAATAAAATAAACAGAGGGCACTATCAGAAGCATGCAACATCAGTGGCTATGGAAAATTTCCTTGCTCAAGAAAGCCTGAAGAAACAGAAACATCGTAGGAAGCGAAAAGGTCTAACAAGTAGGGACGATCTTCAGTTTCTGGCTGACCTTGAGGAACTCGTTAGTAAGTTCCAGGTCTTCCGAATTTCCCACCGCAGCTACAAGTTTTACCATGAGAACTCTTACCCCAGCATTTTCCGCCTAAACTTTGACCACTACTACCCTATGCCGTACTACCCCTATGATCCTGTGCACTATCTTTGCAGGAGTTCTGAAAAGTCAAAGAGAAGACGTGGCAGGCCAGCCAAATCAGCTGAACCTATAACAAAGATGCCTTTCATTCAAGGATTTGGCTACTCAGCAGCCAGTGGCAATTACTATGCACCCTACGCAATGCCTTACACAGCCATGCCTCTTGCCACAAGTATGATGAACATGGGGTATTATGGGCAGTATCCTCCTCCTTTGTATCTGTCCCATGCACTTGGATCTTCAGGCACTCATCTCATGCGGCCTCCTGTTCCTCCACCAAAGTTCCACTCCAGTGGGTTGTCTAGCCTCTCTGCTGGCAGCAGACATAGGGTGAAGAACATGCCCAATGAGATGTCATCTCCTAGGATGGGTGACGCTCATCATACATCAAGCAGCTGTTTAGCGAGTGTCTGTCTCCACAAACGCAAACACAAGCATAAGCACAAACATAAGGAGGACCAGCACTCAGTCCCACAGAGAGAGAACCTTGGTGGACTCTTTAGTGGAGCCCTTCCTCTTTCTAAGATAAAGGACAAGCAGAGGAGCCAGCAAAACATGGATACTTCATCCAAGACATCCAGGAACTACTTTGAAGTAGACACACTCTCATCGTTGTCTTTATCTGACTCTCAGAACTGTAAACATCCTCGAGAAGAGCCACTGAACAACTTCCTGAACATGTGCACTAAGCAACCACATGAACGGCTGCGAGCCAACCAGGACCAGCCACTGGACCCATTCAAGGGCCAGCACTTACAAGATGAGGGTTCTCACATCCGGAGTAGGAGGCATAGTTTGGAAGACTTTACAACATACAGTGAGGGGGGTATGGCACCCTTCCAGAACGAAACTGAAGAAAGGATGAAGCAGATGTACCATTGTGGCAACACAGCCATCACAGGTCAGGAAATCTTAAGTTTTCTTTTTTTTTAATTAGACTGAAATATAAGAATTATAAATAAGCTGCAGACTTACAGTGAGGAGTGTGGTATTCTGCTTAAAAATGTAAAAAAAAAAAAAAAAAAAAAAATTTAAAAATGCCCATTTGAGTACTTTGTATATTGTAATCGGAACATCTGGCAAGGCAGGCGTAATGCATGGATGGAGACAACTATAATTCACAAATTTCTCCTTCCTCCCTTTTCACCTCTGTTGCTTGCCAATGGTTTTCTTAGAAATATATTATTCACACATTTTGATTTACTTTCTACTGACATGCAATAAAAACCCTCTCCCCATATTAAAAGAGTTGGCCAGCAGCCAGCGTTTTAATGAATCCAGCCTACTCGAGTAGAGGGGAATTGCAAGCCCAAGGCTCAGTTAGATTACATTTTTGCTCCTTGGGGAAAATAGGAGGATGAGTCACATACTGCCTTGCCTGTACTACTATCCACTTCTATGAATTAACACTGAATTTCAAACACATTGCAGCAGTAATAGAACATTAAACTGCACATCATGCTCAGGTTTACATGTGATTTGGTTTCAGGATTTGTTTTAGTGTGTTTTGACAGTGCAGCCATTTGCTAAACCTGCTTTTTGTCTGCTCTGACATGAGGGATACCAAGTAATTTATAGAAACAAAATTACAGTTAATTAGTTCTATTTGCCACAGTTTCATCATATTAATATACATTCCCCAAGAAGACAGTCAATCATGATTGTAACTCATTTTTCCTAACCTAAATTAAAAGCACTGATGAAACCAACTGTGGTAAAACAAACAGTTATTACTAGTGGCTTTAATCACCTACTCACTTTAAGCAGGTAATTTTCATGTACATTGCTAGCTATAATTATACATAAAACACTTATCTGTAACCTGTATTAAAAGCTAGATATTTGGCAAAGGAAACTAACTGGATGTAGTCCTTTCAGTTCAGTGAGAAATATGACCCATTGGCAAGCTCTTGAAAGCCTCCATGTGCCTCTTGTAGCACTTTCACATATGGCCCAGATTGAGCTGATGGAAACTGAATGTAAAGATCTTTCAGTGTACTAAACCCTACTTACCTAGGGCCTGCTTGCTCTTTTAACTTTATGCATCCTGATTTCCTTGGACATGAATTAGACCTGTTCTCAGCAGTTTTTTTACTAGGTCTTTATGAATTGTAGTCTGTACAACATAACAATATGTTATAACAATCATATTCCCTAACTCTGGGATTTTGCAATATTTATTTACACTCATAGCCATTTCCTATTTTTCACCCATGTTAACTATTAAATGAAACAAAGTCTACAGGCAAAAGCAGTGCACATTATATTTCTTTTAAACGTCTAGCTTTAAAAAAAATAAATAAATGGAATTTTGTTAGCGTGCTGATGGGAATGGGGCCTCCTCCAGTGTGCTGAGACTGGAGTAGTGGGACAGCAGCAGGGTGAGGCCATAAATTGGTTTCACTAATGAAAACAGTGTGTGCAGGATGCAGGTAGAGGTTTCAGAGGATAAATGAGTTGTGACGCTCCCTTTGAAAATGAATGTCTTTTTTTTTCCCTCCCTTCTTGATTTGTTGGCATTTGGAGAGATTCATTGAGGTTCCCAGTGATAAACCAGGGCCAAAGAGGGAGGGTTCTGCCATTCATGCTGACTGTTTATTACTTTATTGAAACCAAATGAGCAGCCTCCTTGACAGGGTTATTGACCCAGAAAAAGGTTTTAGCATTTTGCTTATTTTTGCAATGTGCTTTTACCCAGGGTTTAGATCATTTGTGAATTTGATTTGGACTTTAACTTCAAGACAGTAATGTGAGAATAAATGTTATACTAAATATTATCATGTGTATTGTGTATTTTTTAATATTGTATGTGTTCAGTGTTCAGGCTTTCAGATCTTTTAAAAGGAAATAAATACATTTGCTCTGATTCCAGTTCAGCAATGTAAACTACAGGCAAAATATCTCCCACAATTGTCTTATTTGTTTCCTTGGATGCCTAACCAGATGGACTGGCACTCAGCAAGATGTAGAAAGTAAATGAGTGTATTCTCTAGAGATATAAGGGTCTAGGGGAGATTTTTTGATGCGGAACACACATTTTATGCAGCTTTACGCTGTCTGAACTCATTTCAGACGAGGCTGCCAGAAACCCAACATTTCCTGTGCTCTGGGCTTCCTTCCAGGGATCTGACGCAAAGTGGAGAGGCAGTAGATTAATCACTGATGTATCTGAGGCCACCTAGTTTATTACTCACACTTCCCGAGCTGTCTCTTCAGTACAGAGGTGAACTCTGGGTGCTTGCTCATAGAGAGATTAGAGAGATGGCTCCATGCACGCTAATTAAACGCATGGATGTAGTTATGCACGAGGCAAGTGTTAAGTGCTTTGTAGTGCTATAATTCTTTCTGCTTGTGGGATGCAATTTAGGTTTATCTTTGTCTTTGGTCATTTAGATCAAGTCTGGTAGTGAAATTGATTTTGGATGCTTGTCAGAATTTTAGAAACAGTTTGGAAAAGCAGTATCTAACTTGTATCTAACGAATGCTGTTATTCTGCATTCGTTAGATAATGTATAATGCATTTGTTATATGATGCAGGTGCAGATGTGTGATTTAATTGATTGTCTATCCTCTACTATATCAGCCTTTTTGACAGATCATTTATGTTGCATTTCATCCTAACTCTTTACTGCAAATTTAACAATCCCAATGCTCTTCTCAAACAGAACTGGGCTCCTACAAGAAGATGTACAAACGGAAGGAGATCGAGGAGATGCAGAGTAATGTGCGGAAGAAGCACGCATTCTCCAAGATCCTCACCAGCAAGAGAAGCCTAGACCACGTCAACAAGATCCTGAAGGTCAAGCGGCTTCAGCGGCAGGCCAAGACGGGCAACAATGTGGTGAAGCGGCGGAGGGGGAGGCCACGAAAGCAGACACTTGCCCCCAACGAAGGCTTCTTGACTCAGATGCCTGTACTGGAAAAGTGCATGGACTTTCCAGGCAAAAGGAACCTGCAAGGCAGCCCGATGCTCACACAGCCAGATTTCACCCACCACGACTCTATCACAGATGCCATCGAGGCAGTGGTACACCAGGCCCGAGCACAGCCCAATCCACAGACCCCACAGATGGCTAAGCCCTACTCTAAATATCAGCCAGAGGAGCAGCTAGAGCGGCCAGTACGACGAGGAAGGGGAAGCAGAAGGGATGAACCGGCTTCTCATTAAGAGTTTCATTAACAGTGCACTGTGAGTTCAACTTGCACTCCAACCTTTGGATAATTTCTAGGCATTATGGTTGTCTTTTCTTTTTAATCAGCTCTACTGAACTGTACTTCATGGGCATTCTATGAGAATCATGAATGTGGTCTAAAAAGTGCCCCACTTTCACTCTGTATCTGCCATCACCACATGCTTTTTTTAATGGAAATGTTCTTGTGTTGAGCTTTTTACTCTCCCAAAGCCCATAAGGATTTTGAAACTATGGCTAGAGCCATGATCTTACCAGCAAGTGTAAATGACATTTTTTTTGAACTTCTAATACAGTACTGTGCACTTTTGGGGTTTCTTTGCCTTTTTGGTTCTCTCAAGTCAAAGCACAGTGATTATGATAAAGATCAGTGACATGAAACTGGTCAGCTCTCACTCTCTCTTTCTCTCTCTCTCTCTCTCTCTCTCTCTCTCTCACACTCTCTCTCTCTCTCTCACACACACACACACACACACACAGACACACACACACACACACAAACTTACAAACTCTTGCCTGCGCTCAGGTTTGTTCCGGGCATGAACTAATGGCAATACCCTTGAATTGAATGAGACTCTTCTACTATCTTCGATGGCTATAGTTTAATTGTACATAGCAACGTAATCTACAAACATTACAAAGTGAAAGTATTTTAGATTTACCTGTAACTGTCACCATATCAACTAGAAAACTGTACAATATTCAAATAATGTTTTAACCAAATATTAGAAATAGATGTGACATACAAAAGCTTGTGTTCAAAATGCAAATGAAACCTACAGTATTTATGAATCACACCATAACGAAGTGGATGCATCACAGATTGAAGGATTGTATTAGACAATGGCAGTGTGTAAAGTCAAACCTTCAAAAAAAAATCCCTTAGCTATATACATTATACAATATACTCCGTTCATCATGCATGACAAGAAAAAAAAACTCCTATTCTTGCATTTAAAAGCAACACAGCACTTACTCCAGTCTCCTTTCACCTATTACAGGTTAGTATTACACATCGTCCATTCATTATCTTTTATTTGAATAACCAACAATTATCTGGAAAATATTTTTAGTAATATCAGTGAGTTAATAACAGTGATTTCAGTCAGTTGCTTGACAAACACAGTAACTGAGATGCCTTTTCCAGAGTCTATTCGAGAACGTGCCTGCTCATAGTAGTAAAATAAAAATAATATTACTTTATTACTTATAAAGTAATTGAATATATTGACATAACGGTCAGTATTAGATATCCACACAACCAAAGGTTCAGTCGTGTTGTAGTTCAATATTCTAGGTGGATTTTGGTTTCGGTAGGTGCTTGTAGAAAGTGTTACGAATGGAAATGTGTGGATCTGAGACGTTAGACTTCATTACTGTATACAGCTTAGCATCTGAAACCAGGCTTCAGTATAGTGCAGTGGTTCTACGCTCTTTTTTTTTTTTTTTTTTTTTTTTTTTTTATTTAATTTATATTAAAATGGTATTAATGAAGAAATTTTTGTGGTTTATTTGTCTGTGTTTTAATTAATTTGAATTTTTTTTTTAAATA
>JAOTRN010000028.1:11660564-11675795 GCA_028566695.1 Bagroides melapterus
GTTTTGAAAGATAAAAGAAACGAATACATCTCTATTATCCAAAGCCTTATCTTGGTAGAACAAGAACAATCTATAAACATATCCAATTCATGGCGATCTAGGTCAGTCGTGTCCCATGTGCTGTGCTAACCTGATGGGCGAGCTCATGTCCTATCACCAAAGTAACCCAGAGCTTGTCAGAGGTAGAGGAAACTTCCGGATCGTAGAGGAGAGATGTTTCTCTGTAGGTGGTCAGACCCCAGTTTTCCATCGCTCCGGACTGAAAATCTGGAATTGCTATCAAATCTGAAGGAACATAACAGAAAAGTAAATGCAGCACATGAACACAGCATATAAAATTTTAAAGAAATAGAAAGCTGCATTGGAATATTTACCTAGCTTGGGGAGCGGATAGTAGATATTGAAGAATGTCTCATAAAACTCTAAAATTTTTATAGCAGCTTCGAGAGCATAGTGGGTTTGGTGCCACTTGTGTGGTGCAGCATAAACAGAAACCTAAGAATGAACACATGAACGCGCTCGCTGAACATGAACGATACCTGCAGTATGTCACAGAATGAAACAGTAATGTTGGCAAAACTAATACATGACTGACAACCTACTGTATGTGACTTACATCAATCCCTGTTGCTGTTCGTCCCCTGACAGACTTGAAATCACAGACGATGAAGGCCACGAGGTAAGTGCTCATCCTTACGCTTGTTTCAAACCGATCCTCAAACAGACCATCATCTAATTTCACTGTCTGCTCCTGCATGAGAAAAAGCACTCTTGTAGCCAGATTATGCCAGATTTAAAGCAGCTGTTATCATTTTTAGAAACATTTCATGCTAAATTAATTTTTCATTTTGAAGCTCATGACTAAAATAGATGTTCTGATAAATGTCTGGTTGTATTAACCATTGAGGAAACTACACTGCAAGTGCAATTCACCTCATGTATAGTGGAGTTTAATACACAGTGCTAGAAGACTCAAGGCCCTTGCTCTAATGTAAGGTTTTCAACTGTGTTGAGGTCTAGTGAAAGCCATAACATAAGATTAACATAATTTTTTTAAAAATCACATCTTACTATGGGCATGTTGGATAGAGCAATGTGTGAGGCTCCCCTTCTGATCCGGACTGAGTAGTTGGATTTGAATATAGGCTCATCAAAACATGGAAAGGCCTTCCGTGCAGAGGTCGGTTCAAAGTGAGTAGATGCCAATACCCTGAATGTAAAGCATAATTATAGAATATTATTATTTTTTTCTTCTAGATGTTCAAACAATGCCTTTTTTTTTAACACCGACTGACATTAGATTGGCACACAAACCTTGTTTCTCCTTCTTCGGTTTTGTAGCTACTCCTATAAAAGCCATAGAAACCATCAACCAATGCTGCACCGAATTCCAAATAAAGAAAGTACTTTTCTCCGGAAGACAGAATCTTAGGAGTGAAGATGGCAATCTGCTCGTGGGAAGGATACTCCAAAACAGGAAGCACTTTATCAGACACGTGAGCCTCACTCTCATTTAGTACAGTAGCTGTAATGATATCAAGGTTCTTGCTGTGCAGGACCACCCAGTTTGTGTTGTTCTTCACGTCAATTTCGATCTTGACTGAACCGTTGAACCTCTGAGTGGTGAGGTTCGGATGGATGAGCAGATGGTAATGAATGGGAATAATGTAATTTGGAAGGCGCAGCTTGCTCCACGGGAAAGGGAGGCCATTGGTCGCTACGTGGATGTTTTCAGCTGCAGTATTGATGCTTTCAGAGGACAGACATGTACCGAGGAATGACAATAAGGTGAAGGCGAAAAGTAACAAATCCATATTGAATGATTGATTTCAAATAAGTGTACTGAAGTGTAGAAGTATTAGCACTTAATTGCTCCTTTCACATTCTTAGCTTGCAATGAGCTCTACCTGAAAGTAGAATAAAAAGGAAAAAAGTAAGAAGATGAAGGCTGCCAACTTCTTATGTAAATAAGTAAATTAAACTAACAAGTTTCTGCTTTAAATACACTGAATCTTTACTTTAAAAGGTAGTCAAGCTAGTTTAAGTCTAGCTTAGCTAGCTTTTTAAAAGTTGCTTGTCTGACATGGGACATATTTAGTAAATCATTTAACAGACTAATACAATTATCATTTTTTTTTAAACAACTCTGTCTTTTATATGATGGATAGCCATGGAACTGCTCAGATTTCTTAATATTGTAGGAGAGCTATAACCCACCCTGATAATATTGGAACATCAATGACAATTATTTTGCTTTGGCTATAAACTGAAGACATTTGGGTTTGAGATCAAAAGATGATTATAGACAATCGAACAGAATTTCAGCTTTCAATTCCTGATATGTACTATATGATTATCTATGTTAAAACATTGTACCTTTGGTGACAGAAGCACAATTATAGTTGAGTAAAATTATAGGAACAGATTGCCTTAGTAAATTGAAAGTAAATATTACTTAATATTTGATTGAATATCCATTTTTTTTGTAAAACTGCAACAGGTGCATGATGCATAGTAATAAAAAGCATATAAACAATTATATATATTACATACTCCAACTTCCCAACAAGCTGTAATATAAAAAAAAAATAAAGACTCGCACTGTGCTATAAACTACATGTGACAAAAACCTTTTCTTAACTTTTCTACATCTTACTGATTCTGGCATATGTAGGTTATAAAAGCTCCTACTTTGAATGAAATTTCAGATTAACAGGAAGGCCTAGATACAGTATGGACAATAAATATTGTCTCCGTAAGAGAGTGCAGATCAGCAGCTGTTTGCCGGACAGAATGTCCTGTACACCCTGGACACATATTTTGTGTGCACAACAGCAGACCATATGAACTGCAGCAGGCTTTAGTAGGATATAGAGGGATACAGCGAACGCAGTACATGAACCTGTAACGTGACACTGCGACTCAGTCACATTTACACAGGCACTTACAGTAAAGGACACTTCACACGATTGTGTAGTAGGAAGCAGACTGCAATGTACACGGAGACTTAGAAAAAATACTCGATGTGGCACAACTCACACAGAGCAATGCTTTAGGTTACAGAAACAAGGTGATGAGTTTACCTGAGATTCAGCAGCGTCACCGTGGCGCGCGAAGCCGAGCTTTCATTTTCCCTTTCGTGTCGCCGCAGATGACCCACAATCCCCTGCGCGCGCAGCTGCTAGTGGATTAGCACAGCTAATCACTCCTGTGCTATTCAATTCAAACTGCTCACTCTAAAAAAGTAAAACTCACCTCTCTCTCTCTCTCTCTCTCTCTCTCTCTCTCACACACACACACACACACACACACACACATTTTATTTAGCTGTTTATGGAACTTTCAGTGACTTCGAAACTTCATCGATATCACACATTAGTGTGCAACCACCGTACAGCAAAACAAAAACCGCTTATGGATTAAGCTACTAAAACACTAAGTCTCAAATTCTATTTAAAGAACAATTAAGTGCCATTGTTGTGGGCGTGGTCACTAAAACGGAACTTTCAATGGGCGTGGTCTACGTTAGTAAGAGAGGTATAGGTAATCAGAGCGGTAGTGATGTTCAGTACAACAGCAAAATTGTGAGGGTGAAATCGCTTTTATACAACGTTTCTACAAACGCGAAATTAATATGGAGTAATTCACATTTTCAGACCAAAATATGGACAAATTATATTTTTGTTGTCAGCGAAAGTAGTTCCCCTTAGAATTTTCCGTGGTGAAGCACAGATTAACAGTAACGGTTGCAATTTAACAAATTCTTGCTAAAAAGAAATGTGAGTTTATGAAGGAAACACGGACAAGTACAAGTACAAGTCCGGACTACTACATCTCAACGTTTGGAACACTGCTTGTCCAATCAAATGTATCGGCCAGAAATTGCTGCTGTATAATTAAGTAATATCTCGTGAACAAGAGGGTTTTTTTTGGGGACCTATGAAAAAATATGAGGTTGGGCCCCCTACCACACCCATTCTGCACCAAGCTACCCTAACTATCCAAAATCTTTGTCTGTAATATAATAATACTGACCTATTACTTTTGTTATTGCTTTTGACCACTAGGTATCAGTATTTAGTCAGAGACCTAGCATGTTAGTAGCTAGCAAATGATTTATTGTTCAAATGTAAATGTAATAGAAAAATACTGTACAATAATCAAATATTCATAGAAAATGCAACATTCTTAAACACAGTTTAAACATGCATTATATTAAACCCAAAAATATATAAACAATATGCAATACACTGTATCTTCCTCCTCCTCATCTGTGATGCTGCTGCTACTGATACTCTCCTGAGCCATATATGCTGTTTTAAAATCTCTTTCTGTGTTCTCCCTGACAGACTGGCTTGAGGAGCATCCTGGCTCTAGCATATCCAGAGGATGCATAATTAATTTCGTCTCACACATTTCGTGAATGCATTTATAATTTCTATTACTGCTAGTACTTTTATTATTAATCAATCAGATATCTATGGAGGCCCCAAAGTGAATGGGCCCTTAGAATCATCTTAACTTCTGCCCCCCCTTAGCGGCACCCCGGATATGGTACTATACAATTCAACTTAGTAAACTCTGATCAATATGTGACCAGCTTTGTTCAGAGACTAGAGTTCATTCATGTTTATTTACAAATGATGATGATGCAGAGAAGGACTATTTTACATATCAGAGTTATGGCTTTCCAGACTATTAACACATCAGTTTAAAAATATACATTTTTTTAACACACTTCTTCTCTATTTTTTGTTGTCAAGTCTTAAATATTTTTTGTTCAATAAAGCCAGTAAAGTAATAAATGAGTAATAGGTAAAGGGGTGCAATGTAGATACAGCTTGTTTTCTCTTCTGATTCAAATATTCAAAAAAAATAAATAAAAGGTTAGGTTGCATATGATGAGTAACAGTATAGTCATGGAGAAGCAGATGGAGAAAAGTCGTTATCTTCATTGTCAAAGCATATCATTGTTATTGGTTGACCACAAACCAAAAACAGGTGTGATCCGCAGACCTGCAGAAAGACAGTGACTCATTTACATTTACATTTACACACGTGTGAGTGTTCTGGCATGGCTCCATCAACTTGGAATTTTTATTGTTAAAACAAAATAATAGCCTATTGTATAATAGTGTTTTGTATGTGCTTTCCAACACATTTATTATTATTATTATTATTATTATTATTATTATGTATAGTTGTATGTATGGATGGATGCACGTGCAGTTCTGCTTGAAAAGTTAGCTCTAAAATTTAGCTCTAAAATTCCCAGCAGGACTTGGGTCCAATACAACCTAAATTAAAGAAGACCGCAGGTCACAAGTCTGTGTCCTTTAGCTGGAGAGGATCCATGTCTATATAGAGGGGAAAGTACAACACAGTTTAAAGAAAGAATCCATGATGGGTGTGAAGTCATGTGACTGGAAGTTGATAAACCTCTGCGTGGCTCCAAAGAACTCAGACAAATACATCAGTCAGCATCATGCTCTGCAGCTTACTTACCCTCCTGCTCCTTAAAAGTAAGTAAGAGACATTTATGGAGAACCTGATATGTTTAAATACTAGAGTCTTGGGTTGTTGATACACCAGTGTGATATTGACTCATCATTTATTATGTCTATTTGACAGTGGATAACATGGTGGATGTAAAGGCTGCCCCCTTTTCCACATCACCCTTTTTCCACATCCCTCTGGACCATGGAGGCTTGACCATCCTGGTCTGTGTGGTCAATGACGTTCTAAACCGGGACGGAGGGATGCGCTGGCTCTCCCAACGTACCAGCAGATTAAACCCTGCCATATATAACACACTAGGAAAAGAGGATGGTCAGGACTTAGTGTCTGTTCAATCACTAGTCTCATTGGAATGGGACACGTACACTTGCTTCATCAGTCACAGGAACACGATTCGCTTCAAGGTTGGACACAACCATGGACTGCAAAAAAGCAGAAAAGGTAAATCAACAGCTCGTTATCCTAAACTGTCTCCGATTTCTGTGTGTTTTACAGATTAGCTATAAACACAGACTTATGGCAATGGTGAAATACATTCAAATATTTTATGCACTTAATTTCTTGATTATGATTGTGTTGTTTTCCTTCTAGATTTTGATCATAACATGGAGCATACATGTCCTGAGCATCAAATCTTTAACGGTTTGTCATGTATTTGCTGTTACATATTTTGTATTTTCATATGAGCCAGTTTTATGTGGGGTAAAGTAACAAGGACTTTTCTTTCAATCCACCAGCTATCCGAGCACACACTGCCTTTCTGGTCATCCACTTTCTTAGGATTATACTTATAAAGATCACAGTCTTTAATGTCTTGATGACAGCAAAAGCGGTAATAAAATGGTAAATACTCCAATATAATTGTCTACTATACTGTAAACAAGATCTTCTTCTTCTTCTTTTATTGTGTTGTTGTTCTGGTTAATTATAGCTATTCTTCTTCTTCTTCTTCTTCTTTGTATTGTTGTTGTTGGTGTTCTTCCTCTTCTTAATTTTATTTTTTGTTGTTTTTGTTATAATTTTTCTGGCTATTAATGTTGTTCTTCTTCTTCCTCCTCTTCTTCCTCTTCTTTTTCTTCTTCCTTGTATTGTTGTTGCTGGTGTTCTTCTTAGTCTTGATTTTATTGTTTGTTGCTTTTGTTCTTATTATTCTTCTGTTTATTATTGCTGTTCATCCTCCTACTCCTCCTCTTTTTCTTCTTCTTCTTCTTCTTCTTCTTTGTATTATTAATGCTGTTCTTCCTCTTCATTTATTCTTCTGGTTGTTGTTATTATTGTTCTTCTTAATATTATTCATGCTCAGTACTTTTTCTTGCCTTCATCAGAACGTCATGACTGAACGAATGACTGAAGAAAGCTCCACAGACATATTGTAGAAGACCTGTTCCACATGGACACAGCTCACTCCTGGGGTCCTCAGTGTGTAAGAGCTGAACATTTTGAATGTTGGGTTTTCCTTTTCCTCAGGCTGTGTCATCAGATAATGAAACCAGGCTTTCTGATGCAAACACAGGTGCTACATTTTGTGGTCTGAGAACAAGGAATTATCAGATGACAAATAAACCTCAAGCTATGAAGAACAGGTGAAATGCACTAGACAGCTTTGAATGGCAGTTTGTTCAGTTACCTCTAAACCGAGAGAATGTCACTTTCATATTCTGTGTAATGTTCAAATCAAACACTCTGAATAGTGGGAAGGTTTATGAGCACAGTTAACGAGGGTTATTTCATCTCACTCACACAATAACGATCTGTATGATTTAGTTACGAATAACACAGGTAATGGTATGTTAATAAGAAATATGAGACTGTCTGCTTCTCTGCAGCTGAAAATTGGACACCCAAAAGTGAATATTATAAATATATTTTTACATCAGTGTTGAAATCTTTTACTTTAAGATTAACGTACATCAACTACACCAGTGGATGATAATTAGTGAGAAAGCTTTACCTACTAGCGTAATTACTATAGTGAACTTACTATTTGGTGATGACATTATAGGTAGGTTCAGCTAGAAATGAGGAGGAATGTGTGGCATTTATCAGTGGAACTTGAATGAAAACCTTAAAAGCAATTTTCTCCATTTTCAGTTGGGGAAAATGTTTTAAAAGTGAAAAACTTTTTCTTTGTTGTTTTGTTCACGTTCATCAGTGAATTTATTTGTCATGTCACACTCCATGGTAGTGCTTAATAGCTCATATGAATATAGACACTCAGGGCATTAAGATTTGTGGTATTAAGAGTTTTCTTTTTTTGCTTGGCCTACTAGGGGCAATATAATCCGAGAAAAGTTCATGTAATAGTTAAAAAAACAGTTAATTTTTTTTCTCCAAAGTAACTGATGATATTAAACCCATTTCTGTTCCTTGAGATGCTGAAAGTGCTTATTCATAAGCATATAAAATAAAGGTGTTAACTTCACCCTCAGTCCTGACTCATTTTAGCTCAGACTTGCTACGATCAACTAATTCATTTATTTATACCGATTTAAAACTATTCAAAATAAAGAACTGCTGAAGTTACTTGTTTTCTTAAAAAGAATTATACTTTTGGTACCTCTTATACAGTAGAAAATGTTCAACTATTTTCCTGGCCACTACAGAAATAACAACAATGTCAGTTTGTCTTTTCCGTTATAATAATTACTCATTAATAATTACTCAAAGCCTACAAAATGTATGTATTTTCTTTTAATGTTTTTAAATAAAACACATTTTTTCCTCCTTGTTTTCAGTCGCCGCATCCAGAACAATACTAAAACACTGATGTAACAACGGTGGTCCACTAGGTGGCAGTACAATCACGTCTGAAATGTATTTTTTTTTCCAAACAGCAAGAATATGGACCTTCTCTAACAATACACTATATTTCATAAATAATTTAAGTATAAACATTGAGCAGTCACTCTTCACAAAAAAAAAAAAAAAGATTTCACTCAAAAAAAAAATCACAAGATCAAACGCAACAAAGCAAAAACACAGGATGAAGGCTTATCTTTGCAGTTAATTGCACTCAGATGCTTTGCTCTGGTCTTTTCTATTATACGGCGAAATAAAGCCTATATAGGATTTGGCCAATAAATCATCACCAAGGATTTGGCCAATCACAGAAAATCCCAGTGTTCCTAATAAAATCTAGTCACAGTATGTTAGCAGCTCTTCAGCACTGGCAGTAGTTGCAAACAAATGAACGTACAAATGTGAGTCTACAGTAGCAAGTCTTTTTAGGGTGGGAGTGTTGATTCAATTAGGATGCACTGTAAGGGAGTCAGCAGAAAAAGAATAGCTGGCATAGCCGGATAAATGGAAATGCTAAGCAGAGTGAGCTTTGTTACGGAAAGACCAAAAAGCATCTTCTGTCTGAAGAGATTTAAAAAAAAAAAAAAAAAAAGCCTGTGTTCTTAGATGCTATAAATCCTGGCAAAGAAGGTTTTACGTCATGATGAAAAGCATACTGTAATGTCCAGAGCTTCACATGCTAATCAGGAAATGCCAATCAGAGTTACTATGCTTTATGGCAAAAAGAATTCTCTCGTATGAAGAACAGCAGAATGACACAAAATCTTTGGTTGGAGGACATTATACTGAACAATTGATATGTTGTAATTGAACATATATACAGATAACATTGAGTTATCTTAGACCGTTTATCAATAAAGAGGCTAAAGAAAAGGCCATCAAGAGTGAGCCAAGAGTGGCTGAAGAAAAAGCTGCAGTTCCATCAGCTCACATGGAACTGAAACGTGACTCATTTTAGCAATCCAGTTTCTTCAGTGTGTTTAATTCCTAACCATTACAGCACTGAGAGGAAAAGGTTAATCAAATCAGACTGAATGTACAAAATACACGCCTTACTATAAAACGTTTGGCCGTCTGTACTCAGTCGTGCCGGATACAAAGATATTGTGATCATAACTGATGAAATGCAGGACTGAATTAAATGCAAATGAAATGACATTTGGTCTGCCAGTTGGATAACAGACTACTGAACAGTTAATTATAAGATCCCTGTTTTACTTCAACCCATGTCTGCTGTGTTGGTTTGAATTCTTCATATTTTCATGCCACACTTACACAAAAGTCCAACAACAATATTGAGCTCTAGACTACAAACAAGGAATGGTTTCTAGACAGATACTGCAGTTGTGTTACAAACTGTAGGCAGGTTACTATTTACTACTGTACTAATAACTGCACTCTTGAAATAACCGACTGTCACTAGGTCTACATACTGACACAAGGAAAAGGTTTGAAAAAGCTCCTGCGGGTATTAAAAAGACAAGCTATCTGAGACTATTGAGCTCTGCGGTTCTGTGGAACACTGTTCTGTAGTCGCAACAAAGTAAAAAATAAAGTGCTTCCATTCAGACTTCCTCTCGCAAGGACGACACCAAAACAAAAGTCACAAAAAATTTCACACACATAAAAAAATTCACAGAGCACCTCAGCTCTCCTGAAAATGGCATGTACACAAATTTACAGTCATACGAAGGAGCGTCTCCTGTCTCCTCCGTCTACACAATATATACAAGTAATGCTCTGATTGTTTACAAAGTCTCCTCGTGCTTCCATGAATTTTATTATGAAAGTTGAGTCAGTCCTTTCCGCGCTGTTTACAAAAGTGCAGCGGCGAATAAGCAAACGAGAAGTGCATTCAGGGCTGCTGTCAGTCTTAACCCAGCTGAGGAGTGAGGGAAAATGTGCCAGCGATCCCTCTCCGGGTGCAGCGCTTCCACGTCCTTGAGGGCGCTGTAGGCGGCGGCGGTGAAGTTGGCGTCGCCGGTGGTGAGCAGGTCGAAGACGCACGAGTGGAAATAGATGTCCTGGACCTGCAGATGCTCGCTGCACTTCCTGGAGGCGCTCTCGAGGCTGAAGGCCTGCTGAGGTGGAGAGAGAGCGGGGAGAGCGGGAGCGGCGCCGTGTTGGAGGCCGAGCGCAGGCAGCTCGATGCGCTCTGAGGCGGGGCAGCCGTTCACGCACAGCTGCAGGTCCTGAGTGTCATCATAAGCCATAGCAAGCTCATGTGGCATGCGTACGGCCAACGTAAGGTAACGGCCCAGCTGGCGCACCACCACCGTTACGCCAATGTAGGCGGCGTGCAGCTCCACGTGGCGACCTGCCAGCTTTTCCAGCACCACGAGGCTGCGTGTCTCACTAGTGCCACCTACGATAGTGCCATCTACGAACGCCGCTGGCAGATCATCCGTCACTGCCTGGTACACCTTCTGCTCTGTGCACTCCTGATACGGTTTGAAGATGACAGTGATCTGGAAACACAAATCAGCACTTGGTCAGTTGCCCTTGAATTTAGACCTCTTTGTTGTTGAATACAAACACATTCATGTTCTCACCATACACTCATCATACAGGATACCAAAGAAAAAGGGACTGCAATTCATATTATTGCTCAACTCATAAATACAGTGTCAGTAGGAAATTCTGACACAAAAAATTTGTACACCAGCCTTTCTATCAGCAACAAATCTAAACCAGCACTTGTATCTGCAAAGTCTGGACCAAGCAGAGTGGCTTTTAAATGTATTAAAGATCCATTTAACCTTCATTTGCTCTAAAAACTATGATTACTTTGTGATGCAGGAGGAAGGGAGGAGGAGGAGATAACTGCAGAGGAAGAGGAGGAGGAGGAGAAGGAGGAGGAGGAGGAGAAGGGGGTGTTACTATTTTCATTATAATTATAATCACAGAAGGCTCTGAGAATGACAAACTGCTCCTTTAATGCTTACTCTCAAGGGGGCAAATATTTTTTCCCAAGGAAGGGAAGCTGACTTCATGGCATGGGGTCAATCCTAGGATTTACACTCACAACCCTCTGGTTAAACCCATAACCAGTGAGCTCAGAATGCTACATTTAGTATCAGTGACAAATTAGCATAATACTGACATTTTATATATATATAAATATTGTCCCCATGCCATGATGTCAGCTTCCCTTCCTATATATAAAATTTTAAGTGTAGGTCATACAAAATCAATATTTTGAACATTTAACTAAAAGTAGAAACCATGAGATATTACAATATATCTATATTTGCTGGTTTGCTTTGTAAGCAGTGTCACGTGTATTTGCCTGTTAGCATAGACTTGCCTTACGAAACACACAAACATACTGTACAGATTTCCAGTCACGCTGATCCATAACACACACATATACATAAAAACAGGGGAAGCCTGAGGAGTAACAAGATGTGTGGCGTTACATTAGTGCAGGATGAATGCAAGCTTTGTTCTTGTGACATGAAAAATGACCACTAACTAGCCATTAGGTGAGGCAGCTGAAAGGGCCTCAGTCGAGCAGTGTGTGCTAATAATTACGGCCTAGCGCTAATAACGCGCCCCACCTCCAAAGTCACAAGGTCACAAATGAGAGGTGGGTAGTTATACCCCTCACACAGCCCAGTGTTGTGCCCCTCACTCGACCTTGGATGAGCTTCACTTTTGTAATTTGGGGAAAGGGAAGAACGTGCGTCTCGAAACTCCGCTAGTCTGACAAATATTTACAATCAGTGGAAGATAGAATGGTGTCTAGCATGCAGCAGGCAATATACTGTCTTTGTGCGTGTGTATGTGTGTGTGTGTGTGTGTGTGTTTGTGTGTGTGAGGTCTTACAGCCGGACAAATTGGAAAAAAAATTTAGACAGAGCCTTCTTTCAAGGCCACCTTATTAAGGGTCACGCCTGAGCCCGGGCTATATCCAGTCATTAACGCCGTTAGAGTTTCACAGACGTGTTAGTCACAAGTGTTAGTCACAAGACCTGAGAACTGTGCTTTGTTCCGCTAACACCTGTAGACACTCACTCAAAGTGGTCATTTTTTGTAGACTTCCCAGACATCTACGACTTGTTGCTTTTCTTAATCTGTTACTCAGAATGAAGTCATTAAATATATACTGTAGTAAAAAGGTTGCTTTGGTGTGAAAATATAATGTGTATAAGCTAGTAACACAGTAGAAGTGGGACATCATCCAGTCACACTATATACTACAGTGTATACTGGATATTCAGGTCAACCCTCTGAACCACACTGATATACTGACTAGTCTGTGAACACGGGCAGTTGAATGCAGTACAACTAAACCACTAACTACATATTAAAACCACTATATGCCTACAAACTGCACCTGTACACACCAGGTACCGATCTCTAGGTAAATAGTTTCTTCGCTGCAGCTCATCTGCTACTGTACAGAATTTGTAAGTCTTCCTGTCTTGTCTCCATCCATAGAAATGTAGCACCGCAGAGCAGGAACTGTATAAAAAATGTACCGGGCAAGTCATAAAGAAAATCTGTTATGCTGTAAAAAATATAAGGAAACATTCTATTTCTCTTATAATTTTTTGTTAATTAAAGAACAGAAAACAAGTTACTTTTAAACTGTGGAAAAACTTTTCCACACAACAAGTATTTCCTGTGATGGTTGACATTTTAGCAGCTGTAAATAGTCCCTCCCTCATCACTCTTTCTGTCTTCTCTCTCTCTAAATTAAAACAAATTCATTGTAATGCTAACAAGAAAGTACATAGTCCTTTGACCTGACAACTTTCTGTGAGCCTGAGGTCTGTTCAAGGGGACTTGGGGCACAAGGATGGGGACACTCTGGGTGGGAAGCCAAAACAGTGAAGAGATTTCAAACAGCCTATAATTCATTTCATTGGAGGAAACTAGACAGAGTACCAGGAGAAAAAAACTCAAAGCACAGGGAGAACACAGAGCACAAGAAGGAATCAAATCCCCAACCCCGGAAGTACGAGGTTACCGTGCCGACGTGCCTCCTTTTCATAAATATTAAATAAATATCTCCTTCACAATTCTCCTTCACATCAGTGAGAATATCTTTTGCTTTGTTGAATATCAGCATGTTTTTATTATTAACCTGAGATGATATGGAGCATCTGCCATACAAGTCACTGTGAATGAACTGTTACTATGGAAACAGTTGTGTATAATAAGAGGTGCATTAATGAAAAACAGTGATTACATTACATTATTATTTCCTGAGTTGCTGTTACACAAAACGAATCAATGCCTTCTGTCCAATCAGATTCAACATATCAACAGCAATGCTGTATCAATAAATATAAAACAGCAGCAAACATATGAAATGAAAAGCGAAATCAAATCAGAATGTGGTTTAATAAACGTTTATAATTGTGTTGTATATAATTAGAAGATTGTGTTCATTCCTTTAGTGAATTTGATCAACACACAATAGAAGGTCAGCTCACCTTGTTTGTTGCTGTGGCACTTGATCCCTGCACCACTGGCACATTTGTTACCTGCACTGACAGGTAATTATTATCAATAAGAGGCCACGCCCCTTCCACCTTACACGTCTGAAACTGGTCCTTAAAAGTCCGAAGGTGCGGGTCTCCAAACAGACCACAGAACAGGTAGTTGGGCCGTGGGTGCTCTGGTGCACCAGGGACCCTTGTGCCTGTGGCGGTGGGTGCAGCCTGGTGATGATGGAAGCGGCTGTGGTAGTTGCAGGGCTCGATAGAAACGGCCGGGTGCGTAGAGGAGGTGGGTCCGTCTTTGGAGCAGTTTCTCTGGCTCATGAGGTCACTGATGCCCAGCATGGCCGAGTGAAAAACCAGGTTGCCCCTGCAGCTTTTGGCGGTGCGGTGTGTGCAGCCCGAGTAAGCCCGCAGCGCCTTACAAAACTCAGTGTCGAAGCCATCCAGAGACGGGTTCAGATGAGATGTGAGAGAGACAAAGTCTGTGGTGCACTTCTGGATACGGCACTGTGGAGTCTGGACCTGACTTTCACCTAGGACAGAAAGATAAGAAAGAAAATGACAACATTCCTCAATGGACCTGAGCCATACTTATGAACCCTGTGAGAATGTTAATGTTCTAACTGAAACCTTCATCACAAGGGTTGATTTGATTTGACTGCAAAATGATTCATTGTTTCATTCGATTCAAGAGAAATCAGTGATTATTGTCCTATAACAACATTCCCTGTATAACTTTATTCCTCACACAGATTAGATATAAAAACTTTTCTTTCAAGTTTCTTACAATTCTATTTCTTAATATTTACATTTTCCTAAAAAAAAATTGGCAGGTTCTTAAACTTATGATGGATCTCTTGATGCCTGCATTGGATTTAAGTGCTTAATATAAAAAGAAATAGTGCACAATGTGAGTAGAAACATAAGTGAGGAAAGTAAAATATCAGTTTTGAGTTCAGGTGTTTCAAAAAACCTGCCAGATTAATAGAGTCTATTCTGTGAGTGGACACACATTTTCAGTATGTACACTGAAATGATACTAGATCTACTGCGATAAAAAACAAACAGTGATTTTAATAATTGCTTTTAGCAGTCTATTTTCATGTCTCACATATATCAAGAAAGTGGAGAGTCATTTTATTGTCACAGGAACCTCTGTTAGGTTAAGTCCATTATCTGATTATATATAATAACAGGCAATTATGTTGTTATTATGCTATCCGCTTTATTTGCTAACAAATTGCTCATCACCACACTATGAACCATGATCCAAAGCACTGTTAAGGAGTACTGTGCTGTACACTGTGCATATGTGCAAATAATTTCCCTATAAGTCCCAGATCTGTCTAAAGGGTGTGCCGAGTGTTTCTTCAAGGTCAGTTACTGGGACTAGTTTTACACTGCTGCGCAAAGACAGACAGAGAGAGAGAGAGAGAGAGAGAGAGAGAGAGAGAGAGAGAGA
>JAOTRN010000028.1:11791995-11803444 GCA_028566695.1 Bagroides melapterus
ACACATGCCACCCCTGAGCTGCCAGTGATCCAGACCCCTCTCCATTCTGCTTCCGGTTGATGATTGGCGAAATGGGACACTTCCACACTGCCATGAAGACACTCCAGCTGTTTCTGAGGACTTGTGACTACAGTTCCTACACACACAATGTGACTGTTTATTTCCTGTCACCCGTTATCACCCAAATGAGGATGGGTTCTCTGTTCAGTCTGGTTCCTCTCAAGGTTTCTTCCTATTACCATCCTAGGGAGTTTTTCCTTGCAACTGTCACCCTCGGCTTGCTCATCAGGGACAAACTGACTTCACTACTCTCACTTTCCATAATTTTCTTTGGTTGTGTACAGCTGCTTTGTGACAATGACCATTGTAAAAAGCACTATACAAATAAACTTGAATTGAAATGAATTTTGGATATCTCTGAGAAACTACATCTGCTAGATCAGCCAAGTTGTCATCTGTCCTCATCCTCCTCGACCTCTCAGCAGCATTTGATACAGTCAACCACAAGACTACCTTGTCCACTCTCAGGAGTCTTGGAATTGGCGGATCAGCATGGGAATGGTATGATTCCTACATGGAAATTAGCTCATATCAGGTAACATGGAGGGGAGTGACTTCTGCTCCATGCAGACTCTCCACTGGTGTCCCACAGGGTTCAGTACTTGGTCCTCTCCTTTTCTCCCTGTATACTCGCTCTCTTGGTGTTAAGTTATTTTCTCACATGGGTTCTCGTACCACTGCTATGCTGATGGCACTCAACTTACCTTCTCCTTCCCACCCTCAGATACTACAGCTTCTAATTGGATTTCAGCATGTCTTGCAGACATATCGTCGTGGATGTCAGCTCATCAGTTGAAGCTCAATCCCAGTAAAACTGAACTGCTGTTCATTCCAGGTGATTCATCCCCAGGTCAGGATCTTTCAATAGCCCTACACAATGACCTGATATCCCCTCCAGACACAGCTCGCAACCTTGGGGTAACCATGGAGAATCAACTGTCCTTTTCCTCACATGCTGCTAATGTGACACGCTCATGTCGGTTTCTTGTCTACAACATCAGATGGATTTGGCCATATTTGACCATACTGGGTGCCCAGGTACTTGTTCGGTCTCTTGTCATTTCAAGACTGAACTACTGCAACTCACTGTTGGCAAGTCTACCTATCAACACATTCTAAAACTGCCCACTTTTAACACTTTAAACAAACATACTGTACAGCCTATATTTAAGCATACTGTTAAAACACATTATTACAATAATTAGAATACACATTACTTTTAAGAGACAAAGGAACTAACAATATAAATAAATCAAACTAACAGGCAGAGGTTTTTGCTTAGTCTTACTGCTGTAATACCAGCTACATAGTAGGATATAAACATAATATGTATTAACAGAAGGTTTGTTGCAAAGACAGACACAATGACTAAAAGGCAATATAATTTTATTTTTTATTACACTACTAAAAAAAGTCACATTTTTGTCATTGTGTCCATGTTTACAAAAAACCTTTAATAGATTATGTAATGTTAAAGAAATGTGTTACAGCCTACACTCACAATTGAATGTGGGAATTAATGTTGCTAAAGTTTGTCTGATACTTGCAGTTAAAGGAATACAACACAAAGTTATTCTAACACTGTTCTGGGTATATTTAGCAGTCTTAAATTTAGACACTTAATATGGCAGCGCTACAGTAATGTTCAAACGCATGTGACTGTGAATTATATGTGAATATATTTTATTTACATTTGAGCAGTGCATAAATGTAAATACTAAAAATATGCCTCTCACACCTTTTTTGTGCTCTGTGGTTTGCTGTAAACATGCGACTGAAAGATGTTAACAGTTCAGCATATCAGAACACGTCAAGACTAAGAATGAAACACGACTGCCCCTATTGGTCATGTTTTTCCTGTCCTGGAGAATCCCCCGGCCTGCTGTGGGAGATTGGCCACATATGTATGTGCCTTAGTGGAACAGACAGGACAGGTTGTAATCAGACTACACCACAGTCAGAATCAAATAGTGAAATTTTCTACTTTTGGAGTATACAGACATTAAAATCATTGTAGTTGAGACACGAGAAAAGAGAAATATGTGTGAATTCCTTTTCTCAATAAGTAGTAATATAGTGAGACAAAAGTATAGATACAATACTGTAGATACAATACTGTAATACACACACCTTATGCAGAGTACAGATACTCAAACCACATATTAAAATTACATATTTATAAATCATCATAATGTGAAATGTATGAAGGTTTTTCAGTAGAAATCTGTTCCTCACATTTCTGTGCAAAGACAGTGGATCCTCTCCTTCTCTGAGCTCAGCTGCTCTTTGGATTTCATCAGCTCCAGTTGATACTGTGAGTTCTGTTTTGACAGATTGTCCAGCTACAACAGAGACCAAAGGAAAAAAAAAAAAACAGATTTTTGTCACAAAGTAGCCAAAGTAAGTTCAGAGTGTAGATTTTGATCCCTAATGAACGTGTCAGAGAAAATCTCCCTGAAGTGAAATGAAGGTAATACATTCTTTTGCAATTGTACAACATCTTTAGAGAACAAAAAAAGGGAAAATGGAACGCAGTGTTTTGCAAATAATTGAGAAATTTGTCAAAATATCCCTCACTTTACTTTAGCTGTAGGACTTCATTCTACATAGTGATTTGTTTCCATAGAACCATACTCTAATGTCATTTTAATATACAGTAACTAGTTATAATTAACATCATATATTATTGCATAAGTAATCTCTTTATTTTGGTATTATAGTAATATTTTAGCTTGTTAATAGTTATAAGTGACATAAGTGTGAGAAAGCACAGTGAACTGGTGGTCTGCAGTCTGGATCTCGGCTCAATATATTTGACTGACACACAGCCCCAACCATTAAGCCAGCACAGAAAAATAGACACACTAGACTTCTTTAATATTAAAAAGGAGAGAAAAGCCCTGTGTGTAATTCAGCAACTCCAGAATAGACCCATCATCGCAAGTTTGTTGCTATGTTCCTCTGCTGTTTATCCAATTATACAGGTTTATGTAAATTATTCAGCTTTTCCTCATCACTACACAGCAACTAAGCAACTGGTGGAGAGACACAAGACACATGTAGCCAACTAACAGATCCTCTTGAACTTCAGCTGATGCTCCTTCACAAGGCACTAAAAACACTCTGAGGAAAAGATTATCCACATTCTTCCACATACATCAGCTAACAGATTGGCAATAATCATCTAAAACACAATGACAAAAACCAAAGCACAACAACCACTCTGAAATTTGATCTTCTATACACAGATCCCTGCTATAAAAGCTTATATCATACTAAGCAATTTAATCATTTTTATTTATTTATCTTTACATAACATTAAAGCAAAATCAAAGTCAATTTTCCAAATCCACCTGCAAAAATCCACTCAGACCAGCAACACCACCAGGTCCTTAGCTTCAGCTTGCCACTCACCTGACTCTGCAGTTCATATTTGGCATTTTTAAACTCCTGGATGAGAGAGTCTGCCTCTAGTTTTTCCTTTTGCAAAGCAAGCTTTTCTTGGTTCAGTTTGTCCAGAGCTTGTGCTGTGTGCCCAACACTCTCAGCAGCCTGCAACAGATAGTCAGAGGATACAGTAAGTCTAAGAATGGAGGGAAGGTACACTGCTTAGAGACAGTGAGTCAATCCAAACTGTTACAGAAGCCAAGATGAATTTGTTTTCAACAATTATTGTGCAACGTCTAAATTTCAGCATGCCTCCATCATGCTTTTAAGATTTCACAAATATAATGTATAGGGTGTAGAAAAGTTTAGTCAGTGAATTAAAAGTGCATGCAATAAGTTCTGTTGGTTGTTGCTGCGACAGATCAGAACAAATCAAATACAGCCTGAAATAGATGTTTGAATTTAAATGTGATCAGTAGGACATGCTTTAGGAAAATTAAACCCCCTACTACTGTTACTGAGACTAACATCATTTAATATTACTGAAGAAATGATAATCCTACTGTATTCTACTATCAATTTGTACTGATTGTATCAGTACAATATGAAAGCAATATTAACATGATGTTGTCCACAATACTTGTCTGCCTCAAGGGGCACTTGAGGAGCTTGGCTCTGTTACAGATTTGCCTTGAACTTGTCCACGACATACCCTGATTCAGCCCGGATACTAAGATGTGGTTGGTTGACGCTGTTACATGAGAATTAAAGTGAGTTAGCAACATGCACATGAAAGAGGACACCTATGGGTGAGATTAGAGTGGCAAAGCTTGTTAATGTGCAGGAAGCAGTTCAACTACATAGGTCTGAGGAGCCTGGTTTTAGCTGCAGAATACCTCAAGCTGCTTTGCGAGAGCACTTTTGTTTTGGGCCTCAAGTTGAGTCACCATAATGTTGGTTGCCTCTTTTTCCATCTGCAGGGCTTCTCTCTCAGCTCGCACCACAGCCAGCATAGAGAGGATCTCATCCTTATCTTTGGTTAGAAAATCCACCTGCTTTTCTGCTGCATGCTGTTGCTCCTCCAGCTTAATGTTGTCGTTATGAAGGTTTTGTAACTTTGCCTCCAACTCGAGCTGTGATGTCTTCAGTTTGTCCATATTAAGCTGATATTCCACGCACTTCTTGTCATCAGTTTCCATGCACTGACGAAGAACCAGCAGTTCCTGTTCCAGAGATGTGCAGGATACAAGGAGGTCAGTCCTCTCGTTCACAAGGGACATGTTGGTGTTCTCCAGTTCTGCAATTTTGGAAGTGAGAACCTCTTTTGCACCAGCCATGTCTGATCTGTCTTCATCACTCTTCTTCTGTTGGGTCTTTAAAATCTCAATTTCTTTTGCAAGTGAGGTTTTCTCTTCACTGACTTTTTGAAGTGTAATGAATATCTCTTCAACTTTTTGACAACTGGATGCTGTAGTCTGGTTGAGGCTTGGCAAATCATTTTTTTTCTCTGAGTACATGTCACTTAAAGAGCTCCATAAGTCATCTACTTTGGTGCTAAGCAATTGTTGTTCCATTTCTGCAGTCTCTTTTTCCATCCTGATTGCTACAATTTCATCATCAAGCTTGGACTTGGCCTCCAAAAGGCTGGCGTTCTCTATTTCACAACAGGTAACCTTATTCGTTAATTCCTCAACTTTTATAGAAAGGGTTTCCTTAACAACAGAGAATTCATTCTTGTCCATTTCTAGTGCTTGCTGATAAGCTTCCAAAATATTCCTGACCTCCAAGAGTGATCTGTTCTGAACAGAGAGATGTTCAGCTTTCTGGAGAAGATCACTGTTGGTCTTCCTGAGCTCCTCTATCAAACTGTTCAGGGCAATCTTTTCCTTTTCAAAGGTATAAATATTATGTGCATATTCTTCCTTCATGTGATCCAAGTTGAGCTGTAATTTTTGGTTTTGTTCAGTTAAGCTGACATTGGACTTCTTCAGAGACTCTATATCAGAGCTCTTTTTCTGCAGAAGTGCCCGCAAATCATCATTATCTTGCTTCAGTTTCATCTTCTCTGCAGCTATCCGCTCAGTTTTCTGCTTCATTTGTTCCAGCTCTGATTTCGCACTGGTCTTCTCACATAATATATCCTTTTCATACTTCACCTTCAAGCTGCTCATTTCTTGTTCCAAATGTTGCTGCTCATTATTTTGCTTTTCAAGAGCAGTTTTTAAGCTGATTTTTTCTTCTTCAAGGGCTTGAAGGATCTTATCAGCCTCTGAGAGTTTTGCATTAATAATTTGCTGCTCCTGAGCAAAAGCTGTGCTTTCGAGCTGAATCTTGTCACTGGCAGCTTTGGCTTCTTTTTTACTGAGATGCAGTTTTTCAGCCAGCACTTCTATTTGTTTAGTAAGCTGCTGTTTTTCACAGAACATTTTCCTCTGGGTTTCAAGGAGGTTTTCCTTCTCTTCCATGAGTAAAAGTCTCTCAGAGTCTGTGACTTCCCTGCTAGTCTTGATTTCCTCAAGCATTCTGGCAAAGCTGTCCTTGGAGGCCTGGAGCTCAACGTTGTCCCTGCTGAACTGCTCCAGTGTTGTCTTCATGGAATCAAGTTGATTTTGAAGCTCTGATTTTTCTGCCACAAGAGACTCTTTATCCAAAATGGCGGTTTTGAGATCTGACCCCACCTTTTCCTTCTCATTATAGAGAAGTTCAGCTTCTGCCTGCAACTTAGCATTTCTAGCAGAGAGCTCATCTTTCTCAGCCTGTAAATTTGATTGAAGCTCTTCATTTTTTGCATTCAGCAATCTAAAGGATTTCAACTCCTCCTGGCAGGATTGCAGTTCCTCCTGAAATGTAAATCTATCCTCACAGGCTTTGTTGTATTTTTGGGTTAGCTTGGCACAATTTTCCTCATGATGCTGAAGATCCTGCTGATATTTATGTATGACTTCTTGTTGCTCGGCTTCATGCTTTTCAAGATCTTCTATTTGATTAAGGTGTTGTGCTTTAATCTCCTTCAGGCTTGCATTCTCAGCTTTCAGTTCTTCCTGGATTAGTTTTAAATTCTGTACTTCTTTGGAAAGCTGCTCTCTCTCATTCCTGACAGATGACATTTTATCATGCACTTGCTGATTGTTGGAATGTAGTTCCTTACGTTCATTTCCCAATTGTTCAGCTGATGCCTTTAGCTCATAATTTTCTGATGTGAGATCCTTCTGAACCTCCTCCAGACTAGATATCTTTGCTTGATATTCTAATATTTGCTTTTCCACAGTTTCCTTTTGAGCATGGGCATCATCTCTGTCCTTAGACAGATTCTCAGACAACAGTGTTAAATCATCAATCTCAGAAGCAAGCTTCTCAGCCCTTTGCATGGAACAAGCCAATTCAGCAGTGAGAGACTGAGTGTGGGAGTGGGGAAAAAAGAAAGGGAGAAAGTTGTGTTGATTAAACAGAATAAAACCCTGATGCAAAAAATAAATAAATAAAAAATAAAGAATTGAATAAATAAAAAATGCAAGAACAAAAGAAACGGGAAAAGAAGCAACATTACATGGCATGTTATCTCCAACAATGAAAGATAAATGTGTGTATACATATACCAATAAAATGAAGTAAGATTATAATATCAACATGAACATCCTTGTGTATAATGCTATATGTATAAATTCAATAATTTAGGTGAATAAAATTAGGTTAAGGGACTTCACAACTCTTTACAAAACAAATGATAAGATGTAGTTTGATATGTAGTGTATTTAGTTCATTTTTTTAGTATCCATCTTATGTTAGAAATATTTAATAAAAAAAGACAGTTCTGTTGATGCCTCATTAGAAGTTTATACGATTCAATAAAGTTCCACTGAAGTGTCATTTCTCATCCTCTCATATCGGGCCTACTACTATAACATATGGCTCATAGCTAAAGTGAGCAAGCATAACAATGCACCTATAAAAAAGGAATTTGCTTCAGGATTAATAAAGTTCTATATTATCTTATTTTTAATTAATAATTATAAATATCTGAACAAATGCTGACATGTGCACCTTTAAAATTTAAATCTTTGCTGAAATAGGCCAGTTAACTGAAATCCTTATTTTGCAAAACTTACCACTTTTTTTGTTTAAAGGCCACAAAAATTTTCTTTTTTTTGCTAATTATTTTTATTGAACAATCATCAAATACAAACATCAAAAAGGTCACCGGATTAAGTATCTTATTTTTATTAATATAGAAATAAACTGAAAAAGAATCTAAAGAAGCCTCCACCCACGCAAAACACAAGAAGATAAACACACATGCGCGTACACGCACACGAGAGCACCTCCAGTTCAAGCGAATCCTCCAGCTCAAGCGAATCCGTGTGAATCAGGTAGGTTACACGCACAACCCAATGCGCGACCCATGGGTCAAATAATCACTCAGGCAATACCTGTATATTCGTGAAATAAGAAATGAGGGGTTGCCATTTGTAAAAGAACATCTCAGTAGAACCTCTCAGTGTGTATTTAATCTTCTCTATCTTAAGAAAAAATAATAAATCTCTAATCCACTGAGAGATAGAGTGACACTTAATGGACTTCCAATTTACAAGTATGGAACATCTGGCCAACAATGATGAGAAAGCAACATCTTTATGTGCAGAACTCATTTTAACTGAATCATCCGGAATGCCAAACACAGCAATCATTGGACACGGTTTCAACTGTACCCCAAGTATAGTGGACATGATATTGAAAAAACTTTCCCAAAAACCCTGCAAATCGGACACAAATAAAAATGTGACCCAAATTACAGGGAGAGGCATGGCACCTATCACACCTGTCCTCAACATCAGGATATATTTCAGCCAGCCGTGATTTGAAATAATGGACTCTGTGCAAAACCTTAAATTAAATAAGACTGAGGCGGGCGCAGGAAGTGCTGGAGCGTATCCTATCTATGGCTTTCTCCCAGCATTCCTCACTCAAATGCAAGCCCAATTCATTTCCCAAGCAGATCTAGTTTTAGCGATTTTACAATCACTAAGTGCTAGAATAAATTTGTATATCCTTGAAATCTCACCTCGCTGATATGGATTAAATTTGATCAGGCTTTCCCAGGGCTGCTTGGGAGGTATAGAAGGAAAATTAGGAAAAAACTTAGATACAAAGTTGCGAACTTTTAGGTAACGAAAGAAATGAGCCACAGACAGATCATACTCAGCTCATACTAGGACAGACTAGCAAAACTTTTAAAGATTCCCTGTTCATACACATTATAACAATTTGTGATGCCTTTGTTGTTCCACGATAAAAATGCGTCTAAAAGTGACGAGGGAAACAAATGTTTTTTATGCAAAGGGCCCATTGCTGAAGCAGTCCCAAACTTAAAGTGACATCTAAACTGACAATGTATTAAGTACCACTGGATTATCAGTATATTGGGCGGGTTTGAATGGAAAGGAAGTACAAAGTTGAGCTAACCTAGATGATGATGCACAAGATGATGACTCTAATCTGTACCAGGGAGATTCAGAAAAATATATCCAAAAATTTAATTTTTGAATGTGTGCAGGCCAGTAGTATATTTGAAAATTAGGCAGAGCAGGTCCACCACTAAGTCTACATCTCTGTAGTAAGGTCATATGAATTCTAGGAGGTTTTCCACCCCAAAGAAAAGAGCTTACGATTTAAGGGAACAAAGAAGTATTTAGGTAGAAATAATGGAAGTGATTGAAAAAATATAGGGAGAATGGTCATTTTAACGGCACTGATTTTTCCAGTCAAAGAAAAAGGTAAACTGCTCCATCTCTGAATATCTGATCAGAAATAAGAGGAGAGAAGTTGGCATGGGAAAGGTCAGATAGAGAACGCGTCACTGTAATTCCAAGATATTTAAAACCTGAACACTAAAGTTTGAAAGGCAGATTTAGATGCTAAAATTGTAAAGCATTTTTATTGACTGGGTAGTATTCACTCATTCAAATTAATTTATATCCTGAAAAAGAACCAAAGTTATCCAAAATATTTAAAATAACAGGAATAAAGGCGGTAGGATCAGTCACATATAACTACGAAACCCCACTACGAATAATACCCTTGAAAGCAAGAGAAGATCTAAGATTAATGGATAATGGCTCAATATCAAGGGCAAACAATAGGCATTCCTGCCAGGTTCCACGTCCGAGAGTGTAATAATCAGAACTAACATCATTTGTGCGAACACTGGCTTGCGGAGTTTTGTAAAGGAGGCGAATCCAAGAGACAAATTTATCACCAAACCCAAATTTCTTTAGTACCGTAAACAGGTATTCCCACTCAACCCTGTCAAAAGCTTTCTCAGCATCCAGAGAAATTACAACCTCAGGGGATACAGATGTTTGTTTGGAGTAAATTATATTAAAAAGTGTACGAGTATTAAAAACAAGTGCCGTCCCTTTATGAAGCCAGTCTGCTCTGGAGATATAACATGTGGTAATACGTCCTCCCAACGGGATGCAATTATCTTAGCCAGCACTTTCACATCAGCATTTAACAATGACAATGGCCTATATGATCCACACTGAATGGGATACTTGACTTTTTTAAGAAGAAGGGCAATTGAAGCCTGGTAAAACTTGGGTGGTAATGAGCCCTGGTCTAAAGATTCATTGAACACACCAAGAAGCAGTGATGCCAATTTATCAATAAAATTTTTAAGGAACTCAATTGGAAAACCATCTGGGCCTGGAGCTTTATTAGACTGCATTGCCTTATTTGAAATTATGACTTCTTCAAGAGATAATGGAGAGTCCAAATCCCTAACGGATACTGCATCAACAACAGGAACGTCAATACTCAGAAGGAAATCATTCAATTGTACACCATCTGTAAGGCATTCGGACCTGTAAAGGGAAGAATAATATGATTTAAAAACTGCACTGATCTCTATATGATCAGTGGTAACAATATCCAAGTCATTTTTAATTTGTGGTATTAGGCGTGAAACAGCCTGTCGTTTTAGCTGATGTGATGGCAATCTACTTGATTTGTCACCTTATTCATAATACTTTCCCGAGTTTGTAACAGCGTATGTTCTGTTTCTTTTGTTGAAAGAAGATCAAATTCTGTTTGTAAACCAATGCGCTCCTTGTATAACTCCAGGGAAGGATTCGAAGCATAAATATGATCAAGTTCGCTAACAGATGATGAAAGTTCGTTGAGCCCAGCCCTGTGACTTCGATATAGGAAAGCAGAGTATGAAATGATTTGTCCTCTAAGATAAGCTTTGCGAGTCTCCCATAACAATGAGTGGATGAAGTGGAATCAAAATGGTTGAACAATAAGAATTCATCAATAGAATTAGAAATGAACACACAAAAATCTTTGTCTGCTAAAAGAAGAGAGTTAAACCGCCAAGAAGATAGGGTACGTTTATGTGTAGACAATTGGATATCCAATGATAAGGGAGCATGGTCAGAAATCACGATACTTAGATAATCCGAAGAAACAACCGATGGGTTAAAATGACTGTCAATAAAGAAATAATCAATTCTTGAATATGAATGGTGCCCCTGAGAAAAAAAATGAGAATTTTTTTAGCCTCAGAGTTGCGGAATCTCCATGGGTCTACAAGGCCATTCTGTGACATGAAATCGAAAAATGTTTTACTACTCCTGGCCTATAGAGCGCTAAATGGTCTCACGCCGCAGTACCTGGGTGAACTGCTAGAGTCTTACGTTCCGTCACGCCCACTTCGCTCAAAGGATGCAGGCTGTCTGTCAGTACTGCTCATTATGAAAACAGCCTTAATGTTTGAGAATCAGACATGATTCACATAGTCTCAGTGTCGAGGCGGAAAACGTATTTATTTAGCCAAGCATTTGTATAGTTTTGTCTTAGATAATAGAGTAGATCTGGGGGATTCATGGATGTTGAGTATTATAGTGATCTGGTATGTTTAGATGCTATCTTCCTCACTCTAACTGATCACTCAGGTTTGTTGACGGTGAGAGTGACTGTTTGCTTTACATATCAGGGAGCTCTC
>JAOTRN010000028.1:11829682-11840474 GCA_028566695.1 Bagroides melapterus
TAGGAAGAAACCTTGAGAGGAACCAGACTCAACAGAGAACCCATCCTCATTTGGGTGATAACAGGTGACAGGAAAAAGTGATGCATAGTGAGGCATAGTGATGACTGCTCAAGAATACATGGCCTGGTTAAAACATGACTTATTAAACCAGCAGGCTTCTTTTTTATCAGGAAACATAAAGGCTGAACATGCTTCTGAAGATCTTCTGCACACCAGAGAAAGGAGCGTCATGTGGAAGTTATATTTCTTTTAAACAAGTGTTTCAATATACACAGGCTGCATCAGAGGAGTGTCAGAGACAAGTCAAAGTCATGACTCCCCTTGTTTCACACTCTCATGAGTAATGTGTTCAGCAGCTATGTTCAGCAGGCAATCTGAGTGACCCTGAAAGCTGAGAGGTTTCAGCGTTTCAAACAGCAATGACTTCAGCTGTTTTGTGACAAAATCTCAAGAACCTGACTGCTGTAGGTAATCTGGCATCAAACTGTTTAGAGAAACTGACACTCCTATAACACTAAACAAGATCAAGCTTGCCAGCCACAGGCAACTGAATGAGTCTAAAAGTCTGCAAAATCAAACTTGGTAAAAAAATGCAAGGAAGAGGCCAGATGTTCCGCTTCAGTTAGACAGATGAGATTGTTAGGTGGAAGTGCAGTTCATGCATGCAGAATAAGCATGCATGCAGGCCTAGACCTGAGTGCATCAAGTACAGCTTGAAGATGGGGCAGGAAAACATGCCTGACATGTTTGGTGACATCCCGCTGGAACTTGTTTGTGAATAATCGGACAAAATATTGATAAGGATACCAGTGTCCATAATAAAGCACAGAGAGATTTTGTGTTCATATTAATGACTGAAGCAGTGCGCTAATTCATGCTGTTCTAAGAATACGTGTAAAACATACAAACAGTTAAAAATACCCTCAACTAATGAGTAGTCACGTGATGTAACGTGAATCGTCATCTGATGAAGTGGATCCTGAATCCTGACAGAGGATCCCAGATACCAAAAATAAACAAGGATTGCGGCTGAAGAATTACAAACAGAGAAATTTAGAGTGCTGTTGAAGTGCTGTATTCAGGCACATCATCAGTCCAAGGAACCAAATATTCCTTCACTCATCCAACAATCAGAAGACGACTACTGACTGATGATTTTTTTTTGCCATAATGTGTTCATGACACAGCCTCAGATAGTTCTTGAGGTTGTGTTGTTGGTTGGTTGTGTGTTACTTTAATAAGCATGTTTATATCTAATCACAAAAACAGAAAAGCACAGCACCTTGCATTAACAGACTTAGGAATAGAAAGTGTGCAAAAGAACTCAATCCATTTCCAAAATTCACAGTAATGCATACAGTTAGCTTCTCATATTTATTACATTAGTTTCTGCTTTCAGCTTGTGCCTGGGTAAGCAGAACATAGCTTTATCAGCAGGTGTAAGCAAGTGCTTTCAAGTTCATTAAACTCAATCTAAAGTTCAGTGTTTCCACCTGCTTGCACCCGCGCACACCCACCCACACCCACACACCCACCCTGAGGCTGGCTGGTTAACAAAAGACAACAGTCCTGCAGAAAGAAACTCCATAGCAAAGTGCAGCACTAACAATGATGTCATTACTGTTTTGGTTCCCCATTATTACTTTATTAGGACACACGACAACAGCATGCATTATGTCAGGAAGTGAAAAAGCTAAAAGAGGATGCCAGGACAGGATCTTCAGGACAATGTGTCCCAAGACACTTCAAGCTATTAGAAGAACTCTGAGACTCATCTACATGTTATATCTATACGGCATCCAATGCACTGCCTTCTACATCGTCTACATTAGACTTTAATTGTAAAGTGTCACTGAATGCCACACACTCTCGAATTTACTGTCATGTTCACAGTATTTTATGCTAATATAAGAGCAGTAGTGTCACACTGGCCCTTTCTAAAGGGTGGGTGCAGGTTTTCATTTCATTACAAAAGCCACACCTGAGTTTACTGAAAGCCAAGATCAACTGATTAAACAGGTGAATCAGGTGTGGCTTCTGCTTGATTGGTATGAGAACCTGCACCCACACTGGCCCTTTGCGGATAAGATTGGACACCCCTGATTTAGAGCATACCTAATAACATTCCCATTGATATGTTCTTCTAATACCTGGAGCTTTCTATATGTTTCACTCACCTTCTGCAGCTGTTAATGTTCCCATATGGATACCCTGCAGATTTCCCAATTTCACATTTGGACACTGCATATTAGTTACCTAGGAACTGCTGCTGATATCAAAAACATTGACATAATTCTTATTCACACTGAAAGCATCCTCAGTTCATCTTTACACTTCTTCACCTGGAACTCTGTATTGGTTTATAACCACAATATCTGTTGTCAGACAGAAGATATTGTAGGAAGAAAGATCCCTTACGAGTCTGTTGTTCTTTGTCAGTGTCAATTAAGAACATATTAAGACATCAGGATTTCTGTCATTTAGGAAAAGCTGCTTTGGGACAATGTGTATTGTTAAAAGTTACATTCAGCTGTGTTCTGCCTCAGTTTAGTCAGAGAAAGTAGACTAAAAGACAGATAGCAGGCCAGTAAAAGCCATAAAACAGTTGCTTTGTGAGAACCATGATAGTTCAGCCTAACTGTAAACATATACATTGCCTTTATATTTAAAGCAGGTCACAAAGTCCAGTGTGTGTGTGTGTGTGTGTGTGTGTGTAAAGCGTGTTCTATCTGACACAGCGCCGACATTCCGCAATGTCACGTCTTCTCCCATGCTAACCAGGCTGCATGGCCACGTCTATACTCTCTCACTCTCTTTCTATCTCACTCTCTTTCTATCTCACTCTCTTTCTATCTCACTCTCTTTCTATCTCACTCACTCACTCACTCATACTCACACACGGTGCTAACTTACAAGAGAAGAAAACTAGCTAACGGCATCTAGCCTGGACGATAAGCTTAGCATTTTCGAGCAATTCCTTCACCTTGCTAAGCTAGCGGGTTTAAAAAAAAAAAAGAACCAAATTCCACGTCATTCCACAAAACACCTCCCACCCTTAAATCCGATCCCGAGGACATTTATTTACCTGCTAAATCCAGAGGAAACAACAGCTCTACACGCGCGAGAGGGATTAATCTCTCTGACTTCTACTTGTTAGGACTTAACCGGGGAACTTCAGACAGTTGACGTGGTGACGTAGTTCTAGTGGCGACGCTGAACCCTTGGTCGCGTCCTACACCGCCAGCTAGAGCACTAAGTAGTGTGCTAAAACAGTTTTGTACTAACAATGACTTTAACATATGACATTGTATTCATTGAGATCAAAAGATACATGTAGGCGACCAAAAGGTAGAAGGGCTTGACATCATCATTATTATTAGGAATCGTGTTACAGCGGGTGTGGCAGTTTGGTTCTCAGAACTTTTTGAACTAACATTTTCTGAATCATAAATGCAAAACAATGTGCGTTTGCGTTTTGCTATGAACATTGCTTAAAAATTATCAACTAAGTTAGATTAGATTCACCATAAGAATCAATTAAGAATTAATTTGTTTTTTTTTTAAAGACATAAATAAATAGATAGATAAATGTACAAATACTACCAACAATATACTTGAATAAAACTTGAAAATACTACCAACAACATACTTGAATAAACAAAGTCTCTGATGTAGGGGAACATAATTGTGCCCAAGGCAATGCCCAAATTCCACAGCCTCTTTCTCAGATACTGTAGATCTCAATGGGTCTGGAGTCATTTGAAAGTTACTGAAGAGCTCTCTATAACTGTTACAGATTGTAAAACCACAGAACCCATAATGCATGTTGTTTGGTGTGACACAGAGCTATCAGTGTATTCATGAGTGCAGTTGATTCCCAGTAATCCCACAAAAGAACATGATCATGTGACCAGCATGGTACTTTAATTTAAAAAAAAAAGATTAAACGTCATTGTGTTTCATTTACCAAACCAATGTACTCTGTATACATCTATACTAAATAAGCACATCATTTTTCACACATGGGACACACTATATGGCCTAAAGTTTGTGGATATCTGACCATCACACCCATATGTGGGGATTTGATCAGTTAACCACAAGGGCATTAGTGAGATCAGATACTTATATTGGGTGAGGAGCTCTTGGGTGCCGGTGGTGTTCCAGTTCATCCCAAAGTTATTCAGTGCAGGTGAATCAGAGTCAGGGCTCTGTGCAGGACACTTGAGTTGCAGATTAGCAGGGACAGTACCTTAAAGAAATGTTCATTTCAGTTTCAAGGCCCTACACACTTAAACACACACTTCCATCACAGGAGCAATTTCTTATAGCCAGTCCAGTACTGCCATGCTTTTGAGATTTAGTAGGAAACCAGAAAACCCAGAGGAGGCACACAAATTCCAGTCCCCCAAATTCAAGAAGAAAAAAGACAGTTTTTTATATTTCAGTTTTAGCATTTACCTCAGATTATTTACTCTGTTACTCTTTCTTTGGAACTGTGTGCAACAGCAAACAACAGTTGTATGAAAAATACATAAAAATTGTATGAAGAAGCAAGGCTGGGTCTTGATGCCTTTCACAGACTGCAGATTCATGTATCTTTGCCTGTCAATCAAATTAATTCTCTGCTTTAGCTATCATGTTCAGGTCCAGATTTCTGGCTTCATTGTGCAGCACAAATGTAATGTGCGATGAAAAAAGGATAAAAATGACTGGGACGCCATGTTCCTTCCCCCCATATGACATAGACAACCCCTCTATAGCTTTTCTGGATAGTGCAAGGCATTTAAGCTGCCCAGGGTATTTTATTGTCATCTTTTCAAGAGGCACATGTGGAAAACTGATTTAGTGTTTAAATTTGAAAGATGGACTAAAAATCTTTTAAATGTGTAAGGTTGAGCTACATTAACAATGACAAATGTAGAATATTAAAAAAAAAAATCAGGAGTTAATAACTGATAATGTCATTAACATTGGGCCTAATGTATTAGATGGCTGCCATTACACAGGATAATGCTCTTTGTTTTATTACCATTACTATTATTAACAATTATTTTATTAGTTAATATCAAACATCTACAAGCTTGTAGTGTGTAGCATCACCTATCGAGTGATAATTTGTCTTCATTGGCATCTGTCCCAAGTTTTTTGTCTTGTCCTTTTTTAGTTTCTTTTTGTATGTTTGATGCAAAATCACCAAAATGAATCTGAGAGGAGGTCAGGTTAGGAAGAACAGGGTGATAGTCAACCAGCTTTAATTTTAATTTCAATTAATCAGCAGCAGACCCTAATAATAAAAAGCTTAATCAGCAAGCTGAAGCAGTAACCTATTGCTAGGCCATGCCTAAATATAAATAGCATCAAAGAACTGATAATGGTTCATGTGGACAGACTTTTCTTTGTAATAATCAGGAATGGACTGATGTATGGATTTAAGCTGAAAGCAGATATTGTATGCAGGTATGAACACACAGTCAATTCGCCTACCAGAACATGTTGGGGAGAATGCTGACAAAAACAAACACAAAAACAGGAAAAGTACATGAAGCACCACAGAGATATCAAACCAGGGACCCCGGACCTGGGATTCAGCAACTGCACCTACTGCATTAGCAGCCAGCTTACATCTTAAAAAAGTTAACCTTAAAACAAGTCGTTCGGTGTGGAGACCATTCATTTATTGAAGGAGCGACAATTGCTCAAGTAGCTAACTATACAAGTGAAAACAGAGCCTTTTATTTTTATGATCCCTTAAACACCTGGACTTTGGCCATCAAACATTTTGAATAAAAGCGGTTCAAGATAGACCCTGTAAAAATGTAGCCTTAAAAATAATTTAGTGTTAAAAATAATAAATTGAAAATGTATAGCAGTAATGATGACCAATTTGACAGAAACTCATGTGGCAGGAAAAACTGCAAACATAACTTTCAATGGTAAGTACCACCGGCATCATAGAAAGTTGGGTAGAAGTTGACAAAAAGGAGTTGTTTATAAAACTGTACATACATAAAATACTAATCTAATCCTCAGCTTACAAAAGTAGTCATTGGTGAAATTAATAAAAGCACAAGCAAAATACCTGACCTTTGTTTTTTTAAGGTCAAATTCAGTGAAAAGGTAGCGGATGTCATTTGTGTATAAAAATTGCAAAAAAAAGACGAACATCAAACTTGACAGATGTAGTTCAAAATTACCCAACTGGAGCATCCTATTAAAAAAAACAAAAAACAAAAAAACAAACAAACTGGACTTCAGTTCACAGACAGTATTCCCTATTCATACATTTAAAGAACCTAGATGTCAAGAATTTAACTTCTTGTTTTTTGCCAGATTTCGAGGGGATTCTTTGAGCAAGTCTCGAATCCTTAGGTAAACCCCTGTTGCCTCAGCAACCTCCGTGAACTCCGGTGTGTCTTCAAATGGAATTATACCTTCTGCAAACTTGCTTCGGTGTGGAACACCTGCTACTTTCTTTACAACAGGTTCTTCATTTTCTTCAACTGCTTGTGCGTCTGACGCAGGCATGCTCTTTTCTTCGGGAACTTTACTTAATCTGTTCTTTTCCAGGTCAGAATCATTACTCTGAGTAATCTCATCCAAAACTATTAGCTCATCATAAGACTCTGCACCTGTGTCTTCATTAAAAGAGTCGCTGACCTGACCGTTACTGCT
This sequence comes from Bagroides melapterus, assembly GCA_028566695.1. NCBI lineage: Eukaryota > Metazoa > Chordata > Actinopteri > Siluriformes > Bagridae > Bagroides > Bagroides melapterus. Next base: position 11,836,358 of record JAOTRN010000028.1, read on the forward strand.
TTTGTCTTCATCAGCACTGCTTACCAGGGCTTCGACAGGTGAAGCCGGTGTGCTTGAAAGTTCACAGTCATGGTCAGAGATCTCCTCAGCCTTTGACCCAGATTCTTCCACTCCCTCCTCTGAAGGCTCAGCTAATGGAGACTCCTGGGGCGAGGCCATGCCAGGGGTGCCCGTGGCCCCAGTGTCTGAGTCACTGTTGCCGTTATCAGTGTTCTCTAGCGCTGCCCACAGCAGTCGCTGCTGCTCCTCCAGCTCCTCTAACGTTAGCCCGTCCTCCGACTCCTCACACCCAGCTCCACTTCGACCCGACAGAATTGGAGACCCTGTGTTTGTAGGTGGTGTTGGTGGAGGCGTGCCTTTAGGGAGAGGTGGTGGTGTGGGGGTGACCGGAGGTGTTCCCAGGGGTAAGGGTGGAGGTGTGCTAATGAGTGGAGAGGCAGGAGGAAGTGGAGGCTGAAACTGGAAATCATCAAATCTGTCTCGTCTAGGAGTGTCATAATCTGTGGAGAACACATACAGACATATACAGACAGACACACACATTTCTCCTTCTCCCAGTGTAAGAAAAATACACAGCTTATCATTATTAAAGAAACCACAAAACACAGACCCCAAACTTTCCTGCATTGAAAAACTGTTACACTAACACTGGAGACTCCTTCCATAAATGTTTTTAAAAAGTCTCTATACATACAAATTCACCATATCAATTTCTCTTGGTTATATATCACATTATTGTTATCTGTCTGTTTGTGGTTATGTTGAAGCGCCACCCTGCACTTCCCTATGTATGAGCTGTTATGATAACAGTTATAAAAACTGATCAAAACATGAGCATCAGTAATATTCACTACTGTTTAAGTTGCTGCCATAACAAAATTAAATACCACCACCAGACTCGAGAAATGAACAATGAAGTTTAGACAACACCGTCATACCAGAGTCCGTGTCCATATCTGAGCTTCCACAGAAGTCTGAATTCGACCGCCACTTCTTGGTCTGCTGTGGGGTTAATTCAGGCTCATGGTACCTTTTCATACTTTTGGAATCAGGCTGTTAACAAACAGGTGGTCAAGATTTACACACATACAAATATACAATCATCTGGAAACAGACAAGAATTGTGTTTACCGCCGGATACACATTTGACAACTGAGCAGCAAACGTTGGCTTCCAGTGTTGAGGCTGCATTGGGATGGAACCAAATGACCGGTAATCCTGAGGGGGAAAAAACACAACAACAACAAATGTCTATAAGCCAACTAATCATTTGATGATTTCTTTCTCTGCAGTACTTCTTCATGGTCTGAGAGCTTGCCATGCTGAAGGAGCTTGTGTAGAGCTTCAGACTTACTTCCCCAGAGAGAGAATAGGCATACAAAAAGTCTAGAGACCACTATTATGGTACTAAATTGCCATCAATCCCCCCCACACCACTGTACACTTACATCTCTAACATTGGGGGGCGCAGACACATTAAAACCAGGGAAATCCACTAGCTTTGAGACATCATAGCATACATTTTGGTTAGGCCCGTTTGAGTCTTCCTCTCCTGATGCTTGGAAGAGAAATTTTGCAAAAGTTTTTGTCATCAATCAATTCTTAGCAAATCAAACAGCTTATTTGAGATGCAAAAAAACAAAACGTACTTTTACCATCGTACAGCATCAGGCCTGAGTTTTCCAGTTCAGCTTCCTTTAACCAGCCAGGTGGGTAGCCTAGCTCTCTCATGCGATAAGTAAAGGGAGGGAGTGTATTAGCAACAATGCCGAGGGCATCCAGGAGAACCTTACTGCAAAAAGAAAATGTTTTGAAATATGCATAAAACATAATAGTACAGTACAGTATTTACATACACAAAGCTGTATTTTATTGCAAATGAGCAATGTAATACTGATATTTGGAATATGTTTGTCACCTTCCTGAGACATGGCAATATACTGTATAATCAGAAACTTAATTTTCTGATTTTCCTTCCTAAAGCACAAATGCGATCTAAAAAGTATTTAAAAGACATTAGAGTGTGTGTGGTACAAGTTAAATAGTGACCTCACTACTCCCGGCTTGTACTTAGAGAATCGCTCCTCCACCTCTTCTGCATGGTACCGCTGGTTACTCGGAATGTTGCCCTGGTTGACTTGTGCGAACTCTTTTCGCTTCTCATTGATTCGTGCCATGTCTCTGGGCTGGAAAAAAAAAAGATTTTCACCAGTTCATTAACGACGTTTTTTGTTGTGGAAAGCCGACATATGTTCAAAAGAATAACCTTTGGACAGTCTCGTAGTTGGTGGTTGTCATCACCGCAGTTAAAGCAGCATGGTTTTGGCCTGGAAAAGGACAACACAAATAAATATGAACCATTAGCTTTGGTTTCTATAGATATTGCCAATTCACATCTAATAAAATATTCTAATAAAAAAAATTAGAAAGTAACAAAGAGTTGAGTAACTGTTGCTATAGTGAATCTTTCTGTATAAATGCCTATAGACTATTTTGGGGAAGGAGTCTCCAGTGTCTACAGTTATGGTTTCTTTCATGGTCAAAAAGAAAAGAACAACTCAAATCCACAAAATTAACAATACACTTATAAAGTATAATCCATCACTCTATAGTAAATAAACAAATTGTAAATTTAACGTTAATTTCTATTCACTTTACTACAAAGCAAGGACCAGAAAGTCAGCAGAATCATGTTACAAACAGACGGAGCAGCCTTGCCATGTCTGGCCAACAGCGTTACATACCTTCTCTCATTGATCTGCACTTCCTGTCCCTCCAGAGCAATGACCTGGCCAAACACTTGCTGATATCTTTTGAAGATGTCTTTCAGGAAGGCATAAAACATGTACATCTGAGAGGCATAGATAGTGATTATAAAGTGCATATATACAAGCACGCACACACACCCTCACGTGCACATACCCTCGCGCGCACAGACATAACAGGGAAAAAAGCAACAGGTCATTACATGGACAATGTAACGTGCAAATATCATCTTAAGGATACTTGGGCACCTCCCAGCCATCTGTCAGCTGGGGATTTTCATTGAGAAGCGGTTGACCGAGTTTATCCAGACAGAACGAGGTGAAGTACATCACACTACCCACCACCTGGGAGAGAGACCCAAAAAAAAATTTTTTTTTTTTTTTTTTTTTAAAGTATGAACATTTATCTGTACATTCAGATGTATGTAATAGAATTTCTGAGAAACACTCACATGGAAAGCATCTCGAATGTGATTTCCAGTTGAAGCTTCAGCATTTGTTCCCTGGTTTTCCTCCATGACAAAACTTGAGTTCTGCATAATTTTTAGGATAAGATCAGGCATTAGACAGCGATGGACCCCAGCCTCACTACCCCATGCTGCATCATATCATGCTGACTGGAGCCAGGTCATGGTTCATAAGATGGAGTTCCTCCATTCTCAATCGAAATATTTCAGAGAGTAACTCTCTACAGTTCATAATTAGCTGCAATTATCTGGTGATGGTTAATAAGTAACATTGAGGTTTACAAATCTCCACAGACCATCAGACTCTAACCACCTGAGTCATGGACTGCTCTCACTGCAACCATCAGGCAGACAGTATAGCAACATCAGAAACCCACCAGCAGGCTGCAGGAGACCTTCTAATCCCAGGACACCAGACTGTTAAACTCTCAGCAATAACATGTCCATGAGCACAGCCCTCTCCATCATCCACACACTGCTAAATTACAGTGAACTAACTGATGGATAGACCTGACAACAGACTGTGTCCTGTCCTGTACTTGTATATTCAATTACATATTGTTATAATTTTCATTTCCTTACAGCACATTAACACATTAATTTTACAATCTTTAGTCTGTGTTGAATGTTTTCATTTTGAGGCTTTTTGTATTATATAATTTCTGGCCAGAATTGTAAACCTGCACAATAATTTCATCATATACTTACACATGCTTAAATATATACATGTATACTTACTTGATGCTATCTCTATTCACGTGACCACCATGAAACAAAAAACAAACAAACTAATGCACTATATATAAACAGGTTTATAAATAAGCATGCATTAGTTATACACACATATATACATATATATATATACACGTATGTATACGTGTATAT
>JAOTRN010000028.1:11842850-11855946 GCA_028566695.1 Bagroides melapterus
AATGGCAAATTGACTTTACGCATCTGCCTAGATGTGGGCCATTCAAATATCTACTTGTGTTAGTAGATACATCTTCTAAGTGGGAAGAAGCGTTCCCATTTGCTCGGGAAAATGCTAAAGTGGTAACTAGGATTTTAGCCAAGGAAATCATCCCGCGTTATGGTACACCTCAGAGCATAGACTCTGATAAAGGGACACCTTTTACATCAAAGGTCACTCAAGATCTTTGAAAATATTTACGTTTACAATGGCACTTCCGTATCATTCTGTATCACCCTCAGTCCTCAGCCTTTGTTGAAAGAGCTAATTGTACAATTAAAACTAAGCTGACTAAAGCCATGCAGGACATGAACACTACTAATTGGGTTGATTTACTTCCTAGTGTTCTGGCAGATATCAGGATGACACACACACGATCCCATCTAGTTAATAAAATCCCAAGGACACTGTGAACCTCGTGAAAGTAGGACGAGTGCGTAATGGGCATGCCTGCACTCCGAGCACAGCAGCATGAAGAAGGGTGATCAGTGTCCCTGAGGTAGATTAAGAGATTGTCACAATGTTTTTGTGGATTGTTGTCTGTTCTTCCCTGCTGGAGCTAGTGCAGACACATCCACATGATAATGTCTTTTGGCAATTTGCCAACTGGACTACTAAACAACATACTAACAAATCTTGCTATGTCTGCTACATCCTTCCCACTTCAACTTCTTGTCATTCTTTGAAACCTTTGACCAATTCACTGGAGAGTGTATTAAACGCAGTATCCTACTTGTGTATTACTCCTAACAGTCTAGATAATAATACGTGACTCTGTGACTCTTCTAATTATACTCATGCTAACTATTGTAATCCTCGTAATATCACTTGGGCGATTCCTAACCAACCTAAGAATAATTATTCTACTTTATCCAACTTAGCGTGCTTGGGAGACCAATCACTGCTGTTACAGCCATGTAGAGCCTATTTAGGTGCAAATTTTCAATTCCCAGTGTGCTTTGAACAGAATACTACTTCTAACTCCTCTATCCCAGTAGGGAAAACTCATCAGCATTGGTGTAATGTGACTTATGCTGCGTATACGGGATACCCAAATTGTACCTGTCCAACTGCCTCCTGCTCTCTTCTACACCCAGGGCTTTATGGTACTTACTTTTATAAGAAGCCAGGCGGTATTGATTGGTATTGGGTGTGCGACAAAAATGTGTATGTCTCTTTGCCAAGCAATTGGACCTGCTCCAAGCCTCAGCCAGAGCCTGCCTGCTCCAAGCCTCAGCCAGAGCCTGCCACCGAGATGGCCACCGCGCCTCCAGAGCCCGCCGCCGAGATGGCCGCCGCGCCTCCAGAGCCTGCTGCCGAGATGCCCGCTGCGCCACCAGAACCCGCTGCCAAGTTGGCTGTCGCGCCTCCAGAGCCTGCTGCTGAGATGGCCGCCGCCAAGTGTCCCACGCCTGCCAAGAAACGACCACGGGAGTCGCCCAAGAGCTCCAAACCCCTGAGCTCCATGGTCCAGGTCTTCCAGTGCCCTACAGTCCTGGTCCATCCAAGCTCCAGGATCCTATACTCCATGCTCTGGGTCCTCCAGTGTTCCATGGTCCGGGTCCTCCGGTGTTCCAGGATCCTGTATTCCATGCTCCGGGTCCTCCAGTGCTCCACGGTCCGGGTCCTCCGGTGCTCCTGGATCCTGTACTCCATTCTCCGGGTCCTCCAGTGCTCCACGTTCTGGGTCCTCCAGTGCTCCAGGATCCTGTACTCCATGCTCCGGGTCCTCCAGTGCTCTATGGCCCAGGTCCACCACAGCTCCAGGACCTTCTGCCCAGTGACCCAGGTCCTCTAGCATCCCATGGCCCAGGTCCTCTAGAGTTCCATGGTCCAGGTCCTCCAGCGCCACACGACCCAGGTCCCCCAGTGCCCCCAGGGACCATGACCCACCGTCCCACCTCCAGAACTGCCTCTACCAAGCCACCACCCTCCTGGACTTCTTCCATTGGGGTGGATGGATCTTTAGGGCGTCAATAACACTATAAGTGTTATAAGACTATAAGACTATTCCCTGCCAGCCTACTAGAGGGGGTGCTGGCAGGGGATTGGATTTCTTGTGTGTTTCCTAGTTCCATGTTCTGTGTCTTTTATTTTGAAGTCTGTCCTCTGTCTGCTGTGTCTTGCTTCCCTTCCCCACTTGTTCCTTGTTTAGTTCCAATTAGTGTGTGTATTTAAACCCCTGTGTTTTCCCAGTCCTTTGTCGGTTGTTGAATGTATAGGTAATGTTTGATGTTTGTGATTCTGACTCCTATGGCCTTAGCCTTAGACACCTTGTTTTGTCTTTATTTTGTGTTTGCCTTTCCCTGGTTTACTTTTGTTTTTGTTCGTGTTTGTTTAAATAAACTGTAAAATCTGCACTTGGATCCTCTCTCTTCTTCCCTGGACCTCACGCTCGTTACACACACACTCCCTACTCCCTTTCCCTGCATATTCACACATACACACACACACACACACACACTTTTTTTTTATTCAGTTTCTCTCTCTTCATACTCATATCTTCACTAGTATATATATACGCCCTCTTTTTCAATAAACTTGGGGACTTCTCTTGAACACGTCTCTGTGTGTATCTCTGAGAACTCTCCCAGCCGGTCTGAATAGCATCAACATATCTCCGTGGCAAACTGAAGGTGTTGACTAAGCTTTAGGGAAGGCAGATCAAGGAGTGAAGAATCTTTTCCCTTCATACTCTATGTTAAAAAGGGACGTGCATTATATGGTATGCATCATACCTCTTTGGGTGTCCCAGAATTATCTAATTCTAATGTGAAAATATGCAAGCATACTTTGTCTAAAAATAAAAGATCTAAAAGCAACTAGAGGTATCTGACATTATTCACTTAGAACTCTGACAGACTGTGCGGTTTCTGGAGGGTCCAATAATACAATGTGTCCTTTAGCAACTGCACGAAAATAAAACCAATAAGATTCTTAATATATATTCTAAAACAAAAACCACTAGAATAAGATTACAGTATCCAGCATATGCATATGCATAAAATATAATAAGCTTGGATAATGTACAAGTGAAACAATGACTTATGTGCATGTAAGTGACAGTGTTGACTGTTTACTTAAAGGTATTAAGTATTACTGAGTTAAATCTACATTTCAGTAGTCACCCATGTTGTGTGAGGTGGAGTCTGATGCCGTCTGGAATGAGGTAGAGCCAACTACTCAGCTGGGGTGAGGGGAGGTGATGATGGCCCACCGCTGGTTAGATGAGCCTCAGCCTTCTTTTTATTTGCTACACAGGACAAAAAAGAATACTCTTTATATAAAAAATAAGCTTAATACATGGCTCCAGTAACAGTTTATTGAAATATTACCTTTCTGGAGAATGTTTTTGTGTTTCATTTTGACTTGGGACAGAGTTCTTCTGGCTCCAGAAGGATTACACCTTGTAAAAGCAAGATTCCAATACATTAGTAGTCATTATACATGATTACTGTAATGTTAAGAAATTGAGCCTGGAAAAATAAATGCTTTACTAGCATTTTAACATGCTCAAAATGATCAATGTCCATTTTTGCATTATAATAAAAGGGCAGAGTGTACCATATTTATAATTTAATAAACTCACGCATTGTCGTTCATTCTTTGCCAAGCCAACTCTCTTTCCTTTGCTGACAACGCCGTAATACCTTTACTGGTTATAATCGGCTTGTATTCTTCAAAAGCCAACATTAAAACTTCCAGCTCCGCCTCGGTGAAATACGCTGCCGTTTTTTTTCACCTTGCGTTTCCATGAAGACTCCTGATTTCGGTGATCCATTGAAAATGTCTTTGTATAGTCATGGGTCGCGCGCACTAACTCTGGGTTACCGGCAGGAGGTTGATTAAACTAAATCTTATCAGGTGTTTTGGAACCGACATACTCGGAGTAAGCAAGTTTGGGGTTCAGGGTTTATCAGAGGGTAGGTTAAACCTGCTTTCTGGAATACCCCCTGCTCCGGAGCAGGTTAACTTCAGAGAGCAAGTTCCTATGGTTACTTAATATGAGAGCAGTATGTAGAGCAGTGAGGAAAGTGTGCCTCACTCTCAAGCTCTTCCAGCCAATTTTGTGGTGTTTCCCTGGGCACAAACCCCTGAGAACTATCAGAGAGGAGTTCCACAGAATTGCAGGTTAGTGGTGTAGCAATCGGTTTACATGATGCTAAACTGAAAAATAATGATCAGTTAATAACATTTTGCTGCAACTTCTGGAAGTAACCTAATAATTAGAATTCCCTTTCGGATTTCCAAATGTGGTTGGATGCATTGCTGGCACACACAATCCCATCATTGCACCCTTCGAAAATGAAGCTGACTATGTCAACAGGAGGTCCATCCACAGTATTAATGTGCAAGTACACCAACTAAACTACTGTTTCTAAATGGTCAAAGACTATCAAGATCATATGCGATGCGGTAAATATCATCAAATGTGGAGGCCAAGTGGCCTGGCCCTGTTCATGACTCACAAATATATCATGAGCCAACCCTGGTGGGTGGGCACCTATAGGTGTGCCCTATACATTTATTACAGTGCATGCAATACACATTAAAGAGGCACTTCATTGCAGCAGTTAAGCAATTTGAACTTTCTTACAGGAGAGATTGATGGCTTTCTGCTGGGAGATAGAGGTTACCTGTGCCAGCAAACACTGATGGCCCCTTACACAGAACCTGAACCAGGCCCCCAGCAGGGTTTCAGTGTAGCACACTGTAGGACGAGAGCCCGGGTGGAGGTGACCTTAGACCAGTTGAAAGCACGTTTTCAGTGCCTATGTCACCTCAGGGTAACCTTTGATAGGGCCTGCAACATTCAAATTCAAATTCAAATTTTATTTATCACATACATAAACATACACAGTATGACATGCAGAGAAATGCTTTTGTACGACTGATCCTTAGAAGAATATAAATACAGACATATAAAAAAACAAAATAAAATAAAGATACTAATAAGGAAGTTCCAAGCCACGCCACAGCCTGCTCACGCCATGCCACAGCCACGGCCACGGCCTGCTCACACCAAGCCACGGCAACAGTCTGCTCATGCCAAGCCACGGCCACGGCCTGCTCATGCCATGCCACAGCCACGGCCACGGCCTGCTCACGCCAAGCCACAGCTACAGCCACGGCCTACTCACGCCAAGCCACAGCCACGGCCACGGCCTGCTCACGCCAAACCACAGTCATGGTCATGGCGTGCTCACGCCAAACCCTGGCCACGACCACGGCCTGCTCACGCCAAGCCACAGCCACAGCCACGGCCTGCTCACGCCAAGCCACAGCCAGGTCCTGCTCACGCCAAGCCACAGCCAGCCAGAGCCTACCAAGGCCTCCCACCGGCATGGGAGACTGCGTTCCAGTGTGGAAGATGTTGCGTGCTGCCAGGCTCTCACCCAAGATGGCTGCCGCCACCACAGATCCAGAGCCCTCACCCAAGATGGCTGCCGCCACCACAGATCCAGAGCCCTCTGCCAAGAGGGCCGCTGGCAATCCTGAACCCTCAGCCAAGATGGCTGCCACTGCTGAGTCGGAGCCCTCACCCAAGATGGCAGCCGCCACCACAGATCCAGAGCCCTCAGCCAAGATGGCCGCTAGCAATCCTGAGCCCTTAGCCAAGATGGCTGCCACTGCTGAGTCGGAGCCCTCAGCCAAGATGGCCGCTGCCTCCATGCCTGAGCCCTCTGCCAAGATGGCTGCCACTGCTGAGTCGGCGCCCTCAGCCAAGATGGCCGCTGCCTCCATGCCTGAGCCCTCTGCCAAGATGGCTGCCACTGCTGAGTCGGAGCCCTCTGCCAAGATGGCCGCCACTGATCCAGAGCCCTCTGCCAAGATGGCCACCGCCGATCCAGGTCCACCAAAGCATTCCTCTGATGCCCCATGGTCTAGGTCTTCTGGTACCCCATGGCCCAGGTCCACCCAGGGACCATGACGCACTGCCCCATGGCCCACCATTCCACCCCCAGAACTGCCTCCACCAATTCACCACCCTCCTGGACTTCTTCTGTTGGGGTGGATGGTTCTTTAGGGCCCTTAGGGGGGGCTATGTAACAAATGGGACTATTTTCTGCCAGACCACTATAGGGGGTGCTGGCAGGGGATTGAACTTTGTTTTGTGTGTTTCTTTGTATAATCCATGTCTTTTATTTTGAAGCCTGCTCTGTCATGTGTGTCTTGATTCCCTGTCCCACCTGTCCCTTGTTTAGTTGTACTGTGTGTATTTAAACCCCAGTGTTTGTCGTGTGCTTTGTCGGTTGTTGTCCTGTTTAGGCTGTTGCATTTGTTTATGTCTTGTTTTTCCATTGCCATTGCCATTGGACTACTTTGTGTTCTCGTTTTGTGTTTTTGTTTTTGTCTTTGTTTAATAAAATCCCTATTGCATTTGGATCCTGCTCATCATTTATGCCCGAAAGTGACAGAAGTAAAAAGAGAGATAAAAATAAATATACATATTGTTATATTATAACAATATAAAATAAAGTTATAAAATATAGAAAAAGATTAAAATATAAAACAGAGGAATTTAAAACACGTGCCATTATTGTGCCATGTGTTGTTCTCCCTAATATTGCCATAGTTAGCGGGGAGCAACACCCTGCCCTACAAATACAAGACCCAGAGGAAGACACCATCCACATTGCAGATTTTAAGGATGGAAGGGTAGTCCGAGATATGCTGCAATTTTGTCTTGGATCAACCGTGGACAGTGTGTGCTTAGTGTATTAAGTTCTTTTGCGCTCCCAAAGGCACTGTGAAAAATATGTGAAGCCATATTTACTGCATGTTGCTGTTTTTCACTTTCTCAGTCACTGCTGATAATGTGTTTTAATGTGTCAGCAAATTAGTTTTCAAAACCTCCTGCCTCACGTCATTATACCATTCTGTGTATTTTTGCAAATTAAAGCAAATTAAATAACTTGGATGCTAAAACTTAAATATGAGCAGTTGTAACCTAATAAACCAGAGTAGTAAAGTAAATTCCTTTAAACTATTCGTATAGAAAAGAAAATGTACTTCTAGCAGATCTATACATAGAGTGTCTGAGTGAACGACAAATATTTTTTAAAACATAAAAACGCTTTTAAAATATATAGTGTGCGTTTTTGCCAGCTGACCGGAGGAGGGCGCTTTTGAAACAAAGTGGGTCCAAAGCGTGTAATTAAATGACAACGAAGAAGGGGATGCCAACAAACACAGCTGCGCATCCGCGTTAATAACAATACGGGATTAACTAAACGTTTTTACGCGTGTTGTAGAAATATATTTTATCTTTTACGTTTCCATTCAATTTAAATTAATTCTGTTTTTGTTTTTAACATAAACCTTCAATTTAAAGGTTTTTATTTAGTAAGGCGGTCCGTGATGCACTTAGAATGTATGTTTTATATCCTCAGAATTGGACAAGATTGAGGTCAGTTCATGAGCACCAGGATAAAGTAAATCTGATATTCTAACCGTCATCAGAAAGTTTGGAGCTCGAAGCAATTTTCCATTTTTTTTTTCTTTCCTCAGAAGTACTGAAGGCTTTTATTGTTTAAGAAGCCTTGACCTAGAAAATGTCTGTCAGCAATCCTGACACTGAATTGGTGTGGCTTCATAGGAAATACTAAATAACAGGATACATTTAAATCTGTATATTATTAAGTCTGCTTTCTGGAGCCATTCCTTGAAGTTGGGTTGTGTACATTGCAATACTTTAATCAAAACCAAGAACGTATAAAATTCTAATTTATGGAAATATAGAAAACTGTTCCTGTTAAGAATTCAGTGAAGAAAACTAACCTGATGTACGCCTGTGTTTAATCACGTATAAGATAAGGGTGTACCGATTACAAAAATTGAAATAATGACCACTAAGTCTGTCTCAGTCACCAACTTACCCTACTGGGAAAGTGGTAAAAGGAGAATTCGATTCTTATATCTAGTTGGTGACCATTCCTTTCAACTGACAAAACCGAGTACAAATGAGGTAAATATTTTTTTAAGCATAATATATGCTGTTTTGCAAATGTGGACAATTAACAGCTTCATGCATTAATTTTTTTAAGGCGTCAGTGATCCCTCTGTTTGTTGGAGCTGATCTTTTTTTGAACACAGATGTCCGCACTGAGAACCATCCCAGATATCATGCCAAGTTTGCAAAAAGAGGACTAGCAACCAAACTGGCTTTTGCTTCAGGTACCACATCTCTACAATATAAACAGGCTGAAATGGTGAAATTGTCAGTTAGACGTTGATACTGAGCTGCTGTTTGTCTGATGTATGTTTGCAGACTTCAGGTTTGAAGGCTTACGAGTTCCTTGTTCCCATAATAGTTTGTGGTTCTACTGCGTTCATGGGGTTTTTCGAGTGGCCTTTGAACTTTACAGCAAACAAGAGCAGCTGTCAATCCTGGAGTCATTTCAGGTAGTGTATATTCCAGCTGAATTCATATGCATCATATACATGCAAGGTCTACTGTATTTGGAACACCATTAGTCTTGACTATTCAGGCAATTATCCAGCCAGGCATTCATGTAACAGCAGTGACGTATGGTTCATATGTCATCTGGGTGAGATTCTTCAGGTACAGGATTCTGTGGGAAGCATCAAAAAAGCATCTCAAGAACTGGGAGTCTTTTCTTTCATGGCACAAGTGTGTGGTCAGGTATGAAGCTTGTGGGATCTATAGGTGGCAATATTTTACAGAATTCATTCATTTATCCTCTGCAACTAGCTATTTTTGGAATTATAGGCCACACCCACTTTATATCTTTTGTGAAAGGTGCGCTAATTTATTAGTAGTAAAATAAAATAAAGTGTGTGACTCATTTCAGACTTTGTGGCACTTTTTCTTTATTCCTTTTGATGTTGTTACAGCAAACACAAGAACAAGCTCATCCCTGTCTAATCCACTAAACACCAGATGTCATAAAAGATTGGTAGCTGATTTAGTGAATAAGAAATGAGACATGGTGCTTTGAGCAAACCAGCATTATGCTCATGGATGTTTACAGAAACCTTCAGTACAGTCTTTACCTAAACATACACACACACACACACACACACACACACACACACACACACACACACACATCTTTATAGCATAAGGTTGGTGCACTTCAGTTTTTACCTTTATTCACAGTTACATATAAGTGAAACAGAATACAATCGAACTGTAACAGTTGAGCATTTACGGGTTACATGCTTATCTACTTTTTAATATCACTTACATTTTGTTTAATTTTTTTGTCCCCTATTGCAACATACTGTCTGGATCTCTTGCTAATGTTTGTAAATGATATACATGATAACTGGGGAAAACCTTCATGTGGGTAAAAGTGGCATTCTGGCATTTTCTGAAAACTGCAGACGTTCCTGAACTGAAATCAATGTAAACCGCAGTGTAGTGTAGCGTAGTGTAGTGTTAAATATCTGGTCACCAATCATTGTGAGAGACTGCAGTGAATGACACCATTACACTGAATATCTGACTGCACACTAGTGGTGATTTGCATTTAATGTAATATATAACAATTAAGATAAAAAAAGAGAGTTTTCCATGAAAATTATCTGTTCTTCAATGCACCTTTATAACTAATGCTGCAGCCTCTCATGTCATATAAAAAATCATTTAATTTTTATATTTATATTTAATCACTTTTTTGTTTTGTCATCTGTATTAAATTTGGAATGATCCTGGTTGGATTTGCCCAATTTGAAGCCTAAATCTGAATGTTTACATTCTACATGAACATTAAAATCTGATATTCCACTGCTACAGGTACATGAGTTCATATTGAACTCCAGAGCAAACCATAAAATTACAGTATTCTCTTATAAATAGTGTTTTGAGAATATTTGTTCATCCATATTTTCCCTTTCAGGATCTATGGAAATCCCGGATCAATGATAATCAGCTAAACTCAGTGTACAACATTGGACTCCAGTTAGACACAAAACCACAAAAAACTACTGCTCAGATGACACCAATGGAAATTAATCATTCATCGAGTGATCTTTCTAGATCTGCTGAGGACAATTTAAACTCTCAGGACACACTGGAAGACTTGGAGGAAGTGACCTTAGAGTCAACATCTGGTCAAGGAGATAATTCCTCTTCTGCAGAACATGATTACTGCTCCAAAATGAAACCAGTGGAGTCTAAACATTTTAGTGTACTCTCAGAGAAACTCCATAGCATAGGAAACAAAGTGAAATGCACATCAATTGTGGACAAGAACCAAGAAGAGACCATTTTAAAACTTCTGCATTATGTTGAATATTGGATTGATGGACAAGTGGATGAGGAAAAACTGACAGAAGCAGTAATGGTCTTGCTTCAGACTCATTTTGATGGCTACTCCATTTATTCCAGTCCTTTACTACAGGCTTTGGCAAGCTGGCTGGGTCGCCAGTTCCATGAAGCCAACAGCAGTGTGAGTCACAAGGTAGAAGGATTTAAGATGAGAAATATTGAACACATCAAAGACCTGCCTCCACCAGAAGATCTAGCAACCGAGCTCTTCCCAGAGGCCATGAGGAACCTGCTGATACACTGGATGGGTCTCAGTGAAGAATCAGTAACATGGAAAAGACTCAGTGAATATCCCATTGTTTTGCTCATACTGGAGTTTGCCAACCATAACCTCATCACAGGAGTGGCTCATGTCTTGTATTCCAGTCTCATAATCAGGTAGAATTCTTTAAGGACCACTGGAAGATATAAACTGAGCTCTTCCCTGAAGAACATATTGAAGAGGATAAGATTTGGTCACATGTCAAATGTTACAGAAGCAGGTTCGCAGCTATGTTCCATATACAGATGCTTACAGGACATGTGTGATTTTCGTCTTGTTCTGGTGGAAAGTATAAAGTGCATGAAGACAGTAGGGTCAGTGATGTTACATTCAGATTTGTTTTTTTTATTTAAAAACCCCAAAAAGCTTTTATTATGTAAAACCATACTGCTTTGATTAGCTCTTTAGCTCATATAAGGTTCAATTGTTTCAACAGAAATTTTGCTTGTACCAGTTTGACCTTCATTTCTCACCACGACCTCCACCACCATCGTTATCAGCATCATTTTTTTAAACCAGTACTCAGGGTAAGGCAGTCTGAAATTTCGATATATTTTCTTGCACAACATGGAGAAAATAAAATGTGCACCTCTTACGGCTCTGTTGACTGGTTTTAGAACCAATATACATGAACCTGCTGCATTTTGCCACATTGTCTTTCTGATAAACATTTGCATACACCCTGCTATGGTGTAAAGTTTTAATTCCTGCCTGCAGAAAATGTCTTTTAACACTTTAGGTTCATTCTTTCCCGTTTGATGGCAAACATAGGATTTCCCATCAGATCCAAAATTTAAACTTGCTGTCAGTAAAGTGACCTTTGGACCAGTTCTCCTCTATCCACACATGTTGAAAGTGTCATGGTTTGATGGATGTTTTCTGAAACGTTCATCAACACTTACTTTGGCACAGTGCTTTACTGCAAGATGGATAAAAGAAGTTCCTTGAAACAGAGAAAACCTGATTGAAACGCTCTGCAAAAAGGTTGTTGCTAAAAAACTCACTATGGTTACCGAACTGAGGAAGAGATTGGACCAAGATCACACCAGAGCAGTGTGAGAAACCTGCGATGTCATGCAGCCACAGATGTGCTGAAGTCATTCAAAGAAAAAACTCTCTACAGTTCCTACTCATATGGGACAAAATACTCTTCTTTAATTTTGATCACTTTGTTTTCCACAACAAAGGTTTTTGTTGAAGTGCTCTGAATATTTTTTAAAACATGCTAGTAGATAAGTGGTATATCCCCTGCTAATATTCCTTAAAATTTTGAGCGTTAAAGTCTAACAATCTATATATAAATTATTCTACAATTTTGAGCTCCTTTGTATATAACTACACACTTACTGTTGCACTTGTTAGGACTCTTCACATCAGGTCCACAAACTAAGCATGTTGTCAGAACAATTTCAAAATACCACTCTGTTTAAAAACTAAAAAACTAAACGCTTACTGATGACTGACTGATTTGACACATGCAATTCTGCAAGACATACTACCTAAGCCATTTCCCCTTAAAATCTGCAGACCTTTCCACTGTGTTATTTACAAAAGACATTTAAAAAAACAAAACAAAAAAAGCCTCAATCAGATCTTTTCAAAAAGTAATTTTTGAGTTTACTTTTAAATAGCTTTTTTCCATTATGAATGGTAATTCTTCTAGAGGTGAACATTTAAAAAAAAAATCCTGAAAGTAGTAATCACAGTAACATTTCATGGGCTAACAAAATATTTAATATAATAAGTGGTTACAACAGCTTAACACACTTGTGGCCACTACGCCAGTGTTCTCTGATGGAAAGTGTCCGGTCATGTTCTTCACAGCGCAATTCTAAGCAACATCTATCAGTTCTATCCAAAGGAGAATTATACATAAAAAAACAAAGAAAAAAAAAGGTTACAACACTGAAATCCCCTATAAAGCTATGCAGAATCCTGTTGCACCTTTGTGTAATTTTCTGGATATCTGCAGTTCAATTTTAACAAAAACAAACCAAATCACTTGTATTTACATCTGAATTCTGTCAAGACAAAAAAAAGATATTTGAATAAATTAGAGATGCAAACCAACATCCATGCGATCTAAAGCATCGGCTTTCTATACACGTGTTAAAAAATAAGCTGAGCCGAAGATGGAAGAGTGAAACGGTGGATATTCAGACAGGGTCCATCCCTCGTGAAGAGAAAGATGTGGAGAAGCCAAGCCCCATCCCTCTCTGTGTGTGCGTCTGGGAGCGTGCCATTTCATACTGCACATCCAAGTTACGGAACATTTCTTCCTGCTGCTGTAGGGTCTTCATGCCTTCCTCGTTGAGGTCTCCAGAAGATGAGTCCTCATCAGACTGTAAATGAACAAACTCCACAGTAACTAACATTATACACAGACAAGTCTATACACTATGTGCAGAATTATTAGGCAAATAAGTATTTTGACCACATCATCCTTTTTATGCATGTTGTCGTACTCCAAGCTGTATAGGCTTGAAAGCCTACTACCA
>JAOTRN010000028.1:11899355-11913732 GCA_028566695.1 Bagroides melapterus
TTATTTATTTTTGCAATTTTAATCACAAATTGCAAAATAATCCCGGGTAAATTTTTTTGATGACTCATCCTGTTCTAGTTTCGTGTTCCTCCAATTAAATGCTCTGGATACCATGTATGTCCTGCCCTCTTGCTCCAAAGTAGTAGTGTGTTCGCAGCAAACGTGTGTCAGATATCTGGAGTGCTACTTCAGGCGGATAGAGAACGCCATTGTTTTTCTACACCATCAGTATGAGGAAAAATATAGTTTTCTCCAAAGGTGTACAGTGTCTTGTCAGCTAGGGTTTCACCCTTGTAAAAGTGGACAGGTGGGGGTAAAGGCGGTGATGAGATCTTCCACAGTTGTGGGGGAAGAAGCCCTCTAAACTACTAATCAAAAACCTGCTTAGTCTCTTGAAAACAGTCCTGCTAACACATGATTTCTGGTTTAAAAAAAATAGACCAAAATGGTTATGTTTCTTCTGGTAAAATATGATTAACTATTTCTCAATACATTTAATGGTGGCCTGAAATAAAAGTAGCAACTACACATGCCTTGCGTGTAGTTTTTGCTTATTACACACATTCATTTACTCAATGTAGCATTGACTCAGCCAGATTAAAGAAGCTTGTCAGTTTAGCTGAAAGCAACTCTTTACAGTAATGACTTGAGGATGAGGAGATTCCACGACGCTGCACTGTTTGGTTAAAGTGGAGATGTGGTCATGTTTATACAGTGCAGAAAAAGCCATGCCTCCATCTCGAGGACCATCAGGTACATGTGTCGGATCATTAGTGTTCTCAATCATTTAGTCTTGGCCGGTTCCCTCCCACTGCTTAGTGCTCCTTCATCATGCGACAGATGACCTTCACCTTCAGGACTTAAAACTTGCCCAATGAGTCTGTGGTGAAGTAACTATCAGTTATTACCCAATAAGTGTGTCCCAAATCACATACTTGTAGTCTAATTTGTGTGTAGTCTATATACTGAGAGTTGTGTGTTTATAATGATAAAAAAAAGTGAAAAATACCTTGTGGAATGTTGGACACTTCAGGCACTCAGCACTGAGCTGAGGTGGGAAAGGGTGAGGGGCTATAGCAGGTGTTCACACATGGGAGGAAAATACTTTCAGAGTTGGTCTACGACACTCAGGCAAACAAGACATCTTTCAAACGTCACAAATATTGTGTGATTTTATTGTTCAACATTTTTAAAATTCCACGTATTCTGCTAATGCTAATGTACTTGTACTTACAGTTAATAAAAATTCCCTTCTGCAGTTCATACCCTAGACACAAGAGTCCTAGAGTAAGTGCATAATGTACACATTCGGCTCATTTGAATAGCTCTGTGATCTTGTATCCTCCATGTTTTGACAGATCACAGGTCCGGACGGGAAGCAGATCTATAAAGGAGACAGAGAGTCGAGTGGGAAGTACTCTGTGGCTGCGCACATGGACGGCACTTATAAGTTCTGCTTCAGCAACAAGATGTCCACCATGACGCCCAAGATCGTTATGTTCACAATTGACATCGGTGAGGCGCCAAAAGGGGACGGCATGGAGACTGAGGGTACGGCCATGCAGCGATGGCTGCTTCTTTACTATACGTATTTTTGTGTTTCTTAGACTTGTAATGTGTTTTATTCACGTAGAGTGCATTTATTCGAAACGGGTGTAAGATAGTGAGCTGAATCTGGTGCATGAGAAGCGTACGTTGAATCAGTGTCACAGTCAGCTACATCTCTCGTCTTTTTTCCCCTTAATTTTCATCCTGCCATCTTTTTCATTTCATCTTTCTTCCTCTCTTTCCTGCTGTCTTTCTTTCCCTCAGTCGGTGGTGGCACCTGGGATGGTAGGTTTAATCGGGCTGCATGGAAAGCTTTGTGTCCTCTGCATCAAGTCTTCCATTAACAATTGCACTGGTCAGACAACACATTAAAGCCATTTGTGTGACACATGCCTCAGTTGTGCGGTTTGGGTTTGCTTCACAGCCAATTAGAATCCTATAATTCGAATCAATCAAGTTATGTTTTTGGCACTACTGTTAACTGGCACTAATCAGTACAGTGTGTTTCTCCGACCAGCAAAGACACGCCGACATTTAACCCCCTCCATGTGAATGTGATTTCCTCGCTGCTCTCTGCTTGTTCATGCATGCGAGCTGCTACACTCGAGCATGTTCTCATCAGACCCTGTTCCGTTACAGCACACCAAAACAAGCTGGAGGAGATGATTAACGAGCTGGCAGTGGCCATGACGGCGGTTAAACATGAGCAGGAGTACATGGAGGTCCGTGAGAGGATACACCGAGCAAGTAAGATCTTCCATCATTGTGAGAAGTGACCAGCACGATGCATGTCAGGGTTTTAACAACTTTTTCCTTTTATCCCAACAGTCAATGACAACACGAACAGTCGCGTGGTGCTCTGGTCTTTCTTTGAGGCTCTGGTGCTGGTGGCCATGACCTTGGGACAGATTTACTACCTGAAGAGGTTTTTTGAAGTGCGGCGAGTCGTTTAATTCACAATTTGTAATTTTTTTTTGTATCCCAAAGTGTCTCGCCGATCTTTGGACTTGTTTTGGAGAATAAAGAAAGACATAAAACTATCAGGGGAGGGGGGGTGGCTCAACTTGTGAAGCCAGAGAATGCACTTGACTTTTTCCTTCCACGCTTCTGTTTAATAACACATTTTGCATTTGTGTATAGGTGCAACAATTGAAAGATTTTCCACACTCGATACTGATCGATTGGTTTTGTGTACAAGGGCAAATCATATGCCAAAAGTTGAAAGCTCAGTGTTTTTTGGAGGAATCTAAACACTGGTTAAAAGCAGGAACATGATGTAGATGTTTTAACACATTTACAATACACAAGAAAAAACTCTCATTCAGTGCCCTTGAAGTGTTAAAAAAGACATGGGGAAAAAAAATTCAATTAGTGCACCTTTTTAAGATACATATGAAAAGTCGCAGTAGTGTCCCACAACATAAATTTAACCTGTGTTCAAAATATTTTCTTTCTTTCTTTCTTTCTTTTTAAAATCATACTAATTGTTTGTTTGACTTTAAGGCAGTTAGATAAATTGTGTTGTTTCCTGATTCCTGCCGTTATCTCAAACGCTTCTTCCAGTTCTGCGAGTTAGAAACACAGCAGCAGTCAGCGCGTGTTGGTTTGTTCCATGTGGTGTTGGTGGTGGTGTCGGTGGTCAGGGTCGATTTTTTTTTTTTTTTTTAAATCTTAGAATCATAACCCCCTCAACACCAACCAGCTACAAATCAAGAGAGTCTTCACCACCTCGAGTCAATGGAGTTATGAAGAGCTTTAAAGTGACTTTTTTTTTTTTTTTTTTTTTTACTGTTAAAGTCCCGGATTTTTATTTTATTTTTTTTTTTTTTTCAAATGGTTTAAACATCAGTCAGCATCAGTGTTTAGTTGTTTTGAAGCTCATTTACTGACAGGCCTGTGATTTGAAATAAACCTCAATTCCTGTGTTCAAAATCGAACTTCCTCAGGGTTTGGTATTCAGACCTGATGAAAAAGACACCTCTATTATTATTATTATTATTATTTTTTTTTTTTTAACTATTAGGGTTGGAGTTCTGAGCTACTGGTTGTATGGTTGTCAGTTCAAAATTAAAAGTGTTTATTGTCTGTTCCCAGATATGTAGTTATTTCTCAAAATATCCCCAATCTCACTAACACTACAGAAGTTGGAGGAAAGAATCCGGGGCGCCTTTATGGGAACGAACGTGCTGTTTCTTTATCCTGTGAGCTTCCTGTCTGACTGCCTGTACACAGGATCACTGTTTGGACCTTGGAGAACTGCTCAGGTTTATGTGTGGATTCTGTCGATTCAATTTAGATCAAATAGTCTGTGAAAGAATACATCTCAGTGCTGCATAACAGGCTGTGGTAAAGTTTTAGGGTTATATGTTATATGTTTACATTTATCTTGCAGAAATGCAAAATGATAATGAATAAAAAATTTTTTTTTGATAACTAGATAAAAAAAAAATACATTTTTGTTGTTTATTCAGTTCTGCCCTGAATTAGTTATTTCACATAAAACAATAACTGAATGTACACAAATGAACCAGATTAAATGTTTACACACCATGTTTTTGCCTAGAGGATCAGAGAATGTCTGGATGTGATCACTGTTTGTACTGTATTGTTGTCCCTCATTTATCAGGAGCAGTTAAACTACCCTTTGCTTTTACAATATCTTCTGCATATTTGACCCCTTGACATCAGCAGCTTTATGATGTTGAGCTCCATCTTTTCACACTGAGGTAAACTTAGATACATTATGAAACTATTACATTAGCTGTAAAAATTTACTGATGCATTAAGAGAGGGGAGGGGGTGTGTAAACAGGGTGATTGGTGTAATTTGTTAATCTTTTTTTGTCTTATGGGAATCATCTTTAAAGTTCCCCCCTCAGGGCGTCGGAATAATGATGCGACCGTGTACACAAATGAACATTGATGTAGCAATGAAACAAAAAAAAAAAACAGAAAGGAATATGTAATTCTGTCCATCAAAATATTTCACAACATTTTTTTTTATTTTTAATAAGAGCAATGCAAGATCCAGAAGGACGCTATTGTCTTGGATATATGCCATATGTCATGTTTGCTGTACAGTGAAACTTTTTTCACCTGTACATCAAGTATGAATATTCAAATCCAGGACATTATAAAGGTGGTTGGTTCTGCGCAAAGGAGAGATGGCATAGAGGTCAGGAGAATCTTGATTTGATTGCTTGTCTGTAGAGGCCCTCAGGGCGAGAGCATTATAAATAGAGCTTGATGAGCTCATCGCTGACCGCCGACGGAGTTAACACACCCAGGTCAGTGAAAAGTAGAGTGATGAGTGATGGAGGCGTGTAGTCAATTATTGGATGCTCCTGGTTAAAATCCTCTGCAGTTTTCAGCGTATCTGCTTTATACTGAGAAAGAAAGAGTTTTGTTTAGACTATATAGTTACATCACCATGTACATACTGCATCAGTATAAAAAAGACTAATTCTGTATCTGTCTGGGGATCTGATGCCATTTTGATTCATTCTTTCTCTGCAGAGTCTTTAAGTAGTTGGCTTTGTGTCATTTTATCATCAGCCCTGTGCACTGTGGTTCAAATGACATCCCAGCAGCATGTTGGTCAAGTGAATCGTTACCTCCAGTGCTGCTGAAGAGCTCTGCATGTCACCTAACCTTACCTAACCATCTCATCAGGCATGAACTTGTTGAACATCCCATTCCAGACATAGTCCCTGTTTGGTGTTCTAATAAGCCTCACTTAGTGATCAATTCAGCTACAAGAGTCAGTGTTCAAGTGTTCAAATATGTTCAGTGGGGTTGAGTGAATCAGGGCACTGTGCAGGACACTTGAGTTCTTCCACTCCATCCTTAGCACAACCATGTGTTCATGGAGCAGCTTTGCATTGTGCACAGCTACACTGTCATGGTCTAACAGGTTTCAGCCTTTTAGTTCCAGTGAAGGGAAAGCTATAAAACTACAGTATACAAAAACACTTTGTACAATTGTGTTCCTCCAAATTTGTGGCAATAGTTTGAGGAAGAACCAGATCTGGTGTGATGACGAAGTGTCCTCCTTATAGCTTCTTGTACTATATGCTTAGTTTCCTGTTCTTTTCTGACAGGAGTGGAACTTCTGTTGTAGCTCGTCCACCTCAAGGTTTGATAATCTGAGATGCAGTTTGACCAGTCTGACCTTGATCGATTTCAGGTCAGTTTGACCAGTCTGACCTTGATCGATTTCAAACAGTACCCTGAAACGTTCAAACCAGCCCATCTGACACTGACATGCCTCAGTCAGTCATGGAGATCACACTTCCCCCCTCATTCTCACCCTCATTCTGATGCTTAATGTGAGCATTAACTAAAGTGCTTGACCTGAATCTGTGTGATTTTATGCACTGTACTACTGCCACATGATTGGCTGAATGGATAACTGTAGAAACAAAGAAACAAATGCAATGGTGTTCCTAGTAAAGTGGTTAGTGAGGGTGTATTTCCCAACCTTAAAAAATCAAATATGAATAATATGTGTGTCTAACTACAGAATTTTAAGGAGCTCACCTTAAATCGTTCCGGCACATCCTGCTGGTTGAGTGGGTAAAGGCGAACAAACTTGAAACTCTCCGCCACAACATAAAACGGCTTGTTGTGCGCTTTGGAGCACACTGCCATCTGATAGGTGCCGATCTATGGAATAAAACAGATACTTATCTAATATCTTATCAACAGATATGCACGGATGTGCATTAACATACAGATATGAAACCGACCTTGTTTATAATGCCTCCGCTTTCAACAACACCCTCAGCACCGACGATCACCAGGTCGACCTTCTCCATGATGTATCTAAAAACAGTTACAATAATACAGTATCACATTTAACAAGTCAATCCTCAGCCTTACCATATGCTTGGAGATTTAGTCAAACTTCAAAGCCAAATAACTTTTACAGTTTAAATCCAGAGGCTAAATCCTATCACGTCTGAGAGGCTTTGGGATATGGAAATAAAAAAGTATATTCTATTGGCAATTAAAATGTAATGCATTGTTAGAAAACCAGGTGGGTTTGTTTTACCCGACTGCAGCATCAAGCACTATTGTAACTGGAATATTGAGTCTTCGCAGCTTTTCGGCCATGTGATGACTGGAAAAACAAAACAAATACCTCTTAGAAGCAATCATAGGAGGGTCATGTGGAAGAACTAAAACACAATAGAATATGTTGATGACTTTACCACCCTAAAACATTATAATTATCATTCCCGGTCAAAGGTTTTAGAACACCCCAAAAATTATTCGGTGTAATGTCTCATTGCACTCTGAAATGAAACCATAGTAAAAAAAAAAATTAGCAATTAGAGTTAAAAAAGAAACCATGCAATCAATTTATAGACCAAAATGTGTTCTAAACTTTTGACTTATCAAAATAGCCACCTTTGGCAGATATAAAATCTATACACACTCGTGGCATTCTTTCTACAATAGAAATCAAATATTCTTCAGAAAGTTCTTCCCAAATCTGTTGCAGAAGTTCCCATATGTGTCCATAAGTATCCATAAGAATATCCCAATGTGTGGCACTTGTAGGTTGCTTTGCTTCCACTATTCTGTCCAGTTCATCCCAAACCAGCTCAATGGGGGTTTAATTCTGGAGACTGTGCTGGCCACTCCATGTTTTAAAGCTTACCATCTTGTTCTTATTTCCTGAGGTAGTTCTGGCATAGCTTGGATTTATGTTTTGGGTCATTGTCTTGCTGTATGATGAACCCCTGTCCAACTAGGTGCATACAAGAGGATATTGCATGGTGCTGCACAATGCTGTGGTAGCCATTTTGTTTCAGGATGCCTCTCACTCTGTACAAGCCACCGACCCTGGATCCAGCAAAACAGCCCCAGACCATCACACTTCCTCCTACAATTTTGACAGTTGATGCCACACACTGTGGAACCATCCTTTCGCCTACTCAACGGCGTACAAAGATCCTGTGTGATGAACCGAAGATTTATAATTTTGATTCATCAGTCTATAATACATTCTTCCAGTCTTCAGTAGTCCAAATGGTGGCGTTTCATAGCCCAGGCCAACACCTACATTTTTAAGTGTTATGATGGTCTGTCTCTCTTCCATTGTTAATTGCCTTTTTCTCGCCATTTTTGTAGCAACACACTACTTTCTGCAGTACAGCAGTGTTCTACTGATGCTCACGAGGGTATGGCACCACAGTGTGTTCCAACACTGCTTTTATACAGACAGATGGGGTTGTAAGTAATCCAGAGAAGTTGGAACACCTGTAGGAATTAGTAGCACCAGCTTTCAAGGCTTAATCAACCTTCATTGCTGCAGAACAGCTTTTGTGTTCCCTGAAAAACGCTGTTTTGTATAATTCTGAAATGTACATTATGTAATGGACATTACATTTCAAGCTATTCATTGGAGTTGAACGACTTGAATTGCAATAAATAACTGGAAAAATTGGGGTGCCTGTTACTGCCCTCATGCTGCCATTACCATTTGCAGATCATGTCCCAAACCACTGTGAGGTGAATGTTGGGGTATACCCCAATCAGCCATAACTTTAAATCCACTTGCCCATCACTGTGAAGGTCCCACTTGTGCTGCCAAAACAGCTCTGACCCATCAAGACTCAACATCCAACAAGATTCAACAAGACCTCTGTAGGTATACTGCAGTCAAAATGCAGCCTCAGGTAAATGACGCACACACACCTGACCATCCACATGATGATTTAAGGAAATGCGATTCATCAGACCAGGCCACCTTCTTCCATTGCTCTATGGTCCACTTCTTAGTTGCCCACGATGCTGTTGCCAGTTCATTGGTTGTTCTTACTTGGTCCACTTTTGTTAGGTACTAAACTGCTGCATACAAGGAAAATCCTACAAGACCTGCCGTTTTAGAAATACTCTGACCCAGTCCTCTGGACATCACAATTTAGTCCTCCTCTCAGATCCTTACACCTTTGAGGACTGAATGTTCACTTGCTTTGTTAATCTATCCAAGCCCTTGACAGGTGCCAATGTTACAAGATAATCCATGTTACTTTTTAATCCGTCTGTGGTTTTAATATTATGGCTGATTACTGCAAGTGGCTATAGATCAACATATGGATGTTTTTCATTAAAAAAAAAAAAAAGAACCGATGTTTAAACTGATTCTGAAATTTGCAGTCTGTCTGTAGAAAATGGAAACACTGACCATAAAATGATCCAGAAAATGTTATGCTTCATTTCATTATGGGATTATTGTAATGCTTACAGGCATTTCTGAATACTGTCTGATGTTCATAGTACTAAAAATGTCTCGAAAGTACAGTATCTGAGGCTTTTTTTTTGCTTTTTGGGACTCACCCAGAAGAGTCAGGCTGTGATTCTGTGACATAGACAGTAAAACGTTTCTTGTCAGCTGCTGCGCTTTCCAGAACTTTCAGCACAACCCTCGATGAGGAGTGGGTGAGGATTTTCTGTGAAATAAAAGTTGGATGTCACGATTGAATGACTGTTTAATTCTACATCTGGAGCATAGAAATTAAAGATAAAGAATTAAACACAGTGCTTTGTAAGATGCTTACAGCCCCGTCTTTAATGAACGTGTGGCAAAGTTTGGCCACTTTGCCTCGGGACAAGGAAATCTTCTTCAGAAAAAGTTCTCCTCTGTCCACCATGACGTTCTTGCACTGGGAGAGATCCTTTCAAGACAACAGAAGATTTTAGAGGAAAATAATTAACAATGACAGAGTGTGATGTGGGCTAAAGTAAAGTGGATATTTTTCAATAACAGTACATCCCACTTAAAGAAACATGAGCATTGTTAATGTAAACCTTGCTCCTGGAACTACTGTCAGAACAGTAGTGTCGTGTATTAACATAATCTAATAACAACAATACAACCCGTCAACTTTCCCACTATACAGCATAAAAGATCAGAAACACATGACTTCAGGACAAAGCAATGTAGCAGTGGAATTTGTGAAGACATTTTTATGGCTGCATGAGAATTGTGCATCTCTGAACTTATTGTGTGTTAAACTGTGTTTGTCCACACATCTGACTCACTGGATGCTCCAGCGATGTGAGGCTGATGAACCGGAGGAAGAGTTCTCCTCCTGACGAAACAGCCACGGAGGAATCAGCCTCCTGCAGCCTCCCGATGGCTTTGGTCAAGTTCTCTCTTAGGCCCAAAATGGTCTCACCTACAGAAGTCAAATATAAATAAATAATCATGATACCAGAAAATGACAAAAAAATAAGAGGCATTAAAAGATGAGTATGATCAGAGGTGCAACAAATGATCATTAGTTCATTATATACATCCACATTATATAATTATATACGCCCACCCATCCATCCATCCATCCATTCACCCATCTTTCCACACATGCACCTATCCATTCATCACTATATCCATCTACCCACACACCCATCCACCCACAGTTTATGGTTATAAAGAAGACAATTTGAATTGGTTAAGTTAGACAAGACTTATTTTTATCTGTCCAATATTTTATATATTTTATATATATTATCAGCTTTTTTAAACATAATCTACAGAAGTCCAGAAAGGTCAAGTGTTATTTCTTCTTTCCCCACTTGAAATCTCAGGGTTCTTTTTCATCACTGTAACAATCATTTATTTTAATCAGGAAGTGGTTTAATAAAGACTAGCTGATGCAGTTACAGCTTCGAAGCTAGAAAGTCATGGTTACGATCCTGACCTTGGTTGACTTTGTGGTGTTTGACTATATTTTTCACAGTCATGTACCCAATATATCCATCTGTCTTTCTGTCAGTGCTGGAAAATATCCAAATTAGTGTCAATCATTTGAGAAGGCGATTCAGAACTCAGAATTCAGAATTGTAGTACCTTGAGAGGTGATCTGGTCAGTTTTATCTCATGTGATAAACACGGTGACAAGAAATAAGAAAAAAGTGAATGGCTTTTCTGCACCAAATAAGATGAAATATCTATGATTGTGAAAACACTTTCCTTTTATAGCTAGCAAATGCAGAATGACACATGAACTTGAGACTTGATTGAGTTTGAAGATAAAAGGTGAAAATGTAATGCAATGCACTTGCAATGTAATAAGTGTCAGTTGCTTGACAAAACTTTATATTTTACTTCAACCACAAAGAGTTGTGTGTGTGTGTGAAGAAGTTGTGTCTTACTCTGATCCCTCTTCAAAAACTCCAGGAGTGAGCGGATAGCTGCCACCGCTGAGGCCACATCTGGATCTTGGCTCATCTGTGTATTGAAATACTCGACCAGCTCTGAAGACAAACATGAAAACTATGTTAGATGTATACAGTCGTAATGAACGTCACACGAATTTAATGAAATTAATATTACACGCCATACATCATAACACCAGGTTCATGCATACCTCCTTCATCCATATTGCAGATTCCTGTTTTGTGTGTTGCCAAACCTGAGTGTATTGCGCAAAAATATCTTAAAAAAAAAAAAAAAAAAAACCTCTTCCAGAAGCAAACCTTTCAACTTCAGCTCAAAATTCAGGGTTCATTCTGCGCCCTGGGTTTATCCAGCACGTTGTTGCTGATGCAATGAAAGACAGTAACCAGGCTGAAAGCAGTTTACACACCGATATACACTACACCACGATGTGGTAAATATACTTTACTGATTTCTGACAAAGATGATTTTTTTTCTCTCACCACCACACTTGTTTTTAAACCGGTTGGTCTACAGAATCCCCACTAGAAACGTAAGTTACTTTCCAACCCGTTTTAAGACAAATTCCGTCTTCTGTGCGCTGATTGGTTAATCCTTCCGTAATAAACGTGAAATGGCTAAAGTTGGTATGATACAGCCAATTGTATGAGCCGTTTCTAATACAAGAGGCATGTTTTTCCCCAAAACGAGTGGAGGCGAAATAACATGTCAAAAAGATTAAGGCCTTAGTCGCATAATGATTACGTCACACACGGCAACCGCGAATACCGTGTTTCTCTTAAGGAACAAGGCGCCCGGTAATGGCATCAGGTAGGTAGATGCTTATGTGACAACTTTCCATGTTTATTCTACACCTGTGTTTGCATTTGTTACTACTTTGTTTGAAATGT
Organism: Bagroides melapterus; assembly: GCA_028566695.1. Lineage (NCBI taxonomy): Eukaryota > Metazoa > Chordata > Actinopteri > Siluriformes > Bagridae > Bagroides > Bagroides melapterus. Next base: position 11,910,983 of record JAOTRN010000028.1, read on the forward strand.
TGAGCGCACAGTTTTTAAGATCTTTATTTTACAGTATAGATTAATTCATAACATGCGTTATTTCAGTCTAACCTTACTGAAGTATTATGGCTTCTTACAGACGATAAGTATCTTTACTAAAGCTGAGAAATTTGTCTAATTAAAGACAACTGTCTATTTCTGATCTACAGAAGACGAAATTAGTCTTCTGGTCATTGTGGTAGACGTCAACCCGATTTGGTGGGGTCAGCAGTCTCAGAGACAACCTGAGGTACCGGTGTGTTTATGTGTGACAAAATGTATTATAATGGAGTGTGCGTGTTATAACGGTGTGTGTGTGCGTTATATTGATGTGTTATGATTGTGTGTGTGTGTGTGTTTGTGTTACATCTTATCAGTTATTATTAAAGCGGTCAGTAGTTACACACTGGATTCTTCTTCTCGTGCTTAAATCTAGATCTGTACCTCAGCACTGTTGGGTTATAAATATGACAGGTGGACCATTTCAAATGCAGCTTACCAATAAACCAGAAAGTCATCCATCCTGACTGAATTTTACAAAGGTGAATCTTATGGAAGGAGTCTCCAGTGTCAGTAACACTGACAACAGGAGGAACAACTGTTTAGAGCTGCTGTAACAGAGACAAGAACAGGAACTTGTTTCACAACAATAAAACAGAAGTAAACATATCACAATATGAATATTTATATAATCGTTATCAAATTGTTGTGTTTTAAAAGGAATAAAACCTTTTGAAATGTGCTGTCATTGGACTCCAGGGTGGTAACAAAACAGTGCATAATGTTGGACAGCTTCACGTGTTATTTTCTTTATTTTCTCCTTTCCCTTAGTTCACTCTGTCAAAATGTCTGGATGCAGTGATTGTCATGGCAAACTCTCACCTAGTGATGACTAGATCCAACAAACTGGCCATCATTGCTAGCCACTGTCAGGAGAAGTATGGGCTTGTTTTTAGTTATCATCATCATCATTAACCATTCATTCAGACTCCTCACAATTTGACCCCAACTTATTTTTATTTCTGTTCAAAAGTCACTTTCTATACCCAAGTAAGCACTGGAAAGCAGGAGATGCCACCGGGGATCATGTAGCCGTGTCTGGAAATGGTGACGGCAAATACGAGCTCTTGTCTGTTGCTGATGACGTCATTACCGAAGAGATCAGGAATCTCATGGCCAGAAGTGAGTTACACGTGAACTCAATATCATTGGTGGAAAAAAGAAGTGACATTTCTCAAGGTCTGATAATGGCTGTAATTGAAGTGTATCTAATATCTAAGCAGTAAAAAGTCTCTCTTTCACCCCATATTAAAGCACAAGTGAGAGGCCACCAGACTGACACATTACTGGCCGGATCCCTTGCCAAAGCTCTCTGCTGTATCCTTTAGAATGTTCTGTTATTCTTATTCCATATTCACTGATATAAGATCATCCATCCATCCATCCATTTTCTATACCATTCTCCTACACAGCAGAACCTGTAGTCTATCCCAAAGGATTCAGTGCACCATGCACCATGGACTGGGGTGCCACCTGGAGGTGGGACTTGAACCCACAACCCTGTGGTGAAGGTTTGAAGCAAATTATTTATAAAAGCTTTAAAAGCCTAAACATTTTCTTAAACGAGTGACTCTCAGATATTCATAGAGTGTCTAAGGAACTGGAAGGTAAGTTTTGTCTTCAGAAAAAATGCAAATAAAACATCGCTGTTGTTTTCTTTTTTAAAATGAAATGCTGATTATTCAGTTATCAGTGACAGATTGCTGTTTGCTGTTGCAGATTATTTTATTTTTGCAAAAGGCAGCTTTTAGAAGTGGACAATAGAAATCGTTCTTTTGTAGTTTAAACAATAACAAAATTGGGGATCTGTATTTTTTTTCCTTTATTGTCAGTTATGATGAAGTCCAGTTAACTTGGCTGAAAAGCACCTCATATAATTTCACCGAAATATATGATGAGATAATTATTATATTAGAATATATTAGTCTTTTTTCTGTCCTGATAATGTCTCAGCTCATGAAGCTGTGTGTTTGTGCTCTCTCAAAAAAGTCTGAATGTCTTTCCAAAGATATATATGTATGTAATATTTTTACATAAGAAATGTATGCCACACTTTTGTCCGCTTCCTGCTTCCTGATTTTATCATACTGTATAATCTGGAAAATAGTTTCTCCCAACAACCAGTTATGTTTGTTGCATTTTTAAGCAGATATATAAAGTGAAAAGTTGGGGAAATCTTTGGGGGAAAGTCAGCAGGAAGTTGTTTATCCTTGAACATGCTAAATCCAGATTTGTGTCACATGGTACCTGATCTGTGTCAAAGGATACCTGCTGTCGTGATCTGCGTCACATGCTTTACTTTTCTCTTGCGTTCTATTTACAGCTGGCCAAGACATGAAATCAAGGATATTGGTGAGAATATCCCCTGTCTTATTTCAGCAGCTAGGAATGTAAATATGAGCTGAATATTTAAATTCAACACAACTAACTCAGTAGTTTGTACTCGGCAGGTGATAAAAGCAGCTGAGGATTGTGTTCTGCAGTACATGAACTTCATGAACATGATCTTTGCTGCACAGAAACAGGTCTCTATTTGCTAGTTGTTTTAATATTCCTCATTAATAGACAAAATAGTCAAGAATGTTCTCAAAGGTTCTCTCTCTCTCTCTCTCTCTCTCTCTCTCTCTCGCTCTCTCTCTCGCTCTCTCTCTCGCTCTCTCTCTCGCTCTCTCTCTCGCTCTCTCTCTCGC
>JAOTRN010000028.1:11946646-11957579 GCA_028566695.1 Bagroides melapterus
CATTACCCATCTTGCTTTCTCCCACAACACCTCTTACCTGGCTGCTGCGGTTAGTGCACAAACCACATCATTAGCAGCACTGAATTTAAGTACAGTATATAACTCTATATAGTAACTAGTAGTGACAGTCATTCAGTCTGTACATACTCCATATATATAAACAGGAAAGAAAATAAAGAGAAATAAATCTATTTCTACTTCAGGATGGTGGGAAAGCTGTGATGGTGTTTCATGTATGTAAGGAAGGCATGCAGTATGTGTGGCAGTATCTCGGGAAACATCGCTCTCACTACAAGCCCATTCAGGATCTGCTGTTTGGGGTGTACCTGGACAGCACCAAGCCACGTCTGCTCTCCTTGGGCACAGATCGCAGACTAGTCAGTATCTTGTGGAATGCATTTGACATGCTGAATTTTTGTATGTAAGGAGTAAGGAGCTTGCTGCAAAGTGGAGGTTAATTTCCTATAACATCGCAAAATGTTTAAAGCCATTTGTACTTCAGTAATTTATTAAAAACGTATTCTTTTTTATTTATTAATAAATGAAAAAATTTAGAGTTAATAAAGAATGAAAGAAAGATTTGTATTATTTGTATAATTTGTATCAGTTTATTGTTGCAATTAATGTTGTGGAGTGTTGGGCATTTTTTCTAAGTGGATAAGATACTGGATTTCTGATTTGAAAGAAATTACTTAAAATGGTGGCAAATTTGATGGGATTAATAACCATTTTCTGTATTTTGCAGTTATAGCAATAGAGATGTAATAGAGTATTAGTACTAAGGCACTACACAGGTCACATGTCGTGTATGTTTAAGACACACTGCTGATGTCAGAAGGCTGTTCTCTCTGACCTCTTTAGGTTGAGTACGACCTGCAGAACAGCAGAAAGGATGAGTTGTTGATCCTCACTTCAGAACGCATTGAGCAAAGTGCTGTGCCTACATGCATGGCCTGGTATCCGCCTTTAACCACAGAGCACTTCTTACTTCTCGCATCTGACCTGTACAAACTGAAACTACTCAATGTTACCACGAAGATGTGCAGGTGTCTGTTATTTTAAGCCCATTTTCAGTCATTGACTATAGCCTAAGCTAAAAGACAGAGAAATAATGGTACTTATACTGTATTTTACATTTTTTTTTTGTATTTTCATTTTTCATATTTTTTGTTCTAGAAAAACACTTCTTGGGCCCACATATGGTTCACCTGTAAAAAAGGTGCTGATGCTGCCATCCTGTAAAGATGGGGATCCTAATTCACATTGCATGGCTTATATAACACAGGACAAGGTATGTAGAAAATGATCTGAAAATGATTGTTTCAATTCGGCTTCCCCCTTTCTCTCAGTTTTACAGTCTATTTTGGCTTCATAGACATTATCGACTTTGTGTAGGTTGGGCTTCAGATCCTGCCTCTTGACGGGAACCCACACAAGTCCTCAGCACTGCTATGCCACTCTTCAGGGGTCTCACATCTGGCTTGTTCTCATGATGGAAAATATATTTTCACCGCTGGTGGCAGTGACAGAGCTATCTTCTCATGGGAGATCAGCCGTCTGTAAGTGCAGCAGAGAATAGACTTTACATTTAAAAAGAATGTAAGTCAGAGGTTATATATTTTGCAGCACAGCTCTGGCACTTTACGTGAAGTATAAATGTGCCACTTAGATTGCATTCAACAGCTGTATTGTACATTCGCTCACTGCCTTCGTCCATTAACAATTCACAAACTGTCTACACAGTGCATTAGAGGCAGCTGTGGCTTTGGGAGGAAAAGACCTGATTCCCTTTTACACCCTTTTAGAAGGAGGGAGAGATGGAGATCTTTTTAAGGTAAAAAAATCCTGAATTTCCTGCAATTACAAAGATTTGCTTTGAATAAAAACTGTAGTTCAATTTGTGGGAAAAAGAAAACATTTGAATTCAACATATTCTATGTAGATGTTTGTGTTTGGAAAATGATGCACACGCTTAAAAAAGCCTGTGCTTCTTCCATTAGGCCATAAAGGATTTATTTTATTACTGTCAGTTGCGCAGTCAGGGCATCGACTCGATGGAAACCAGACAAGTATCTACTCATATCCCTCTTTCTGAAGTTCCATATCTCATAAGAGCACTTGGCTTTTACCCAACAGAGCAAGAGGTACTATGTTTTTGTATGAAAATTGGTAAAGGTTAGACAGTATATTTAGACATCTGTTTCAGTAACCAATTATATGTTCCTCAGTTATTTGTGTTCCATGCAAGTCAGTGGGAAAATGTAACGATGCTAGTGTTGATTTAACATGATAGCATTATGAGGTTACAGTATTTGACCATGTAGGGAATATTTGACAAAGATTTCTGATGTGTACAGGTCTATCCGTCCTTTTAGAAAATGATGTTTTGATATACATCAAGTTTGGTTAATAATATTGAGAACTAATTGATAGACTAAAAAACATTTGCTGTTGATTATTATGAATAACAGTAGTTACAAAATGATTCACTCAAAAAAAAATTCTAGTTCAGTGTTGATTCAGATGCAGCATCACTGTCTAATATTGTATTTTTTATTTTTAAACCATGTTCTTTATATTTGTACTGTTCTAGTTGGAAGACATGCAAAATGAGGTGAAATTCAGTCGTTATGCAGAGACAGGAAAGTATGTATCTGACATTGACCTGGAGGAGTTTGTTAAGTTGTATGTTAACCACCGACCCGCCTGTGGAATCTCCAAGCATGAACTCTACAAGGCTTTCCAGGTGCTGGGCGTGCCAGATGAAAACGGCAAATCAATTATCACCCGAGAAGAGTTCCTAGAGTTACTCCAAGCCAGAGGTATGATTCAGATATTGTACAAGACAAATTGTTTAGTTTATTGTGGAAATTGTCTCCCAGTTCTATGAAGTTTTCTGAAGAAATATTGTTGATGTTCCATAATTGCGTGTTACTAAAGTAGAATTAAACACAAACTGAACTTAATGCCATTGGTGTTAACAGGGATTCCACTGCTGCCAACAAGTGTAGTGCATCATGTACAAATTAGATGCCTGAAATACCCTTAAAATATACTTCCAACAGAAAGGAAGGAAGCTACAGTAGACCCTGCTGTGACCTTGACCGTGCTTGGATCAATTCCCAAATCCAATTTGTTCATCTGCTGTTTACTATAACAATCCACATAAGACCTACAAACATTTTTTTATGAGTCCAAGATGGATTCAGTTGCAACAAATCCAAAAACATGTAACAATATCATTAAAAAGTTGAGGCCATCAGCAAAGAGTCAAGTTAAAAGTGTGTGTAATTGGGAACACGCATGTTTCATCAGTATTTGGTTGAGTTTTAAGATGTGGTTGGGGAGAGTAGTTGGAGATTGTAATCCACAATGGCCATTTTGCATGCCGCAGTACAGTTTTTGAAATTGAGTTATTGGCATAGGTATGCCAGAATCCCCCTTAGAGCTCCCTCTGGAAGCTGATTTCTTTCTTGCTCTACCTACAGGTTGAAGGGCTGGTTGTTCATGGTGCATGTTATGGATTTCTTGGCAGATTAAGAGTTTGAGAACTTTGTGTGCAGCCCTTGCACTCATTAAGATACTCCAGCTTCCCATTTTTGTGATGCGAACTCAGGGTGCTTTTCACCAGTAAACAGGCTGTCTTTCAGTGTGGAGAGGTGCTCATGGTGTGGAGTAGGGAATTTCAGATGGTTGTCCACGGTGATGTTCATCCTTCACAGTATATGTGTAATAAATGTGACTCTTTTATACATTGTCTGTAATATTCAGGTTGCCTGCTGTACTAATTTACAATCAGAGCTTCATCAGCGTGTTCCACTATTGAGGCCATCTGTGTTTCTAACGGAGGTACTGATTTCCACCTCTTCAGTGCTCAGCAGCCATGTCTCCTGTTTGCTTCCCTCGGCAATGAACGTGCTGTATCAGAGGAATTATTATGATTAGTCAGCAGTATTCACATAGCCTGCGAGATTCACACATTGCAATCAGCGCTGCTGCAGTTAACCAAAGGCTTTGTAAGGGATTCTTATAGATGCTCAACTCCCAGCGATTTCAGCGCCAATCATATTCATCATCCAACTCCATTAGGGTGTGGCAAAACAAACAGCTATCCACCCTTCCCTGAAATATAAGAGGATATGTTTACACTTTATAGATTTATATGAATTTTTAGGTTTATATGTGTCTGTTTTAAGGATAGTCAACTGTGGCAGTACTAAGTCAAACACTAGAATTACTACGTTACCCAAATTCTATGTTTTAACAGTGCAATTGCAACAATAACAAAATGAGCAAGAAACAAGGATTAGAGTGTTACCTACATTAAATCCAATGCCTCAATAAGACAAAAATAGAAAAAGGACGAATATGACGCAGCAGGGACCTTTAACAGATTACCCAATGTTGCTGTTTCTACTCAGCAATGGGATGAGCTAACTGCACTATGTTATACTATAAATATAATTTATTTTCTGTAGGTGAACACATGACTGAGGAGGAGCTGGCAGAATGCTTCACAAACATTTTGGGCTTCACTGGGGAAGAACAGACACCTAAATATAAAGCTATTAGTGAGTATAATAATACACAAGGATCGCTTGTGATTTATTTTTCTATATAAAATGTTTTGGGGGACTTTCAAGTTTCTTTTTCATTCATCGCTGATAATAAGGTTTAATTTTGCTTTGATAAATCATCCATTGAATTTTTCAGTCTAAGCATACAGTAAAACGGTGAAAACATTGATCTCAGATGCCTCTGTTTTGAGATAGACTCCGAGCTACTGCTGGAAAGTGACTTACCTGCAAACATCACCATGGACACGTTTGCCACAGACATCCTGCAATTTCCCATGAGTACTACTGAGCTCCCTGCAGAACAGCAGCCCTTATCCTCAAGGGTTTAATAAATTCTCTTTTGAGACTGCATGAGTGCACTCATTTATTTTAGGGGTTACTTTTATTGTGTGTGGTAATTAGGATAAGCCCACCACAATATCTCATTTTCTTTTCTTGTCTTTGCTATTTGGATGATTCTGTTTTAAATGTAAATCCTTTAATTGGGAGAAAGGTTTATAGGAAATACCATATAAATGAGAACGGAATAAAACACATCAGGGCAAGATATTATACAGTTGATTATATTTAATTCCTCTTATAGCACAGTACACAGGACTACTAGAAGTGCAAATAGTCACCAGTGTGAGTGCAAAATATACAATAAATACTCACAAACTAGACAGAACACTCCAGCATTGTGCCAACGAATTTAATTACTTTTAATTATTAACATTAAATATAATTATTAATTAAATATAATTTAATTATATTTATACTTTTAGCAGCCTGATCAGTAATAATAAATGTGTATTATAATAAACGTGTCTTTTTTACTTATAGCAGCATAATAGCCTTGTTTGTAAAACAATGGTGTAGTTTTAAATTGCAGCTGTACACTGGTGTGGTTTGGGGATGGGATTCATTTAGTCCAGGTGGGCAGCAGTGTTTCGAGTAAACGTCACTTCCTGTTAAAGTGGTTCCCTCACCAGCGTTTTTTTCTCTTAAAGTTTAAAACAAAGTGATTAAAATCAAGGACATTAATATGGGGTCATTCACCTGTTGCTGTTGTAATATCCTCCACTCTTCTGGGAAGGCTTTCCACCAGATTTTGGAGTGTGGCTTTGGGGATTTGTGATCATTCAGCCACATGAGCATTATAGAGGTCAAGGATTGTTGTTGGGAGAGGAGGCCTGGGGTGCAGTCGGCATTCCAGAGTCACTCAAGGGGTTGAGCTCTTCGATACCAACCTTGGTACACCATTTCTTTATAAACCTTGCTTTGTGCATATAGTTTTCGGTCCCTTAGTTCCAGTGAAGTGAAACTGTAACACTACATCATACAAAGACATCTATACAATTGTGTTATTCCAAAGAAACACATACTTTTGGTGTTAGAGTTTACAAAGTTACAGTTTTAACTCTGTCTGTTGCAAAGCATTTACACTGGAGACTGTCCATAAATGTTAAATAATTGTCTCCTTACATAAAACATGTGAACACAGCAGCAATTATGGCTTTTAAATTTTTATTTGGTGTATCTTCTGTACAAGTCACTGTGTACAGGATGGACAAAAGTCAGGACCCAATCTGAATACTTTGAGCAAAATTCACAAAAAAACATAGAGTTGACTTTGAGAAAATAGCATACGAACTATATACGTAGTTTCGGTTTCTTTGGTTCCTGATTTATTAAACACCATGTATAAAGCACAACATACCTGTGATTTGTCTTACATCCAGGACTTCTGACAGAACTGCTGTTATAGAGAATTAGTCAACATCTGACTAATCAGAAATGAGAATTCTAGGGTGCAGCCATGTAAACATGGTTGATGATATATGTTAAAATTATATTTCTTTGAGTGTTGGTGGTAATTCTGTATTTTCAATTGTTTAATATGTCTAAATTTAGAAAGCAAATCCTTGTGATTTTAAATTAAACCTTTTGTTTCTAAACCTCTGATTTTATTCTTGATTCCAGAAAAATTGCATTTAATTAAGAATTTAATATGTAATGTAACAACAAACAGAACAACATTCAGCAAAATAAACATCCTGTGTTTTTCCCATTATTGTTATTAATATGATATAGTTTGGTAGTGATAATGTTTAAGAATTCTGACAATAAACGCATGTTTTTTGTAATTTTTTTTTTTTTTTTGGTGAACATCAGGCGTATTTCCAACGTCTCCTGCTTGAAGGGCACGCTACTGCTGTGGTTCGCACATGCGCAGAAGCCCTCGCCTCGCTTCTGCGCGTTTCGCATTGTGTCTACAACAGCCGGCGAAGCGGAGAAAAAGATATTTTTACCGAGAGCCGTAATGTCGGGCAGGTCGGTGCGCGCGGAGACCCGGAGCAGGGCCAAAGATGACATCAAGCGGGTCATGGCCGCTATTGAAAAAGTACGAAAATGGTAAGAGCAAACGTTAATCCGTTTCAGGATCAGAAAAGCCAGGCTTGTGTGTGAGGGGGGAGGAGAGTCGACGAGAAACAATGAAACAAAACGAAAGGCTTTTAATCGAGTTCAGTTTGATTTGTACTCGCTCCGCTCAGGTGAGTCGCGCGCTTTTCAACACACCTTTATTTCTGATCGCGGTAGTCGCTAACGTGGAGACGCCTTTCTTTCTCCTTTAAACATTTAAACGTGGGTTGAACCAAAGAAGCCATTTCGTCGCAGTCACATGAAGCCGTTTTTCTCTTTGAGCCTGTAATGCCGGCGCTCGGGAAGCGGGAAGGCGGAAAAAACGGCGCTGGTTTCGGCTGTGTGACTGAACACGGCGGCGCGGTGACGGCGCACTGGAGTGAGAATAGTTTTTTGTCCGGCTTTTAAATTCAGCGCTCGGAGTTCAACTGGAGGCAAAAGGAGAAACGGGCGGTGGGGGCCTGGAACAAACACACACACACACACACACACACACACACTCGCATGTACACACATATACACACTAAAACACACAGCTAAAACTTTACTGCCACAAAAGTGTTTAAGGTTTGACAAGTACAGCTTTAAAATCTGTTTAATTATATTTGTATGTATTGAGGTTTACGTTTATTACACGTTTACGTTTATTTACACTTTTGTTGGCATAAAATTACTGCTACAGAGAGGATTTGAACCAGGTGAAGAAACGCATTATATATGATTTGGGGATGGTATGTGGAATATTATTTCCATAAACTAATTTTAATCCTCAGATTTGGTATATTTGCTTGAGAGGTACAAAATATAATTATTTTCTCTTCTCATATTCCAGACCCATTCCCCTGTGTCTTTTCAACCTAATAATAATATACTAATATTAAGCAGATCTGTACTTTTTTTTGTTACAGTAGTATACAATTATAGGATATATAGTCTGCAGTAGTATAGGAATACAGCATATATAGCCTACAGTAGTATACAGATATATATAGTTTATGGTTGTATATGACTACAGTGTGTATATATAGACTATGGCAGTATATGAATATAGTATCTATAGTTTACAGTTTTTATAGAATACAGTAAGAATATGACCAAAGGATATATAGACTACAGTTGTGTATTACTAGAGTAATTATATGACTACAGTGTGTATATATAGAATATGGAAGTATATGACTACAGTAGTATACGAATACAGTATATATAGACTACAATAGTATACTAGTGCAGTGTGTATATAGAGTAATGAGTAATGAATAGTAACAGAGTAATGTATGACTACAGAAATATATGAATACTATGTATATAGACTACATTATATAGATATATGGAACAGTAGTACAATGACAGGTTTTCTGGGTAAACGCTATTGTCCGTTTTGACCACAAAATATTTTTTACACATTCATATTGCAGATGACAATATTGTAATTTTGTATAAATTGTATGTTGTGTAACCATGCTCCTGGAAAGATCACTTCTATGACCAGGATGTTGGGCTAATGAAAGAACAATTAAATTTCTTCTAATCCTCTTGTTTAATATTGAGTCAGACAATACCTCATACAATTTTGTTCCAGTGTTCCCATTGTGGTTTAAAATGATATGATATGAAATCACTCTTTTTCTTAGGGAGAAAAAATGGGTGACAGTTGGCGACACATCTTTGAGAATCTACAAATGGGTCCCTGTGATGGAACCTAAACCTGATGATGTAAGTTGGAAACATGATTGTGAATGTACCATGGATTTAAGTGTGTGTTTAAGTGTGGATTTAAGTGGTATATATATATAAACCTCCTGTTTGTCAATAGCTTAACAATTTCTCTATTTGTCATGATGAAACCGAGAGACAAATTCTTTCTGGTGTTAAATACAGTACCAAACCACAGCATTGTTTATAAGACCAAACAGTGGTTTTAAACTGCAGTCCTCATGATCCACCTCTAATTTACTTGATCCACATAATCAGATCATTTCAAAGGTCTACCTGACCAAGACATAAAATAAAGTGAATGAAAAATCATACAACATATAAAACACAATATTTTGGTCTAAAGTACACTGAACATCATTTATCAAGCTGGATAAAAATTCATTCATTCATTCATTTGTACAAGAAATTTGTTATTTATGAAAGTCCTTAAAATTCCAAAGGTTTACATCCTGTTCCAGACTAACTAAACATTGGCATATGGAATATACTATCAAAAATTAAATGGATTAGTTCTATTCCGTTTACAGCATTTAGCACACACATATTATACAGAGAGACATATAGAAGCACTTTGTTGTCGCTAATAAAAAAAAAACATGTCCTCATGCTAGATCACTAGGTCAGAGACTAAGTGTGGCACAGAGAACATTGTGTGAAAACCAGTCATTTAATATTACTGCCTTTAATTACTGAACATGAAAAATAAAAAGGGTGAGCCAACACAAAGCCATAGATTAAGACAAATAAAACAAATCATTTAATTAAGGAAAAAGAAATGGTGCTCTGTAAATGGAGGACATGTCGTTCTTCACTGAACTCTAAGCCATAAACAAATGCCACAGCTGAGGAAGGATGGAGCCTTGGCTTATAATTATCAGATTATTTTTTTTATTGGTGTAGAATAGTTTCCACTTATGCCTTTCAACTTTTACCCTGATTGTTTTAAAAACAGCATTTTCTAAATTTTCATAAAGCCAACAGTAAATTTTAGTTCTGTTTGTGTTGTACAAACATTTACATAGAAGATTTCTAAAAGAAACTGTAAATGAGGCCACTTTTCTGGACAGTTTTTTACATTGAAATTTATTTTTTATTTTTTAAAAATTTGCACTCAATTAAATTTTTTCCTTTGGCAGAAGAACAAAAACAAAAAGAAGGGCAAGGATGATAAGTATGGTTCAGAAGTGACTACACCAGAAAACAGTTCTTCTCCTGGAATGATGGACATGCACGGTAATCCTACACATCGGACTGATTACTTACACAACTTACTGCTTATATTCAGCTACAAACAGCCGATGTGGCACTTTTGTGACACTCGCATGTTGACATGCATTGAGGGTTTTTTCCTCTCAAAGGAAACTGGATTGTTGGTGTTATCGTAGCACTGTTGAATTCTCAATTTGGATTGGTGGTGATGTACTGTATTTTCTCTAACAGCAGCTCATGTTTATGTGTGGGGCAGTGTAAAGTCGAAACTCTCCAGAGTGCGACCACAGATCTTTCATTTAAATCATGCTAATTAATGACTCTGTAGCGTTAACTTCAGATCATTTGGAAAATGCAGCATTTAGCTGAGCCTCATAAGTGCTCATTGTCACAGCTGTAAACAGTACGACTTCCTTCTTCCATGTGGGAATGATGTTAATTTAATATTAGGAAAGGCCTTAATTATTTTCTTTTTCCTCTTTTTTCTCCTTCATAGATGACAACAGTAACCAGAGCTCCATCGCTGACTCCTCCCCTTTAAAGCAGGAGACCAGTAACAACACTAGCCCCACCCCTGAACCCATGGCAGCAGTTCAGAACGACAGTGGTGAAGCCAAAAGCGAGCAGTTTCCCAGTAAACAGCCTTCGTCTGGTCAGGACAGTAAGATGGGTTGGTCCTAAACTATTTTGATTTTCTTTATTATAGCTAACAGAATGAATTTACAGTTAGCTGACATGTTGGCAGCTTTAACATGTATATCCTTTTAATCCATTATGGTTTGCTGTAAGGAAAAAAGACACTCATCTTGTTCTAATACAGTATCAAGATGCAGATGAGGTGCATTAAAAGAATCAGCTTTTGTTTGATGATCAATATATAATCTATTAATGATTATTTTCATCATAACTCTTTTTTACCGTAGGACCAAATCATTCCTCCTCAGAGTCCACAACAGCTAAAAGGGATGGCAAGTCCCAGGGAGAGCAAAAACACTTCACAGACACCTCCAAAGCTGCTCAGGTAA
>JAOTRN010000028.1:11966633-11982859 GCA_028566695.1 Bagroides melapterus
GATAAAATTTTCTACAAAAGCAGATCTGACAGAAGTTCTACATGCAAAGCTACAGATTTATATTCATTCATATTCTTCATTGTCTTATTGCTTCTATTGTAGCAACCTATGCTGGGACAGGGACACTGGATATGGCACATAAAAGTACTTTTAAAAGTGCTGAGGTTGAACAGTGAATATCTTTGTGGAGACATTACTTTAAAATTTCTATTTGATGCTTCATGAGGGAGAAAATAAATGAGAGGGAGTGAAGAAAGAAACTTGTTTCACTGATGTTCCACATTAAATATAAGTACAAACTGATTTTTAAAAAGTGTGATGTTAAATGTTTCTTTAAAAAAAAAGAAGCAGGCCACATTGCCAACAGTTAGGAAATCAGTTCATGTGCAGATTACAATGATAATCCCAGATAAATCTGACAAACATCCAACCACTCGCTTATGATAGTCTTGGATGGATGGACTGCTCACAATTTTACAGAATGTCTTTGTATGCTGAAGCATTGCAATTTCTCTTCACTGGAACTATGATACTCAAACGCTGTTCCCGCGAGACAATGCCCCTGTGCACAAAGCATGGTTTGAGAAAGTTGAAGTTGACTGACTGAATAGCTATGGAATAAATTTAAAAACCCAACATCAGCAGTTGTAGCTGAATGAACACAAATCCCCATATCCGTGCTCTAAAATATAGTGGAAATAAATTAGCGTTGCAGTATATATGAAGAAATAATCAGGACTATTTTTAACCGTTTAGTTAGAGGTATTAACTCAACTCTGGCAACCAGCTGCAACCCAGCAGTCTTGAAGCTCTCATCTCAAAAGCCCTGCAGGAGTGTGCGCGAGTGTCGGTTTAGAGAACCGAAGAAAACGGGTGGATTTATAAAGTAAGGCGCTGCTCCACGAAAATGAGCAGTAACCGTGTTATTCATTTCCAAAGGACTTTACGGGGATCGGGAAGACATTAGTATGAAATATCGCGGATCAGTCAGACAGATCGGCTGAAGAGTTGCTGAACAAAGAGCGGAAAGGTAGAGGAGGAGGGGGTGTAATGGCTACCCGGGCACAGAGACGAGTCGATCCGAGCATGACTCGGGAGCAGCACGACGACGACTCCGACACCGAGGAGACACACCTCGGATTAAAGAAATCAGACGGACGAGAACCGCAGATCATCCACAGCGGTCATTTTATGGTTTCAACCCCTCACATCGAGCATCCGCCTAAAAAAGGCTACGACTTCGACACTGTTAATAAACAAACTTGTCAGACTTATCACTTCGGCAAGGCGAGCGCATCCCATCTCTCCATAGACGCCTCTCTCACCAAACTTTTCGAGTGCATGACCCTTGCTTACAGGCGAGTTTATACATTTCAACAAAAACAATTCCTGACTAGTTTACGTTTATAGCTTTAAGTTAGAATATTATGGAGTATGAGAGTCTTTGGTGTCCAGACAGAGGATATTTCTAAGATCGTATTAAATTTCATCCACAGACAGTTGATTAGCTAAACTAGCTAGCCTCGCCCCTGACACTGCAATGTCTAATAACCTGTAAAAACCCACGCTCTGTGTTTGCTTGTGGTTATTCCCCTAACAAATAAGCAGTTTTATCTCAGGCGTTAAATTCTGTCTAAAGCTAGCTGTCTGGGCTAACTAATGCTAACCCTTTCTTCAACTTTGAGAGTGACGCACGCGCTCCACGCTAGTGTGCTAATGCCTAATTAACCACAAATTAATAAATAAAGCGCATGGTGTAGTGTTTCCTCTATATGTCTTTACCACAGAAGTGTCCTCATAACTAGTTTTTTTTTATTACGCATTTTCTGACAGACGGCTAGCTTATTTCCTTAGCATATGAGCATGTGACGATATAAACACTGAGGTCGGCGTGTCCGTGATCCTCTTTCTTGTTTATTGACTTGCTCCACGCTTGTAGTTTTATTTACTTATATCCCGGCAGCTGATCTGGCTGTTCGACGATAATTCAATGCTGTAAAAGTTGGTATAAATGCTAACACGCGCATTTAAGCATCGCTTCTTTTTTCTGCCATATAATTATCGCGACTGTGTATAATTAAAGTTAATTATGCACCACGAAATAAAAAACCGTCAAGGGCGTTACTGAGGGTCAGCATTATACTGATTTAAATGACATGCAAGTCATTTTGATTCGAAACAGATCAGAGTTGAATTGACCGACTGGTTTGAGCTCTTAAACGAAAATAACACCACTACACAGTCAGTCTCTACATCTGTGATGACCGGAGAAGCAGCTTGGAAAGTAGAGCATGTCATACCCTGAAGTGGATGAGCCACAACAGCAGGAGAAAATATGAGGTTTTACTCGTATCTGGAATATGAACAAGAATTTTGAGGCACAGGCCCCTACAATATGCAACATGAATAATTTGCCTCCTGATCTCCAATAGCCAGATGATGAAAACATGATTGTTACCAAATTGTATAGATTATAATGTAAGGCTCTGCATAGATTTTAAATGATCTCTGAGCAGTTCCCTGAAACTTAAGTCTGAACCTTAAAATACCGGATTTCAACAAGGATCATAATCTGGGCTGTATGTTTGTGAGCAGAGAGATTTATTGCTTATAAGTAAATTCATTTTGAAAACATTAGAAAATAATTCAGCTGATGTTTCTTTTATGGAATCTGATTTATAATTAACAAGTAAGATCTGTGTTTTTATAGTCAATGTGTGTTTTGAGACAGATTTTATCAACATCTGTGCCAATCTATATCTATAATAACTGTATAACTTTAGCTGTCAGAAAAGTTTATGTTCATTTTAAAATCCCATCAGGCTTGTGTGTGTGAAAAAAAAAAAAGGTTTTCAGATTATGTTATGACATTGTGTAAGAGTCATTATAAAAGAATGGAAAGTTGATTCTTGGTGCCGTAGAGGGAACATATGCACACAATCATACTAGCAGTTTATCATGTGACAGGAGATACATGTCAAGGAAACGGGCTAAGACTGGGAGAAGGGGCATGCACCAGAATAAGTGTAGACCTGAACTTTTGTTAATAGATGCTTTTTTTTAAATCCAGCAGTTATATTAGTGCTTTAGAGATGGATGGCCCATGTGAGAACCAGGACAGTAAGAAGTATGATCAGAATATTAGCTTTATATGTTTACTGCCTAGTAACTTTAATAAAATAGGTCAGATTTCAGAAAATAACAGATACTTCTAAAGTAACATGGTAGAATTGTCCAGAAAAAAGTTTTTAACCTATATTGCTTGTTGTTGTTTTCACCTTCAGTGGGAGATTGGTGTCCCCAAAATGGAAAAATTTCAAGGGCCTGAAACTTCTCTGGAGGGACAAGATTCGCCTCAACAATGCCATCTGGAGGGCTTGGTACATTCAGTGTAAGGACCAGTGACAACACAAGGACACATTTTCAGCTTTGTATTGTCGTTCATGATCACTCTTTCATGGCTTCTCATGAATTCATTTTGTTCAGATGTTGAGAAACGAGAGAATCCAGTCTGCCATTTTGTTACACCTTTGGATGGGACCATGGATTCAGGAGTCCATCGACCTGCAGAGGTGAGAGGGTCGAGGTGACGGCGTGGAGAGCTGTAGAGGAATGGGGACAGGTGCAATGTTGTGGTTATCCCCAGATGGTGATGTTATGCATAGCAGGAATGCTTTTCTGTAATTGTACAGGAATGGTCTTGCCTGCTAGGGCTGGCGATATGACACAAATATCACGACAGAGCATTTTTGTGCATCATGTTATAGATTTGCACACAAAATGTTTTTATTTGAATATCTTACAATTTTAAATGCAGACTTTTACCACAAATTGACTACTTCTATTTTGAGTTTGTTTGTGGTTGAATCATTTTAAAATATTTCAAATAATCATTTGAACCCCACAATATATAGAGAAAAGAATATTGTGACATAATATATTGAAAATTTTGACCTTTCTTACATTATTGATGATATATTATCAGCATTAACCTATGTTACTATTCCTTGAAGCTTATTAATTTACATACAGGACCTCTTGTATATTTTTTCTTCTGTGTAGTGATGACAAGTTAAAGTACTCCACCATTTATGGTCATACAGAAAATCAGAAAGACATAATTTTAAACTGAAACTGGTCTACTGGTATCCCTTTACAAAATGTAAAGACAAAATGTTGTGAGCTTTCTGCTGCCTCCATGTTAAATTGTGTCTATAGAAACCTCGGTCGATTTAACAATCTGTCACTTAGACAAACTCTTTTAAATCGGTCGATTTAAAATGAAAACAAATATTCTGTGTTTGTGTAATGTGCATGAAAACAGCTCATTATTTCCAATCTGGACACATCCAGTGTGCACTATTTATATGGTAATGATCTGCGGTAATGACCACAGCCTCCACATTCCAGTGACATTCCACCTTGATAGACCATTGGGGTGGGTCATTATATCCCCAGGTGTGATGATACATCAATATACATGGCTGTTGTCACTCCCTCACATACAGTCTTTCATACAAAAAGTCTTATACAAATGTTAATCAGTGTATTGCTTTATGTGAATCAATGAACAGGAAGGTTTTCACAACAATGTTGTAACAAAGATTTAGGTCTACAAAATCGACATAATCCAGGGCACAATAGTTTGTGAAAATATACTGAATTGTAATACGTGTTTTACAGAGCTGTCTCAACATCTTATTTTTTTTTTATTACACAGGATTAAAATAGATTTTTTTTAAATATAATATAATGTAATGTAATGTAATATGCATGTTGCTTATACATTTTTGTAGCAGAACTCGTCTTGGATATGTATATATCGGTAACGAGAGTTTTGCCATTAATATGTTGTAGGGAACTGAACAATGTTTCTGACATGTCTAACATCTCTAGGGTCTTCAAGTCCTAAGACTTCTGCTTCTGTTAAAAACTTGGACTTCCCACAAAATAGCTAGTGAATTTATTTCTACATTTAACAAGAGGCATGCTTGAAAATGCAGATGCAAATGGAGCCAAGTACATGTGGTTGGTGTAGAGGACAGTCGCTAGGTATAGATTGTCCACTACCTGCTGAAATTACTGGATGGTCCACTGTTTCATCCACACAGACACACATTCACACTCTCATACAGAGGTAGTTACACTTCAGCGTGTATGTGTAAGGACAAATATGGAGATGTTATGCTGCACTGTAATACACTGCTTTACATGCTTTTGTACTGGTACAATGATGCAAAATAAAACTAGGGCAGAACAGGCAAATGTCAGGCAGTGAAATAGTGATGGATAAGACCGCAATCCACACTCTGATGAATGTGATCGTTTAGGGAAGGGACCCAAATTGTTTTCCCCCCATACACACATCTCTACATCACATGTTTTCTTCTCATGTCCATGCAGTGCAAGGACAGACGAACCACTCCACCTACACTGGTTTATTTCTCACTGACCCGTAGGGGTTTTTAAAACAAGTAAATAATGTTTACTTTGAGAATGTAATTGCTTTTCGTGACCAGAAGGCAGCAATGTTCTTATCATTATGTGTCTTTTTAGGCGATAGCTACAGAAGGGAAATACTGGAGGAGACGAATCGAAATCGTTCTCCGAGAGTACCATAAATGGAGGACATACTTCAAAAAAAGGGTAGGGCTGTAGTTAGGAACCTGAATTTTCCATGTATATGAAATTCCGGATTTGGTGTCCAAACCCAAACGAGTATTTTGTCACAGCTAATTCATTGCATTTTTTCCCAGTTACAGAAGCACAAAGACGATGATCTTTCCAGCCTTCTCAAGGTAACACTATTGATTTTGTGCAATTGAGAATTCAGTACTTTGCATTGCTGACATGTCTGGTCCTGTGTGCTGTTGTTAATGCAGTGGACACTAATAGGGTCCTCTTAATGTTATATTTGATGTGTGCAGGTTTTCTCTTATTATTATGCACTACATATGTTCACTGTGCCAAAAAATGATGGAAGTACTTAATCATCACAGTCAAACAGTGATGTTGCTGGCATTGAGTGCATCTTGTGTGGTCAGAAACAATTTGCATAATTTCCTCCTTTGGCATATGTGTTTAGATTTTGCAAGCATAAAGGACTAGGCATGATCGATTTGAAATGTCATAGATGATTTAGTTTATATTCTGTTTCTACTAATTATGCTTGTGTATATAATATCTAGTGTCTAACAGAGTGAGAATGCATACAGGCTGAACACAGAATAATTCACTGACATCAACAGGAGTGAGGTTTAATCTCTTTCAGGTCAGATCCATCACAGTCGTGGTGTCGGCCATATGCATTTTGCCTGCACTAACCTCGCTTGTCCACTAACCTGGCCTGCACTGTTGCATTTTTTTTTAACCTCTCAAAGGGGGCAGAGGAGCAGTTCTCACTTTTTGGTGAAGTGCATCCCGACATCCTTCGTATGCCCTCCTGTCAGGACGATGAGGCAGCGGGGTATGCCCGCCGCAGCTCCCGCAGGAGCCAGGACTCTCCCATGCCAATGGAGATGGACCCCATCTTTGACATGGACGTGCTCATGTCTGAGTTCTCTGACACACTCTTCTCTACACTTTCTTCTCACCAGCCCATTGCTTGGCCTAATCCCAGAGAGATTGGTACGTAACAACAGTGCACACAACCTGCTGAGCTTCTCTACATGATTAATAAGGGATATAATAAAACAAAAAAGTTTTATTGACTATTTTTGTTCCTCCCAGCACATGCAGGTAATGCAGACATGATCCAGCCTGGACTCATCCCACTGCAGCCCAACTTGGACTTCATGGACACTTTTGAGCCTCTTCAAGGTTAAAATCACATTTATCTTGCTCACTAGCATTTTTTTGCTGAGCTTATAGGCTTGTTTTTCTTTATCTGCACAGCAGGAACAATATAGAGTTTATCAAACTGTGGTTGCAGGAGTCACTGTGGTTGCAGGAGTGTTGTTATTGCATTGGGATTCTTCTGATCATGTCTGATAACCAGGTGGTTGCTTTATGGTCTGTAGTTTATTATCTAAGCTCAACATTAAAAAAAATCACCTTTTTTATTATTAGATGTTAATGTGGAAGAATGAGAAAATGATGCACAATGTGTAGCTCCTGCATCAGTCCAACCTCACAGTGAACAGAATTTCTTCTTGACAGTGTATTCAAGCAGCATTTCCACCTCATTGTCAAGCACACATGGATATCCTCATGTTTGTTCTTTCCCTTGATTCTTATACTGAGAGGTACCAGAAAATAAACAAAAAAAACTTCCTTGTGGAATCTAACTGGTTTCTCTAACTTTACGCATTAAGTTCCAGCCCCTCCATGATTTTGCAATAACATAAATGAACACAAAATCAAGCACACAATTTTCTGAATTTATCAATTTATTACAGATTTGATATGCACTGAAACTCTCCAGGTGACATCCACACAATCTAACATATATCAAACCTACAGCTATGATAGAAAGTAATGCATTATGTATCTTTACTGCTATAAATATATATGTAAAGTGTGTGCTTGGAATTAGTAGTAGTTTACCCCAAAAAGCACATTTACAAAAAAATCTGCAGCAAAATGTTTCTGAGCCCAGCACTTATTTCAGTTGTTTGTGCTAAATATAATAATTATTTCCTGCTTTCTTACTAAATCACCATCGTAAAATAGCTTCACCTTACTTACATTTAAAGACGTCTAATTAAATCACACAAGTCTAGGTAGTTAGCTCATTATCTCACAGAGTCCTTCCTTGATTTTTTTTCCTCTTAACCAGATCTGTTTCACTCCCTGCGTCAGCCGTCCTACCCCAACACCTCACCCACTGCCCCAACCACCACTCCCTTATCCAGCAGCAGTAGCAGCACCCAAACACAGGTACCAATGCTTCGTTCATTTCCTGCACCAGAATAAAACATGACACAAACATGGAACTAATATAAAGACTCAGCTCAGGGAAATGTGATTAAACTGGTTGAAGGTTTTAAACACCTTGTGTCTTATTCTGCAAATCAAAACAATAAAAATACTTAAATAACCACATCCGGGTATGGCATGGGACCCATCTGTATGATGGTAGCCTATGAAAGGAACAGTGACACGCTCCTACCCTCCGTAGTGCTAGGGTCCTCTCCTTGGGTTAGAGAGAACAACCCTTTAGCCCCCCTCACTAGGGTAACAGTATTTATCAAATATCTATACACTCTAGTCCCCTAGTAGAAACCCTTTTTCATTCCGTAAGGACCCGGAGTATAATAGATCCTTTTAAATCCCGAGGGACAACTCGTTTGCCGTGAGTTGCGACCCGTGTCGGTGGAGGAAGAGATCCTGGTCCCTGAGAAATGTGGTTTTGCTGCGGCTCCCACCTTTTCAACACGGTACTTTGGCTCCTACTTCACCTAGACGGGAGGTTGGAATGGCTCGATCCAATCAATCGGCTGGTCAAAACATACTCTGAGACGATTATGAGATAAGTTAACACCTAATATTCTCAAAACCCTAGGTATCTTTGGCTAAGGGGCAATCAAGTGACTTGAGCAACTTGTTGCTTACTTTGCTTGAGTATATCATCACTATATCCCTGAAGCATAATCTGCTGGAGATCCTGTGCTTCCCTCTCTTTTGGGCTCCAAGGTGTGTGGGGAGTAGAGATGATGAAAATTAAAAGCTTAAAATATGGCTTCAAAACACACCTCCAAAAAACGTGTCTTGGATCTGGACTTTGATAATTCCTCAGGAAGTACATATGTTCTCGCAACGAGTAATGATGAATGGCCAAAATTTATCATTATTGAAGCCTGTTCTCCAGATTCTCAAATCACAAAGCTTTCCACCTTTGCTATACAAAAGGGTATTGCAGGAATAGCAGGAACTGTAAAAGACATGAAAAAATTACGAAATGGACAACTCCTTGTGGAACGCTGCAAAAAAGCAAATGCCGAAAATGTACTACATGTTAGCTGGAGTACAAATAAAGACATCCCCTCATCCAACACTGAACTACAGCAAAGGAGTAATTCGTACTAGAGAATTATAGGATGTGGACAAAGAAGAAATAAAGCATGAGCTGAAGGCTCAAGGAGTAACTAATGTAAAAAGGATAATAATCAAGAGAGAAGAACGAACTATCAAAAAGAATACATACATTCTTACATTCAATAAGCCGATAATCCCAGGAAAAATCAAAATCAGCTACCTAAGTGTCCCAGTAGACCTATTTGTACCCAACCCTTTACGTTGTCAAAAGTATAGACATGGATCAAACAGCTGCAATAACAAACACATCTGTTGCAACTGTGGGGAGGAAGGCCACGACAAGGGGAGCTGTGAAAGACCATCTAAATGCTATAACTGCACTAAATGCTTTGAGAAATTTGCACACTTTCCGGAAGAAAATCCAGACTCTATGCAGATCTTTACTGAGATACTCATATCAATAGCAAATGACACAGTCCCAAAAACAAATCAGACCAAGAAATCTAGGCAACTCCCGTGGTTTGATGACAAATGTAAAAAAGCTATAAAAGAGAGAAAGAAAGCTGAAAGAGGTTTTTTCAGACAACCAAAAACCTCATTAAACTCAAGATTAGCAGAGCACAAGCAAGAAGAACTATGAAGGAAGCAAAAAAGGAAAGCTGGAAAAAACTTGTCTCCAGCATATCAACAAGTACTCCATCAAGCAAAATATGGAACCTGATACGAAAATTGAATGGGAAAAGCAGTGGATCTCAAATACAACATATAAAATATCAGAACTCTCTCCTGACCTCAAAACAAGAAATTGCAAACATCCTAGCAAAAACATTTGAAAAAAATTCCTCAATGGAAAATTGTTCTACCGCTTTTCGAACTATTTACATTGAACAAGAAAAAGGAAAAATTGACTTTAGGTCAAATAACAGAGAGCCCTATAACAAACCTCTTTCAATAGAAGAGCTCCAACAAGCCCTTAAAAAATCCCACGACACTGCGGTTGGACCAGACAAAATTCACTATCAATTTTTAAAGAATCTACCTCAAACTTTTATGGAAATGCTTCTTAGAATGTTAAACTCTATCTGGATATCTGGAAAAATCCCAGTCACCTGGCATCTAGCAGAAATAATACCCATCCCAAAACCAGGAAAGAACCATAATGATCCCACAAATTATCGCCCCATAGCCCTAACCAGTTGCTTATGCAAAACAATGGAGAGGATGGTTAATGATCGTCTGGTCTGGATAATGGAATCTGAACACCATATAAGTAATGCCCAATGTGGTTTCAGAAAAGGCCGTAGCACTATAGATCACCTTGTTGGTCTTGAAAACTATATTTGTGAAGCTTTCATTCGGAAAGAACATGCTGTAGCCGTCTTTTTTGATTTAGAGAAAGATTATGACATTACATGGAAACATGGAATTTTAAAAGATCTACACCAAATGAATTTTAGAGGACATCTGCCTATCTTCATTGAAAGTTTTTTTATCAAATAGGCTATTTAGGGTCAAAATAGCAAATACTATGTCTGCAGTGCACAAATAAGAACTTGGTGTACCACAAGGCAGTATTCTATCTGTAACCCTTTTTAGTATTAAAATAAAAAGCATCGCAAAAGCCATTGGTACTGATGTTCACTGTAGCTTGTATGTAGATGATATCTGCATCTGCCATAGAAGCAAGTACATGAACAATATTGAGCAAAAAATCCAACTGAAAATAAACAAAATGCAATTCTGGTCAAGGCAGAACGGATTTAAGTTCTCGCAAACAAAAACTATTGGTATGCATTTCTGTCAGCTTCGTTCATTACACAATGAACCAGAGCTGTTTATGGATGGAGTTCCTATAAAAATTGTAAAAGAGTCCAGGTTCCTTGGTATCGTCTTCGACAGTAAACTATCTTTTATTCCACACATCCAATCACTTAAAAAGAAATGTTTTAGAGCATTGAATGTTTTAAAAGTTCTATCCAAGACCAAATGGGGAGCAGATAGGTTTACACTGATGAAATTGTACAGAACTTTGATCCGCTCAAAGCTGGATTATGGTAGTATTGTTTATGGATCAGCTAGGAAATCATATTTACGCTCCCTGGACACTGTATATCACCAAGGCATATGATTGGCTTTGGGAGCCTACAGAACCTCACCAGTCCAAAGTCTATATGTGGAAGCCAATGAACCCTCCCTGAAATTAGACGACTAAAGCTGTCTTTACAGTATGCAATAAAACTTAAAACAAATAATGAAAATCCAGCTTACTCAGCCGTTTTTTCAAGTCAACAGCCAATAATATTTGTAAGAAAATCAAATCACATTTGCCCATTTGGCCTACGCATCAGAACCCATCTAGAGAACCTGGAAGTGGATTTAAGCATTTTGGAGCAGACACATTTATGCAAAATCCCTCCATGGAGACTCAAAAAACCGAAAATTTATCTGGACCTAGCAAGAAACCACAAATCAAAAACTCACCCGAATGAATACCAAAAATGATTTCTGGACATAAGGGAAATGTTCCCACAACATACTCCAATATATACAGATGGATCAAAGTCTGGAAATCAAGTAGCATCAGCCTTTGCAACAAATCAGATACGCCAGGGTATACGCATCCATGACCAAAGCTCCATTTTCACCGCAGAAGCAAATGCCCTGTTTTTAGCTTTAAAGTTCATCGAGACCTCGACCCAACAGGATTTTTTTAATAACAACCGACTCAAAATCATGCCTTGAAGCACTGGAGTGTTTAAAAACCAACCACCCAACACTTGTGAAGATTCTATCGAAATTATCATTCCTGGAATCCAAAAATTTTAGTATCATTTTCTGCTGGGTACCTGGACACTCTGGCATCTCTGGAAATGAGCAAGCAGACAGTGCTGCGAAAAAAGCCCTATCATCAGAAACAATAAAATGCTCCATACCTTTTATAGATTTGAGACCATTAATCAACACATACATCCAAAATAAATGGCAATTGGAATGGGACCAGTGTCTAAATAATAAGCTGCACGAAATTAATCCAGACGTCTCAAAAAAACATACCTTTCATTTTAAGTAACTTACACACGATGCCGGATAGGACATTCAAGACTAACTCACAAATATTTATTATCAGGAGAAAATCCTCCAAAGTGCCCAAACTGTCACGCCCCGATAACCATTAAACACATTTTATTTGACTGTGACTCATGCATCCCTCAGAGAACCCTGTTTTATTTTGTTGACGCTCCTGAAAAAGTTTTTAACCAAATCAATCCAAACTTGGTTCTAAATTTTTTAGACAAACTAAACCTTAAACATCTCATTTAAATGTTTATTCTTTTATTTCATATAATAAAACCTAAATCTCGCCATGAACATAGCCGTAGAAGCTGGCATGGCGGTAAGAAACCAAAACCCAAAACCCAAATAACCACATGCTTATAAAACTGTCTGTTCTCCCATTATATTAAGTGCCTCAAATACCTGTGTAGATACATGACTTATTAAGGACAGAGATATGAATACATACTGGGACTTTATTTACTTGTCTTTAGAAAACCTTGAGTAAATACAGCTTCTTGTATAATGACATGTTCACAGGTAGCCATGTGAGAGGACTTGTGTTTGTATTAAGAGTTAGATTTCCTTGTGTATCAGGATGAGCGTGACATATTTATAGTGCATGATTAACCGTGATTACATTAATAAATGCCTGTACAGTTCACATATATTTATTACTTTTAATATAAGTCCTCTATATAGATCCGCTACAAAGTAGAATGTTGTGTATGTTGTATTTTTGCTCACTTTGTTGACAGTGTATTTCTCTTCCAGACGTTGTTGTCTCCGATTAACTTGCCCACAGAACTGTCCATCTCTCTGACTCCAAGTCCTCCTTCATTACCCAGTCGGGACAGCATAAGCTCTGTAGGCCCTGCCTACCAACAGGACTACATGCCTCTTTTCACAGAACAAATAGTGCCCCCATCTGCCACAGCCCCCATCATGCCACCCCCGGCCCCACTGCCTCCTCCACCTTCCCACTCACTGCAGTGCCAGGCCGTGGGTACTGCCCCCAGCAGCTCGTCTCCATCCACGGTCAAGCACACTGGCTCTAATTCTGTGATGTCCGGGCCAACCTTTACCATTTCACCCAGACCTTCTCGCCAAGATCAGGCTATCCCATGTATGTCTTTGCCTCCCCAGCCTCAGAGCTTTGCACTGCCACGAACCATCCAGTCTATTGGGTCTGCTAAAAAGACCCGCCATGTGCCCATAGTCCCTGCTGCTCCAGTTCCATCACCGCGCCTCATACTGACAGGTCAGTATGTTTCTCCACACCACGTTGAAAACATATATATGTGTATATATGCACACTAATGATCAGTATTCACTATCGAAGTTTCATATCTCTTAATGCACCTGATAATACGGAGGGTAATAAAATAACATGAAAAGAAAATTATGCCATTTCTTTTTGCTGTCAGTGGAAAAATTAAAAAAACTCAATAGTTTTCCATTTTATATTCCAAACAAAGACATTTGTGCGAATTGCAAAACATACACAGCAACCAATCAGTTAGGGTGCTTCATAGGCCCTCTGACCTCTTAGTTATTATTACCCTCTTTTCACAATGATTAGTTGTTGTAAAATGAAAGGTACTTATGACAACTTGGTTGTCATAAGTAACCAGATTATTCTATTCCCTCTACGGTACTAAAATTCAATTAACCAACATTTACAAGCCATAAAACTTTTTAAGAAAGATTATTATTAACTATTATTTTTTGCAACCCTTGGCAGTACTAAAATTGTTCAATTTTAATGCAAGATATGCAGTTGTTCTGTTCTCTTCATAAACTCCACAAAATCTTAGTAGCCATAAAAGGGGTTGATGCTCAAATCAGCCAGTGAGCTTTGCAGAGCCTGGCAACTTGTATATCTGTAATGTTCAGTTTTTTTTTGTTGTTTTTTCCCCCAGGACCTGCTGGTGCTGTTCTTGTCACTCAGTCTTCTCTTAAAAATGATGTGCCCTCTACTGCTGGTGTGGTCATCACCTCCACCACTATCCCACACGTAAACCGTCACTTTCATTCTTACCTTTAAATGAAATCATCGTAGGCTGAGTTTTTAAAGACGTTAAAGGAAGTGTTCTTTTCACAGGGATCTGGCTTCCACATTCTCCCACCAAATCAGAACTCTGCTCAACACATTGTGCCTAAAGAGGAAACATCCTTATCCAGTAAGGGCTCAGTTCCTGCAGCCTGCACAGGTGAGAGGCAATAATCCAATATTCTTTCAGAAGATTATCACAAGATCTGGGACCCGACTTCTATCTTGAAAAGGCTTGTTTGATTTTTCAGATTTATCTGATACACGCTGTGTTCAAACTGCCTTTCAGCATTAGATGGACGAACTTCTGGTCAAGGCTCACCTTTAGGGACAGAGCAGGTCCCGAGCCCACAGTCTCCTCTCAGCAGTTGCACTTCAGTCCTGTCCAAGAACGAGCCTAATCCGGTACATTTTTTATTTTGTCTTTATTTAGATTAAATGTATATTTTCCTGCACTGTCAGTGTCCAAATTAAATTGCATAACTCTGGTATATATGTTTAGTGTTTTTGGTAGTTGATATGAACTGGTCAGTGCTGTGTGATGATTAATACCAGATATAAAGAAATAGCCAAAAAGTAGAAATCCAAGTGAAAATGATGCCTTGACTGAAAATGTCAGAGATAATTAGTTAATTATACACAGAAATAGTTCAACTTTTTCCAAATAGTCATTTGGCTCATTTATAAAATAAATAAATAAATGATGCACGTGACTTAAAATGAACATGGCGTTTAATTCACTTCCTGCAGTTTGGGTGATTCAGGTCGAATCACTTTCTTACTGCAATAAAACCACAAATGGTTCACATGGAAGTGGATTGAGGTCACATGAAAGCAACCTTGGTCTAATCACTATCTCACTCTATTGTTTTTTTTCTTCTTTGCTGATAATGAGCTTGAGCAGTTTTTTGTAGTCTGTTTTTCTGACTCTTAAATCAGAATCGTCGTGTGAAACACAAATCAGCTGAGCAGAAACGCCGATCCAACATCAACATTGGCTTCAAGACGCTGTGCAGCCTGGTTCCCTCTCTCAAGTCACAGTCCAATGTAAGTGAATATTGGATTTTGTATATTGGACGTTGTTGATCAGATACTGATATTTGATGAATGACCTGCTAATTTGTTTTCAATAGGCTTTTCTTAATTTCATTCAAACAGCAATGTCTATAACCATTAAAAACAGAAATCCTCCGTAATCTGCACACATGCACACAGTGTTAAACATGGCTAAAGAATTAAATACACTTTTGCACAGCTCTCCTGCAGGTCATAAGAAGAGAACAATGTAATTAAACCTGTGTAGGATTTAACAATAGATATAGTGAAAACCAGAATATTATTAGGTCTCTGCTCACCCATATTTATTGGGCTATGGATGCAGGCCTGTACTAAATACTTAAGTAGTCGTTTCGTCTGGACCTCCTCAGGTTTTACAGCGTGTAAAAGTTCACTTCAGTGTGACAGAGGAGCTGTCCTGGGTTCCTTCAGGACTGGGGCAGTTCCTGACTGTGGGGTTATACCTGAAACATCCACCAGGGTGCAGACATTAGTGTGACATTCCTGCTATTCTTTATGAATTATTCTGCTTCTACATGACATCAGGAAATTATGTCTGTACATGGCGTATGGTTGGGATCCACACTGTGATGTAAATCTATCACCATTCTCAAAGACATTCCTATGATACAAAATATGCATAGATTTGTTCATAACCTGAAAAAAAAATCATTTTATGAAGTAAAAAATAGTGCAAAAAGGATTTACATTATGCAGAAAAACCTGCAATGTGTTTTATATACAGAAACTGTTTTCAGTTGTGTTTGAAGAGATCCCAGAGATCATACTTAAGAGTTTTTAAACTCTGAGTCCTCCCCTCTGTTCCAGATCAGTAATGCTACAACCCTTCAGAAGACGGTGGAATACATTGGAAAGCTGCAACAGGAGAGGCACCAAATGCAGGAGGAGACGAGGAGACTGCGGGAGGAAATCGAGGAGCTCAACGCATCCATCAGGTATGTGTATCATATTGTGTTAATGGTCAAATTCAAATTCAAATTTTATTTGTCTCATACACAGTACGATATGCAGTGAAATGCTTAGGCGGCTGCCCTGACCTTAAAAACAAGACTAAGTAACTTTATCT
>JAOTRN010000028.1:11989329-12000521 GCA_028566695.1 Bagroides melapterus
ACATTATACTACACTACTCTATACCACATTACATTATACTACACTACTCTATACCACATTACATTATACTACACTACTCTATACCACATTACATTATACTACACTACACTATACCACATTACATTATACTACACTACACTATACCACATTATACTACACTATACCACATTACATTATACTACACTATACCACATTGCATTATACTATACTACGCTATACTACACTGCATTCCATTACACTAATGTATACTACACTATTATTATATGCGTATGATATACTACACTATAGTATATTGTACTACACTATATCATACTACAGCAACACTATGCTACATTGCACTACAAATATTAAACAGATCATCCAAGAATTGTTCTGGTGAAGCTGCAGTTTGTTATGGAATGTATATGTTACATAGGTATATAGGTATAGGTATATAGATGTTATATTGAAGGAGTTTCCTGTATCAGTGCTCTGTAACAGTCAGTAAGTTTTTGGTCACTGGACAGAGGTGTCTGTGTAATATATTGAGCTGCATTTTTTTTGTTGTTTTTTTGTTGCTTTAGATTCCTTTCCTGTATGTGTTCTAGGCTGTAACTCTGACATGGTGTTGGTGTTGGACCCACTCCAGGAGAAGGTGTCTTGTCCCCTGAGTGCCCGCTCTGAGCTTGAATCTCCTCCCTCTGATGCCATTCCTCGGTACCGCACCCATTCCAATTCTAGCGCCTCGGCGCGCAGTCCCGGCTCCCACAACTGCTCCAGAGTCTGCACTTCGGAGCAAGTGGACGAGAGACCTGGCGGATCCTCATCAAGCACCGACACAGAGTGTGACACTCAGGAGAAGATCGCTGAGCCGTGTTCTTCCACAAGCAACTGCATAGATGCCCCCAATGGTGCCGCAATCTCCTCCATACAGCGACGGCGTGCCATCAAAAAGCCATCTGAAGACGGTGTGCTGAAGCAGAAGGTAACACCTTTACCACAGCTAATGAGACTCTAATGAGTCAAATGTCATGTCTTAGTGGTTCCTCCAGGAGGTGCTGTTCAGCCACTGCTAAAATTTGTATTGATGCCGTGTCCTGCTTTTTATAACCGCCTTGTTTAGGCACCTACCATAAACATTAGTGTTTTATTGGAACAAGAGACAGTTTTATAGGAGGTCAGTTACCATGCTACATAAACACACTAGCCTCCAGTTTTCCCTTCTCCAACTTTCTGCTGTTCAATACCATAGAGGATGGAGGAGTCAGTGGCAGAGATGCTGGGGGGAGGTGACATGGTCTTTATCCACACTAACTCCTAATCTTCACTCTTGCCTTGCTCTAACTAATTCTTTTCTAGGCACATAAAACACTGATACACCAATTAACTTTATGGCCTGTTGATGAATGAACAGTTCAGAAAGACCAAGATCAATTTACCATGATCAGGATCAGGCTTCTAGTGGGAGTGTCAAGCACATGACTGAAACACACCCAGGACATGCTGCATTAAGAGCATATGATTTACTCAGGTGTCTGATAAAGATATTCCCACTTTAAACAATGTTACAGAAGCAATAAATATTCAGCACATTTCAGCAAATGCCAGAAACACATCTTTACACAGTGCTACCATAATTCCTGCACTAATTACTTTTGTCTGTGCATTTTGTGAAGTTAACATGTTGATTGCTGTGTTTTCCCTCCAGGGCACATTCAGCACAAACACTCCATTGTTTCCTATGAGAAATGATGCAGGTAATTTTGAATATTATACGGAATACCATATATCTGCTTACAACACCTTTTTTTCTGATATTTGAAAATTTAAAATATGCTAAAATGTTTATACTTCCTTGTATTCCTTTAGCTATCTGTGCTGCATGCTCTGTTAACAGAACCTTCTAGGACACTAGTCTCCTAGTTTTATGATTTAAAGAGCAGGACAGAAGGGGGAAAAAAAAGGTGTTCCATGACTCTCAGTATCAAGACGTCCTGCCTTCCCCCACTGTCTGATGGCTGCGTCCCAAATCCCTCATTCGTGTTCATGACCGAATAGGGCAATCACAGCATGTGTGCGCTTAGGGACCCAGTTCAATGCAAGCTTGTAATGAGTTCTCTTTAAAGTCATAAGGAAATAAAACAGGCGGGATAAAAAAGAAGGATCTTACTATAAATCAGCTTCACTCAGACGAGAGGGTTTTGGGACACGCCCAGATACCTGCTTATAATTCATCTTCTTTTGCATATTCATTTGTTTCCTCAGTCTGCTCAACATCTGTCCTTGTATTTAAAAAACCCTGTGTGTAAATAGCTTTTCTGAACTGTGTTTTTTCTTTCCAGCATTTGCGTCGTGCTATCCATCATTCAGCCGAGGGAGTTCAGTCCGTGACAGAGCACGCAAGTTTATAGAACCTGCAGAAGTTTTCACTGAGAAGAGGAGTGTACAGAGAAGCATCCACAGAAGAACCTTCACCTCTAACCCAGCACACTCCGAACCTGAAGATCACGCTCAGGACGTCTCTTCATCCCTTCCTTCCTTCTCAGACAGCGGAGTGAACCTCGACCAATCAGAGCAGGCAGTGGGCGGGCCTCAGAGCACTATTGAAAATGTCAGGAGTTCTTGTTGCAGCTCAGAAGCAGGAGAGACTCCCAGGGGAACAGCATCTACAGACACACAGGAAGTTCAGGGAGATCCTTATTACAACATGAAGGCCTTCTTGACCATTGAGATCAAAGATGGAAGAACCTCAGCGACTCAGACGTCTTCCTCATCGTCATCCACATCCATGTCCAGAGCCATGCCACGAATCCTCACTGGCTCTGCTGCACAGAGAGCAGGTAAGATTTCATATCTAGTTTAGAAGATGCGTTCCAGCACGTGCTCGAGATCATGTGCAGGTTTGCGGAAGACATATAACCCTACAGTGACATGAAAATGTGAATCACCAGTCCACAGCCTCTCCCAAGAACAGTGTTGTTTTCACATTTGTAAATAAAATAGTTTGTCGGTTCATTTGTTCAGCAAAAGTAGCCTCTAGAGATGGTCATAATTGATGCAGCAGTGTTTCAGGAGCGAGCACTAGTTCATGCTCTGACATCTAGTAAACATAGCTGGTATACAGTGGTGCATTAAACGTCTAGACAAGTTAAAAATGCTTTTTTGAAGTTGGTAAGATATTAATCTGATCAGTGAAAAACAGGCTGTTCAACTCTTTCTCAAAAACCTTCTATTTACTCATACTATCTAATTTACTGTGAGTAAGTACGTTAGCCCCACCACACACTCTGCTTGTCCCAGGGGTCCACCTGTGCTGGTGTCTTATATAATTAGATTTATTAATAGAATTGCATTTGATGAGCAGTTTACTCATCCCTCACTTACTTAAATTAATAAACATTTTTGATCTTGGAAGTTAATGAATCCTTGCACACCTTTCACTTTAATCTGAATCTCTTTTTCCCAATCATGTGCACATCATTACAGATATTTCAGATTTAGGTTTCTGATCTTCGATTCTCCTGCAATCAGCCATAGTGGATGCACTTCAGCAGTTGTATCTGTTTATCAGCAAAAAAGCTTCCTAACAATTCCTAAAATTTTTTTGTTATGAATTTTTTTCCATTCTTAAAACCCCAATAATTGGAGAACAGTTAACTCCAGCTGAACAGATATATTGTTTGCTCCTTTGTATTTGTATATTTTTTCTATTTATTTTAAAGTCTAATGAAAATCTCCAGCATAATGGCTTTAACAGTGCAGAGTGGATAAATGGAATGCGCTGCTTATGGTACATTAGTTTGCAAGACCGTGCATTCTAGTATTTGGCAGCCATTTTCAAAATCATGTGGAATGTCATTCAGACATGAATAACGTGAGGGGAAAAAGGACATTTGTTAAAATGACAAATTGTACAGTAATTACAGTGGGCCATAGTAGATCAGGGTTTTTTTTTTTTTTTACCCCTGCTCCTTCTTGGCTATTTAGTTGCTCTGTCGCTCACTGCAGATTAAGAAGGCACATATTTACTGTTAAAGATTAAACATTGAGAGCAAATTATGTCCTCACTGTTAACAATCATGGGGCAAAACACCGCACTAAAAGCTTCAGTTTACAATCCGCTAATTAAAGGTTCCTGCTTACCAGCTGTGAGAAGGCCAACCAGATAAGCACCAGTCTCTGTAATCATGAGCTAGCTAGCTCTCAATACTCTCTCTCACACACACACTTTCTGTCCTTCTCTCAGGGTGTGTATTTGTGCTTGTGTCACTGTGCCACAGCTCTATCTTCCTTTTTTGGAAGCACTCTGCTCATCCCAGCATCAGAAGCGGTCCGGGCATATTTGAAAGCCTCCATGTTTCCATTCTGTCATTTATCTCACACTTTTGCTTAAAGCATTATCCAGCAGGAGGGACGAGTTCCTGCGGAGGCGCCATGGCTGCCGGCAGCTGGGATCAAAATCACCACCTTGAGCCTATGCCAAGATTTGAGTGTGATCCTTCACAGTGCAGCTCTTTTCCCTGTAGATGGAAAACATATCAGGGTTAAATATCTGTAGAATTGTAAGGCGACTTGGTGCGACAGATATTCAGTATTCCCTGATTTGACACAGAAGCCTGACTGCTTCTGAAACCTCTCAAAGCTGGACAGCTTTAATATTGACCTTAATAAAGATGTCATCTTTTAGTGAAGATTTTAGTTTAAACGTATTTCATTAACTGTATTTAATAAAACAAAACACAAACATTGCAAAATTTCACTAGAACTTAAACCATGCCATTGTGAATCTCTGAATCCATGAGAATGTTGTGTTGGTTTTGTCCTTGTCTTTCATCTCATTATTCAAGCATTCTTTCTCAAAAACTGTACAAGCCAAAACCTGAGCTCTGGATAGATGTTGTGATTTTGTATTGCATGCATGACCAAGATAATGACCATCTTTTCCACCATCTCACATCATTTATATGTCTTAATGTACACAGATGTACATTAAGTCTGTTTCCCTTAAATATTTACCCTAACGTCGAAACAGTGCGCCTTTACTGCTGGGGCTTCTATTTTGTGTGTGTAGATAGATAGAGAGAGACGTACACATTTTTAGATTTAGCGTTGTTATTATGGATGGTTGTTTATACAGTAGGTGCCTTGTTGCTATAGTTACTACTGAGTTCACTACTGTTGATATGTTTCTAACATTATTGTAGAAAAATAATAATAATAATGATAAACAACCAAATCAGCTGCATAATGCACATGTAGATTTATGCTGAGCTGAAAAGAATCTGCTTATCTTCAAGAGCAGATTATCACATCACAATCATACCTCAAAGCTAAAGCCACTGTGATTATATTCTGATGTAAATATCAGATTCAGATTCAGATATAAATCAACGTGTTTAAGCATTGTACTGCTGTCACGGGACTGCCTCCTTTGATAATTTCTAATAAGGTGGACAGTGTGTGTGTGTGTGAGAAAGTGTTTGTATTTAATATAATTCTCATTTTGTTTTGTTTTTTTCTTCAGAGCTAACGCTTGGTCTGAGAGCAACACCATTCAAGCTCCCAAGCTCCAGCCTCTCCACAGGTTCCTCCCTCAAGGTACGGTTGCACTTACTGCTGTGTTTAAAGCACAAGACTGCGTCTCAGTCAGCTCTCTAGATAGTGAATCAGTCTATCGTACTTAAATTGTTAGACTCAAACTAATGCCAGATTTCTAAATTAAAGAACCGTCTGAAGCAGAATGACACACAACCATACGCACCGCTTCAGTCCTCGACTGCCGAGCTGATTTAATTACATTTGACTTGGACTCACAGTCTTTGCATTTGCTTCATCACTCTTTTGCAAGTTTTTACGCACGGTCGCTCCCTCATTCTCTGCCTTCCTCTCCTACACCTTTTCTCCTCCACTGAGCCCTGTAGTTGAGTTCTGTAATCTTGTTTAGGGATTAGTGTTAATGATCAGGACGGAGCACGGACACTTCGGACAAACACAGGATCATCATTAGAAAGCGTGCAAGAGGGAAAAAGATTAAGAATCAGGAAAGCTTTTACTGCCAGAACAATGACATGAACAGGTGAAAATCAACAGGAGAATTACTGTGGTAAATATGCCATAAAGACCATTTTTATTTGGCTTGGGCTGTTTTCTACACTCACATGAACCTGATCCTCTGGCTGTTTGGGTGGTCTTTATGGCATGATGCACTTTTCTTTCTTGTCTTTCATGCTTTTGAAAACCGCCTCGATGTGTGTGAGATTAAGGAGCAGTACAGTCCTTTAAATGGCATTATTTAGCCATCTGAAACACGAGTGGAGCCATAAAACAGCAGAGAATTCAAGACTACAAGCGTTTTGTACAAATACACCCAGAGATTAGGATCGAGGGTTTAATAGATGACCAGTGGAGTTTACTTAACTGAATGAAACTATAAGGTTTCTGGTTTTTAAAGTAACAAAGGAAATTTGGAATGTCGGAAAGATTCATGCGGCCAGATCTGTTAATGCGTGATCTGTTTCACTGTCCCACCTTCTGGAAACTTCTTCTGTCTTGATCAGGCTTTCCTGCAAGACCTTGTGCTTGTGCCTGAAGATTTTTCAGATTGGAAGTGACCTGCTGGAAATCATACGTTAGAGAAGAGAAGCAGTTTATCTGCATCACTCCAGCCATACTGACAACCACACTCGACTCCTGACAGTTCTGTGCTGCACATGACCCCGCCTTGATGCATAGCTTTGCCTAGAAATTACAGTAATTGCATTGCTTTACTGAAATCTATTAAATGTAGCCTAATGAAAGTGTTTCTTCTGACGTTCTAATCTGTGAGCCATATTTCTTGCTAATACTCAGCAGTCTGTTACATTTTTGATGATGATGATGAATAATAATAATGCTGAATTTCAGGTCATGAGACAGCCATTGCAAACAAGGAGCTGCCAAACCTTCTTCTGTAACCTGATGATGTAGCTCTCATCCACTCAACACTAACCACTTCAAAAACATGAAAGTCAGGGCATGTGTTTCAAACCCATCACGCTGACTTGTGCCAAAACACTCACTGGCTCAATGCTAAAAAGCTTGTGGTGAGCTGACTTGCTGCTAGACTTTGTGTAGTACTTGTTAATATAGATATGAGTCATGTCGTCTGTGTGTGCACGTGCGCACCATGCATGAAGTATAACCCACTTGTACATACCTGAGGTGTTGACACTATGAAATAATTTTTAAGAAAAACAAGCGTTAATTTCAGTCGTCCCTGATCAGAGGCATTGTGACTGCACCGACAGCTGGCTGATAAATGTTCCTGTCCTGCTGCTCCCGGTGTCATGTTGTTACTAAAAAACATTGTCATTGAAAATGCTGGCCATCTTTTCTTGCCTTTATTACAAAAGGGATTCTTGAATCACCTGAAGGCATTTCATCTAGTCTAATATTTATTAAACAATCTTGTCTTTCTCAAACTGTAATAAGCTTTAACTCTATTAATAGTCTAATATGATCTTAAACACTATGTTCAATGCTCAGTGCATCAGCTGCAGTGTTTTTTAATATATTTAGAATTTCATCTATTATGGAATAGAGCATATGACATTTATGTGGAAGATGCAACGGTCTATTGAAGCACAAAGTTTGCAAAAGGAGCCAGATAATAATTTCTCAATAGAATAATAGTTCATTACTTTCTTCTGTGTCAGATTGCTGTAGAATATAGCAGAATAAAGATGATGCAAAATAGTGTCATAGGATCTGGTATGAAAAGGATGATGTTCTGGTCTCCTTGCTCAGTACCAGAGTAGAAACAGAAGAGGACAATTTCCATGTTTGTGTTTATATTGCATATTTGCTGTAGCATGAACAGAAGTTCAACAACAAAATGACGGAGAACTACTGCAGTCATCATATTTGTTCATGACGATTTCTGAGCTCGAATTCTAAATGGGGTATGGATACTGATTAAGATCTGTAACAGTCCTCACACATCTCTAGAATGGGCTTTCTGTTTATTTAACATTTGCCCACACTTCATTTAGTGTGTGTGACTGAAAAAGAAGCACAGTTCACCAACTGCCTAACGGCTGCCTGTTGCCTGATGGTTGAGGTGTGAAGGGCAAGAGCTCTAAATAGACAGTGGACAGAGGCTGAAGGGTGTTTATACACTAGAATAATGGCATGACTGGTGATAAATAGACATGGCTGTGGCACCTGAGCTAGAAGGGCTGCGCTAGGCCTTTGCAGCCATGGCGACCGCATTCCAGGTTTGTTGGCTCTCCTGTTCTAACCAGCTGAAGAGAAGTGTGTGTGTGTGTGTGTGTGTGTGGCAGAGAGAGAGAGAAAGAGAGAGTGAGTTAGAGAGAGTTAGAGTTTGAGTGTGTGTCTGTTTGGGGTGGGGTGGGTGGGCGTGAGGGTATAAATAGCTCGTATTATCCCAGCAAACTTGGTAGACTGCAACTTGTACACCTTTGAAAGGTTTCATATTTTGTTTGCTTTCATATTTCAATTAATTGTTTGAGGAATTGGAAGAATCCTTCAGAAGACCAGGCTCCTGTGTGTCAGTGAATCTCAAGTATCTTTAAACCCCACCATGCCTGGTGTTGACTTGGACCTCATGGCATCCTCAGAAGACCAGATAGCTCCCCTCACCATCCTGGATGGTGAGTGTTCAGAGTCTGGACTAGAGGCTGTGATCGGAGATCTTCTTGCCGATTCTATAGTTGGTGAGCCTCCAGATAAGCAGGAAAGAAGCACTGATGAAGTGGGCAGGCTGGAGCTCACTCTCCAATGTGCTGTGCAAGAGATCCACTGTGATCTAAAGTCTTTTGGCGAGCACATCGCCACATGTCTAGAAGAAGCCACATCTCGGGTTGCCCCAGCTATTGAAGCCATTGCTGCCTTGCAAGAGGAAAACATAACATTACAGCTGCAGCAGGAGACACTCGCCAGGCAGATTCAGGCCCTGTGTCATGCTCTTGGACTTCCAGCACCTCAACTAAATCGAGATCAACAAGATCAGGATGAAGAACCTGAACCTCCAAACAATGTGGAGTCTGATAGCAGTCCTGAACCCATGCCTCATCCACCTACTTTTGCTCTTCAGTGCCCTTCCTCCACATCATCTCAGGTCTCCCGTAACAACAGCATGGTATACATTAGAATCATATGCTGGTTTCTTTTTTTTCCACACACATCTTGTTTTTGCCTTTTTTTTGCAGTATTGTGCACCAGGATCACATAATTGTCTTATTTTGCCACCTTGAAGGAAGGTTTCTATACAACATTATTTTTTTCATTCAAAATTATTGAAATGTTTGGTCGATGACTGGCAAAGACAACAGTAAGTAACAATGCAATCTAGTGCATTTATGTGGTTTAAAGAACTGTGTATTTCCACTAGCTGCATAGTCCAAAAAAAGATTGAGTGCTATGCCTAGATAACAGCAGCTGTCGCTGTGAGGGTTACCCTCTGTGCCCTCAGTTCAAGTTCAAGTTCCACACCACTACAGCTCCATCCTGCACTCTGCTAAGTCCTGTATAATCCTGTACTCAGAGCTGTGTCCCAGCAAGCCTTATTCAGTCCCAATTGCCAAATTCTCTGCCAAAAGAATTTTTGCCCGGTGTGTAAACTGTTGTTTTTTTTTTGTGGTAGTTTGCTGTATTGACCAATAGCAGACCACTTTCGAGCACAAATTTTTGGTGCAGATTGTATACACAAAGCCTGGACTACTTGTATTTAACCTGTCAGGATCAGCAATGCATTAATTTTAAAGAAGCTTTGGATAAATATATTGCATGGTTTTGTCTTTAACAGGAGTGATGATCTTAAATCCTGCTTGCATTCTGCGGTATAAGAAAATGCCTGAACTTAAAGGGATGCCATAATACTGAAGTGAATCATTGTTTAGCGATTAAAACACTGAATCATCAGCACATGTAGCCGAAGCAGAAGGTTTAGGGCTTTTATTTATTATTTTTAACATATTAAGTGGTTTTGGATACTGGAAATGTAGTGAAATATTGCTTTTGAGCATTGCTAAATTGTGCAGTATTCAAAAAAAGAATAGACCAGAGTTCAGTGCTATTTATTCACGGTGAACTTCAGTAACCACAAGTACCTTTTTAAACAACCAGCTCATCATGTGTCCTGGAGTCTCCACACAGGCACTTCATTCAGTTAAACGCCCGTTTTATCTATGCCGAGACTTTGTATATAAGATTTTTCTGCAGTAAGACTCTGGCTATTTTTACTGTGTTGTTTGACTTGTCATCACATCATTGTGTCATTGTTGGACGTGTGTCTGCTGAGACTTGGGTAAATCTGCAGCGATATAGAAGAGAAAAAAAACACACACTCGTGCACACACACAACCTGTAGTGTATGGCTGGTGTATGATGTTTCACAGCACCCTGTAAAAAGCCAAGAAAGTGCTAGTGCAAAGCCTTCTGACTTTTTGTCCACTTAAACTGGCGTGAATATTCAATAGCACACGTGCTTAAAATCTCTTCTGTTTATAGCTGGATCCTTGTCTTCCTGTTCTCATCATCACTGAAGACACTCTCCATATTCCTTCTAGTCATCACTCACTCTCTCTCTAGTCATCACATCACTCTCTCTCCCTCTCTCTCTCTCTCTCTCACTCTCTCTCTCTCTCTGTCTCTGTCTCTGTCTCTGTCTCTGTCTCTCTGACTTTACAGTAGTTTCATGCTTGCTGAAGGGCAGCATCTGGCAGGACAGGCAGGATGTTGTGTAGTGTTGAAGAGCCATTTATAGACTGTATGAAGTCTCAGTGGACAGATGATATTCAATAGATTCTTCAGTGTAAATCCTGCTACACTACATCTTCACTAAACTATTACAATGCATAGCAGAATAGATACTGGAGTGGCTATTTTCATGTAAACATAAATAAAAATGGTGTTCAAAGACCACTAATACACAAGGCTGCTTGTTAGTGGTGCATCTAATACAGAAAACATAATTGCTGCTAATGCATGTTTTTATTGCTTGTTTGATACATTTTTTGGGTAACAGATTGCTAGAGAATTTGTGAAGCTTAATGTAAAATTTGAAAAATTTGTTTTTTTTTTCCACAGCACCCACTAGTGTTTGAATTTGTTCACTGTTTGTGTGTGTTGCCTGCTATATACTGTAGTGTAGTATAATAAAGTGTAGTGTAGTATAATAAAGTGTAGTATAATAAAGTGTAGTGTAGTATAAT
>JAOTRN010000028.1:12011377-12017294 GCA_028566695.1 Bagroides melapterus
AGGGCAGCGTTAACGCCATCTTTATTTTAAGTAGCTGAGAATTCATTTAATGTGCCAATAAGCTGTCTTTCTCTTATCTTGTATAGAAAATATAGCATTAAAACAAAAAAGGATGTAATACTATAATTTTTTTTATTTATCACTCTTAGTATCTGATTTTGTTACCATTTTCTGAAGTCCAACCTCCTGCTGTAACTTATGCTACTCAGAGGAGTGGTAACCTTCTCTCATTGCTGGGTCTCTGTTCTATTTCATTATGTAGCAGAGACGAGAGAAGTCTCACCATCTTTCCCTCCCAAAGAGGACATCTCCCTATTTACTAAACACAGTGTTATTACTGCTGAGCTTCAGCAGCAGGTGATGCTCTAAATGTTTCTGTTCCACTCTATAGATCAAACCCTGCTGTATATGTGTAGGAAAAAAGTTTGCTGGCTTGGATCGTTTTACGTTGTTGCACAGAGAAATATTGTTCACTCAGCATTTCTGTACACTGCAAACTAATACAAAGTATGATATTAAACCTTTTAAGAAATCACTTTGCTTATTGATGACTGATGAATTGAGAAACACACACACTTTTCCAGTTAAAAATGTTTATTTCTTGGAGCTGTTGTATTATGATGCGGCACTATTATGGAGACGAACCTCTTACACCAGTAAGAACGCAGATCATCAGCCCAAAACCAATCAGATGATTTTAGAGTTTGGGGCATCATTCAGTTCTTACCTGGGCAGAAACTAGACTCTATAACAGAAGCTGTGTTTACACTCATACTGAAAAAGCAGAGTGAGCACACACACAGTATGGAGGAAAATATAACCATTTCATTACTGAGTCTAATGAACTTTTCTTGTATAAAGACTATAAATCTCTGTGTGCTGACTCTTTCTCAGTCACCTTGCTGTTCTCTCTTCTAATGTGATGCTCTTTAAAGGGACTGTCTTTAGCCGGTGACAAGCGAAACTCCTCGGGCACTTCATCTTCAGCTTGTGCTTTTTTATAGAAACCCAACTCTGCCAGAAGACTGTTGATGTCTGTACGGGTCATGTGTGACAGTGGGATGCGCTGCAACAGAAAAGCCAGAAGAGTGAACAAGAGTCGAGTCAAAATAAAGAACAAAGCTTCACAATGTGGAGATTGAAAAATATTTTGGTTGTAGTACAGAATTACTGGAAGAATGCATTCTTGCATTCATATTCACAATATCTTGTAAATAAACTCATCAATTCTAAAACATTTGATCTGGGGACTAAAAACATAATGAGCCCTGTAGCAGAACTATTGCTCCAAAGTCAGTTAAATGTCTGATTTCCACACATTATTGATAGTGATAGATACTGGGCTGCTGATCATTTTCATCTAGTGACCAGTTCGTTAAATATTATTACTCAGGGGTTTACACTGATTTGGACATCTAGTGTTCAAACAGTGTAACTGCATTACACAGAATTAACACGATGCTGATCTGGCTGCATCACATCACAATGTGCTGTTACTTCAGATCTGGTATTCAACTGCTCCCATAAAGATTCATGAAATTGAACTCATTGCATTCTGTGACTTGAAACACAATGGTGTAATATGAGCTGTACTGGAAGCTGTCATGGATGTTTTGGAAATTTCTCTAAATTGAGAAAGGAAGTACTTTGGCAAAAAAAATCCCACACAGTATAGCACATGCTGTGAGATTTTTCCAGCAGGGTTGTACATACCAAGTGTGTAAAGGGAAAAAGGAGAATGAATGACCAATTAAATGTCCAGTCATAATCCTCATCATTGGAACGATGGAGTCAGTGTTAGAGAAGCACAGATCACACATAATACTCTCAGAAAAAAAAAGTGCATTGTGGGATATTGCTCAGTTCTAATGTACACAGTACTTTTTGTTCTGGTCTGTACTGGATTTTTTTTTTTTTTTGTTCATTGTTTTTTTTCAAATGAAACAAAGATAACTTAAATTCCTGCTTAAACTTCACTCATAACCGTTGACACTGTTGCATTTTATTCAGATGCTAAACATGTCCATGACACAATTTGTGTGATGTAATTGTAAAAATATATAAATATTAAATAATATGCAATAAGTGTAATCAAAACTGATTAAATAAAATCAGGTCTTGATGAGGGACATTGGGAGTTTGCTGTCTGTCTCCTTCATCTTTCCAGTTTTAGATTATGTTATTATATCAAAGTCACACGGTCATTCATGTCACCAGTGATTCATTTCCTTAAACAGACTCCGAAGGTGTTTTATTCCAACTCATTCTGCAGTAAGTAATATACAAATAGATTTAAAGTTCAGGATATAAATGATTAATTTTAATTTGATCTCTAATGAGCAAGTAAGAGGTGGGGACACAATAAACACAGTGATGTATTAGAACATCCGGCACTACTCTCTGAGCTGCTGTAGCAAAACAATCAACATTTATTCAGCCAATCATAACGGAGAATGTGGTTTAATGCTGTACTTACATCCAACTCCTCGTAGTAGTGGTTCAAGAGGACGAGCTCAGGGTCTGCACCAGGGATGTGCTTCATCACCAAGTTGTGACTGAAACACTCAGATTCAAGGAGCAAATAACATGGGGAACAAGGGAAACAAGCGGTGAGGATCACACATCTGTCTGTGTGTGTGTGAGTGAGAGAGAGAGAGAGAGAGAGAGAGAGAGAGAGAGATGCACAAGTGAAGCACACAGAGATGTGTGTGTGTGTGGAGTTAATATAAGAGAGCTGAAAAGTAAAGTAGAAAATAAAGCACACTTTTTGAGTTTCACTTCCTCTTTCCAAAACAAACCATTACACTAGTTCTACTTCTGCTACTACTACTACTGCTGCTGCTAGCTTATAGTTCTCCTACTACTACTCATACTGCTATTACAACTGACATTCTGTCAGGGTGTGTTCCTATGAAAAACATTCAGTGTGCATAGACCAACAGATCAACAGATAACACACCAACTGAAGACAACCATGATTAGAGTTAAATGAACTGGTATTATGAACTGGTTGAAGGATACTACAGAGGGATGTCTTGGGTCACAAAGGCCTTAACCTTGAACAAAAAAGGAAAAACACACAAAACTGATTACAGTGATTCACAGCCACCTTCAGTTCATATGAAACTGTTTTTTTTCTAGTTGGAATATACAACAATATCATAATCCTACACTATCTGTACAAGTACAAAGTGATTATATGAAAGTTATTGTAGGACCAATTCTACAGTGCGTTTTAGAATGTACAGTAATAATGTTCAAATTGTGAGCTTACCTCCCTCAGTCTATTCAACTGTCATCCTCCACAGCTCTGGAAAGAAACACAATATGGAACATGGCCATTAATTAAAGACAGTTATATATCTTTTACAACTTCTCTGTATAGGATTTGTAAAGATCTGCAGAAAGCTTGGGACTGAAGCTGAGGCTGTCTAAGTATAATTTAATCAAACATATTATTATTGACAATAAGAATATAATCAAGGCATCTTGGTGGATCCAAAGTTCTC
The DNA here is from genome assembly GCA_028566695.1 of Bagroides melapterus. NCBI lineage: Eukaryota > Metazoa > Chordata > Actinopteri > Siluriformes > Bagridae > Bagroides > Bagroides melapterus. The sequence goes on from JAOTRN010000028.1 coordinate 12,014,887, forward strand.
AGTTCAGTCCTGATGTTACCGTCTGTGTGGATTTCTCATGTTCTACCCATGTCACCAAGAACATACCAGTAGTCTGAGTGTTTATGCTAAATTGGCCCTGAATGTGGGTATGAATATGTCCAATCCAGTGTGTATTACAGGCTCATGCCCAGTATTCCCAAGATAAGATCCAGATCCACTGTGTCCATGAGCATAATAAAATACTTAAAGAGGGAAGGATAGATGGATGGATGGATGGATGGATGAAGATATTTATGGATGTATGTACAAAATGATGGTCAAAATTAAAGACTGATGGATGGATGGATAGATAGACATAATGCATATATGGAGATATAATGTTGGATAGACATAATGATAGACAGACTGATATAATGAAGGATGAATGAATGGATGGAGTGGTGGACATAAAGTGAGATGAACATAATGACGTGAATTACATAATGATGGATCGATAAACAAATGTGGATGGACAGAAAGATTTTATGCATTACATAATGAGGGATGGATACATTGGTGGAAATAAAGATGGATGAACATAATGACACATTAATTACAAAATGTTTAATGAATAAATGGCTTGATGAATCGACATATTGAAGAATAAATGAAAGGACAGACATGATTAGCTTTTATTCGCCGAAAGCTGTGAGACTTTAGACCAGGGTTCAACATCAAACTGCACAATGTCTACTGAACATCATTGTTAGGACTCACATTACAGTAGTATTTACTAAAATACACAAAGACTTTTTCAGAGGAAACCAGGTCACGTATGCAAAATCCGTTTCTGCAGGTGATACAAGGAATGGGAGCGTCTATTTTGGCTTTCAAAAGAGGTTTCGCGTTTCATCACTTATGTTGTCAGACAATATAGAGTTCATCAGACTGTGCTAACCCTACTGCCATGGAAAATAGTAAGAGCATTTCGTACCCATGTAGCAGACAGAGTTACAGTTGGAGATGAATGATAGTAAGAGTGCTCAAAAGATCTGTAGCCAGGGAAGTCTGTAACCAGTAAAACTTAATTCCCTGATACTCACTACAGAGAAATATTTTAATTTATCATAGTCCTAAAGCTTTTCTTCTTTTCTATTTCTTTACATAAAAAAAAAAAACACGGATCATACATTGAGGATCACACATTTTAAACTGGGAGTAAATCTCAATCTGGCAACCCACACATCAAATCAGCTTTTCAGTTGTTGCTTTCCATTAAAAATCTCTTCAAACTAAAACAGCTGGTTATATGAAATTCAGGTTAGTTCATTTTATTATACCTAAATACAGGAAACGAATATTTGTAAAGATCTGTAAAAGCATGTGGTTTGGAATAAAATTTAGATTACATTTTCGAAGAGGAACTGAAATAACGTGGAAAACCGCGTATCTTCATCACACTTATTATCACAATCATGCAGTGTAAATAATTAGATACATAACTTAATATCTAATAATCTAAAATGATCTAATATACTCGTCGTTCAAAATTATAAATTGCTCGTATTGCCGCCGGGTGCACTGATTGCAGAAAAGATTTATTACACCTCACCTCCACTTTTGCTCTGGCGAGACCATCCAGCTTTTTCCAGTCCACTTCATAAGCCAAAACGATAGATGGAAGAAACGCAGCCCATAAAACCCGCCACATGCTGGACAAGACACCGGAGACGCTCAGGTGACCTCCAGCTGATTGAGCTACAAGCTTTATTAAAGGAGGGAAGAAGAGTTAAATTCCTCAGAGGAAGATGTCACGTCCGGACTTATTGCCACGTAAAGCATCTCTTCACGTAAAACCGCTTACTCGCGCACTAAACAGTACGCACAGCAGTAAAGTGCGTACTATTCTCACGCGCTCTTTAGTGCGGTAGTATGCTGCTCTCGGTGCTCCTCTTTAAGGAGGAGGAGCCAGGCGATCGTAACTTCAGATCTGAAAGTTTATTGGCTGATTCCACGCATGCGCGGTCGAAATCTGCGGCAGACTAGTAATGGGAATTTTTCAGCTGAACAATAAGAGCCGACTCGTTCAACTCTCAAATGGCTCATTGCCAGGTTTTTCCAAATCCATATAGAAATATCAATTCGTGAATAAATGTCTTTAACTTTTACATTTTACTCTAGTCTCTGTTTAATAAAATAATATGCGTTTGCTATAAAATGTATTTAATATATTTTCAACTAAATTAATTATTCCAAAAAAAGTGCAACTGCACAACGTTAGCATTAATTAGTACACTAAATAATAACATTATTATTATTATTATTATTATTATTGTTGTTGTTGTTGTTGTTGTTGTTGTTGTTGTTTTATATATACATATATATGCAGTGTGTCTTTATATACAGTACTGTGCAAAAGTCTTAGGCACCATATTATCTGTAGTACAAATTTTGTTATATAAGTTTAT
>JAOTRN010000028.1:12026234-12051689 GCA_028566695.1 Bagroides melapterus
ACTATAAAGATTTATCTTTTATGCATGCTGAGGTACGCTGTAATGAGTAATTATATGAGTTACTATACCCTTCCTGGAAGCTTGAATCAATCTGACCATTTTCCTCTGTCTCTTATTATCTCTTATTACAAAGGTGTTACCACCCACAAAACTGTCACTCACTCAGTTTTTTGTTTCTTGCGCCATCCTGTGTAAACTTTAGAGATGTGTCAGAATCCCAGGACGTCAGCAGCTTCTGAAATATTCAAGCCACCAACAACCAAGTCACAGAATTCACAGTTTTCTCCATTCTAATGTTTGATGTGAACATTAATTGAACTTCTTGACCTGTATGCAAGATTTTATGTTTTGTGCTGCTGCCGCATGATTGACTGATTAGATAGAGGTGCAAATCATAAAAAGCCCTGAAGTGAATTCCCTTTCTACCAACTTTTCACTTCAATGCTCTTTATGATAATTACTGGAAAGATGTAGATGTTATAAAAAAGGCTATGAATTTGTACTCTAACCAGGAAGTTCTTAGGTAACCACTGTGCTGATATTCAGTATATTCAGTAAAAGAAAAAAAAATGTGTGGGCTGTGTTGTTTCTGTAGAATTCACTGATGGCTTGTCAGCTAGCTGGCTGTCTAACTCACAATGACGATGAATTTTAAAGCTGCTTCCTTTATTCCTTTTCATATACATCGGACCAAATTTGATATACTTTGATATTTTAGAATCAGGTTTATTGGCCAAGTTTTTTTACACACACAAGGAATTGTTAGTGACCCTCAAAAGTGCAGATTTAAAATAATGACACTATATATTTAATTCACAGACAATTCTGTACAGAATATTTAAATAAACACCACAATAAACAGAATTTGAGGCAAGTTAGCAATGTATATAAAGTGTGATGGTGCATAGTGAACATAACAGTAGTTTACATCACATATGTGTACATATACATTACACTACATATTTTAATTCTTTTTCCAATACACTGGGGTTCCACTTTGACCAATGGGACATTTTCAATATAAACAAATAATTGTATAAACAAATGAATTACTTTACCACAAGTCTGATCTAAAATGAATCAGGATTTCAGTGTGAGATGTGTGGAAGGGAGTGACATCCAGCAAGCTCTCCACTGGTGTCCCACAGGGTTCAGTACTTGGTCCTCTCCTTTTCTCCCTGTATACTTGCTCTCATGGTGACGTAATTTCCTCACATGGGTTCTTGTACCACTGCTATGCTGATGACATTCAACTTATCTTCTATTCCCACCATCAGATACTACTGCTTCTAATCAGATCTCAGCATATCTTGCAGACATATCGTCGTGGATATCAGTGCATCAGTTGAAGCTCAATCCCAGTAGAACTGAAGTGCTAATCATCCCAGGTTAGTCATCCCCAGGTCAGGATCTTTCAATATCCGTACACAAAGACCTGATCTCCCCTTCAGACACAGCTCGCAACCTTAGGGTAACCATGGACAATCAACTGTCCTTTTCCTCACATGTTGCTAATGTGACACGGTCATGTTGGTTTCTTCTTCTACAACATCAGGTGGTTGAATGAAATTCCTCTAGAGGTCCGAACAGCCACTGGCTGTCTTCAAATGATGGTTGAAGACCCACCTCTACATAAATCACTTGAACTAGCACTTTCTCCCTGTTTCTTATGTTTGTTTGCCAAAAAAAAAGTTATTGAACAGTGTTTTAGGCTCTTGGTACCTTAAGTCTTGTAACCTACTGAACCAGAGTTAATGTATTCAAAGACAGACTTAAAAGCACTTTTGTATATCGCTCTGGATAAAGACATCTGCCAAATGATGTAATTGTAAATGTAAATGTGTGTTTTTCCCTCTACTACACAGAATTTTAGTGGTTGATAAGCACCCTTGAGCTTATGAACAAGTACTTGGGGCATCTCAGAGAGCAGAAATGGGTTTGATATCAACATTTATTTAAAAGATTATTTAGAATTTTAGGTGGCAATCACAGATGAGCGGAGTGATACGAAGAGTGAATAGTCCCAGTGAAGTTACAATACTAGAACGCTTGAAAGACCGCTCTGCTAACTGTTGTATAATAAGGTCTATAAAAACTTCCACCAGCTGTCAGTCAGATGGTGAGTGGAACCATCAAAACGATCAAAATCAATGGCAGTAGCCATTGTATTTATCACTGAGCAATGTGGAAACTGCTTGGTGAAATCTGCAGTTTCTACACTTCTGCAAAATCTTTTGCCATGACTTGCAAATGAGCAAATGATTCAAGTGTGGTTTGTGGCTTGCACTGAAAGAAATGAATACTAACAAACCGAGAGGGCCAATGTGCAGACTGGGTAACAAATCAAGTGTTAAACCATAGATTCAGAGAGGTAAACCTAATCATATAATCAGTCAGACTCCATGACAGAAGCAATACACTCTATGGTACAAGGTACAAAATGTTATTAAAAGGAATGAAAGTGGACATTAAAATTAGGCAATAACAATAAATCCTCTAGACAGTTTCAAATTCAGGCTATGGTCTGAGACTTTGTAAATGATATGATTGGGGCTGATATTTTTGAAGAAAATGCTGTGTGTGTGTGTGTGTGTGTGTGTGTGTGTTTGTAGGGTGGGGGGTCAGGGTGGCCAGTTGGTGTCACGCATCCACCCAAGGCTAATTAAAAGCCTGGACACTGTTGACATTTCCATGGAGGTTAATGAGAAAACTGAGAATCACTGAGCAAACAGACCTTCAGCAGCTTTTCACAGATCAAAATAATAAAAGGTTTACATTTACTAGAACGCAGTTTCGGATAATTGTATATATTTATATATGTTCTAGCTATTTTTAGTTATTTAATCTTCTTTTTATTTGTACCTCAGAATGTTTGTCTTGTCTGACAAATTCTTGAATTAACACAATGTTATCCACTTAGTTGGCCTCCTGGTGGTTCAGCGGCAGGATCCCACACTCTCATTGCCATGGCTTGGGTTCGATTCCTGGGCAGGGAGCTCACCAAAGCCAGGATAAATTGGGAGGCCTGCATCAGGAACGGAAGTAAAACCTGTGCCAAATCTAATATGCAGACCACCTGATCCTCTGTGGTGAGCAGCTGAAAGAAAACAATATTTTTAATTCATTTATTCATCTGTCTTCTGTTTTCATTTCACCCTCAATTTGTCCTTACATCTCCCTCCTGTTTTTAAAGGAATCAGGGTGAAATCTAATCACGTACAAGCAAGAATTCAGACAGTTGGAGAATTGGAACTGTGCAGCAGCTTCACAGCCTCATATTCTGAGTATTGGGCATATTTCAGAATAAACCAAGAAGCAAGTCAGTTTGTAGAAATAATAATTCTGTATATCTAGTATTTAATTTTCCTTAGGAATGATTCTTCACATTCTTAAAAAGCAGGTTGCTCTGGATTTTATATAGAACTCTGGGGTACTGTACTTGAACAATAGGAATAATTTCCCCCAAAAGGTTTTTATGTAGAATCCTTGGAGTGTGAAACTTTTATTTTAAAATTGTTTTATAATTTAAAAGTGAAATCGGTACAATTATTTTACTTTTATTTGTAGTCTAAAATTTTAAGAATTTAGAAACAATCTAATTAACTTGAAATAATTCAAACTGAAATGATGGAAACACTTCAATAAGATGGAGGAGTTTTGCTTTTCTCAATATTGTATACTATTACATTATATTCCTTTCAATCTCTTTGTTTTTTTTAAAATAAATGTATAACATTTGAATTTTCTATATGCTGTTTAAAGTGAGTAATAGAACCATTTTTCTTCTATGTAGAGCTGTTGCTTTTAATCATTATTTAGAACTGACCATGTTCAGATTTTAGATCCATTCTAAACTGGTGTGTCTGTAAGATGTGTTCATTCACTACAAGTGTCCATGTGGAGATTTCTCTGTGGTTGCAGCTGGACATGTGCACCAGAGTGTGAAATGCTGCCTGGAGAAACAGTCTTTTCTGTCCAGTGTCTGAGTTAGCTTACATAACAACAACAAACCTGTGTCTTACATGACCAGCCTGCTCCTGACCACACAACAGCTGAACATTTGCATCACATTAATGTAGTAATAAATAAAAATAATAATAAAAAGTTAAAGCTGTAATCTAAAAAATATCTTGAAATGCAGTCGTCCTCACCAAAAATGGTAATTCACTCATCCTTTAGGCAAAAGCTTGTCTTCTGTATTCAGCACATACACTTAGTGTCCACTTTTATACGAACACCTTCACATTTCTGCAATTATCTAATCAGCCAATAATGTGGCAGCAGCACAATGCATAAAATCATGGAGATACAGTTCAAGAGCTGTTCACAACAAACATTAGACAGGAAAATGTCATTTCCTTTTGGCCCTGGTTCCAGACTGACTGGTTTGAGTGTTTCAGAAACTGGAAAATGTCCCAGGATTATTACACAGTCTCTACAGAATGATTCAAAAGAACCCCAAAACATATCCAGTGAGCAACAGTTCAGGGTGTAAAGGGTGTAAATGATTGGTTTAGAAAGGACGTCAGTACAGTAACTAAAATAATCAATGTTTACCAGAGTGAGCAGAAAAGCATCCAGGACAGGCAACACCTCAAACACTGAGACAGATGGCCACACTGGGCTCCACTCCACAGTAAATCTTTGCACACAGGCTGACTGGACCGTTGAAATTAGAAAACATATTATTTTCTCCTTGGGGACATGATGGATTTGTGGTTAGGATGGTTGATTTGCACCTCTGAGGTTGGTGGTTTGATTACTGCCTCCACTTTGTGTGTGTGTGTGTGTGTGTGTGTGTGTGCGTCCAGAACCATGCATTGTAGCTTGTCTGGTATCTCTAAACTGTCTGTAGTATGAGATTGTGTCCTGTGATGGATTAGCACTCTACCCAGGTTGTCTCCTCCCTTGTGCCTCAAGTCTTATGGGATAGACTGTAGGTTCCCAGTAGGAAAAGTGTACAGATGATGGCTGGATTGCTGGATTATTTCCCTGAATTCACCCCACTCTGTTGTCTGATGTGAATATTAAACGTGCCTATACCTGAATGTTTTTACACATTACTACGTGATCAGAAATGTATTAGTAAATTTATATAATTATTAACTAATCTAATCTCATATAGTCTAATCTAATCTCATTTAATAAATAGTGTAGGTTCCGGGCAGTGTATTGTGTTTTTACTTTCATTTTTGATTATATTCCACTGAAACCAAGGCTGGCTGAAGCTGGTTTTACTCGAGTACACAAAGGAGCATCCTTTGGAATGTGCGATTTGATTAGCGGCGCGGTGTCTGGAGCTGTGTCACGTGACCAGACGGTGAGCGTGACGTGTGCGCTGATAACGTCTCTGACTGAAAGCCGAGGCTCGGTCTATATAGTATGGGACGTCTTCTGTATTTAAACGTGTAGTAAGTGTATATTTGCATGTTGACGCGCGTATTCTCATGCGTGTTTTGGGTCAGATCGCCCGCCATAGTATCAGAAAACAGGCAGCAGAAGTGGAGCGCGCGCTGTGTACCGCAGCAGTGAGAAAGCGGTGCGGTTCTTCCGCGCGCTGCTGATGGACTCAGGTGGACCTTAATGCACCTCCGTGGTCGGCGTTTTCACCCTGCAGATTCTCATGTCTTCATTGGATTCAGTCGGCCTCAGCGACACGCCGTCTTTTCTTTTAGGATTTTTTGAGAACTCTGCAATGGGCGTTAATATGTCGTAGAAAAGGAAGTGTCAGGTTGATAGAAATGTTTCTTTAATTGCACCATTTCCTTTTCAGCGCTCGAGGTCGATCATTTGCAATTACATCTGGATCAGGCGATTTTAAAGAGTGAAAGGTTATTTCGAAAGGATTTTTTTTTCCAACTAGTCTACAAGGAAACATCTTTTGCACTGTGGACTATTAGCTGTCATCCTACACCGTGACGGAAAACCGGTAAGAAAACAAGGCACAGCACAGCACTCAGTTTCTCAGCTGTTCAGAAAAAACTAAGCGTTTTAAACAAACACAAAAAATGCTAGATGTTAATCGTTTAGTGTTGCATTTATTTATTTACATTTCTGCCCAAGTACATATGCACCCAGATATATCCACACCATGACACACTAAATTCTCGCTACACGTGCTGATTATATCTGTGTATCCTGCATAACAACAGTGAAGGTGCACTGCTCTGTATCTGTACATCCGTTGATTTAGTCTCACTACACATGTAGATGTCGCACAGTTCTGCTTCTATCATTTACACTGTCTCTGGAAGCACTGGCGCCGAGGTAGAATAAACCGGAAAAATTCCGTCAAGAACTTGGTAACTCAGTATCATGGTTCTCTGTGTATCACGGTTTCAGCTTACCATTTTTTCCCGACGACATTAAAACACATGACACAGCAAGAGATATAACGTGTTCATCTGTTTGGCTAGGAATATTGTTTATCAGAAACATTATACAAACGTTTTTTTCCATTCTATTTAATTTTTTTAAACGGTGGTTTAGTGTTTACCGCGTTTGCATAACATCTCTTCTGTTGTGGGTTCAATTCCTGCCTCTGCCCTCTGTGTGTGTGTGTGTGTGTGTTTTTGTGTGTGGTTTTCATTTTCTTCCTATGCTTTAGGTGCTTCCTTCAGGTTCTCTGGTTTTCTTCCCCAGCCCAACACACATGTTGTATACTTATTGGCATCTCTAAATTGTGCACAATTTGTACTAAGTGCCAAGAGTCTGAGTCTTCAGTGACCCTGATGAGCCGTTCAGAATGTATTCCAAGAACCTGATTGAAGAAACACTTCATTATTAATGCATAACTTAACAATAATTCTGAATATATTTCTGTTTTTCCTCTCATAGTATTCCATCCCATCACCTCCAGTAAGAGCACAGTTGTCTCCTGTCTCTGGCCTTAGACAGCAGTATCTATAATCCAGTCACTTCACTCACTATATACAAGACCAATAAAAATGAAGTGATTAATTTCCTAGAATTTATTGTGCTTTACTTCAGTCTGCTCAGGGAAAAGGCTGCTCATGTGTTCAGGCAACAAAAGAATGAATCTGTGCCTTTGAGTACTGCTCTAAATATGAGGGACATGGAAAACTCCTGAAGGTCATTGTGCTGGGGTGTGTGTATGTGTGTGTGTGCAGTGTGTGTAGTGTGTGGAGCATGAAGACTGGAGGGTTTAAATATAACCGAATGCACACTTCTGATTTAACCGTGCTGATCTCATTAAGCATGACAAATTTCCCAGTCTTGCAATCTCAGCATCTCTATGATTCGACCAAATAAGCAAACACGGTTTGGGACATAATCAGCAGGAGCAATTTTCATTAGTCTTGCAGCTTAGTGTGGAGCAATCGATGTGATTTAAGCCATGTTATGTGGCTCGTCTTGTTTAAAATCTCCTACCTGTGCATTTGAACTTCATTTTATAATATTGTACATTATTGAATCCTATAAACTCTCAGAATGTCATGCTGTGATTTCATTTTAGTCAGAATAAAGATTTTTAATGAAAAATGTATTTCTTGCCTGCGCATTTGTGTCCTTTATGGCTGTTTAGAAAGATGTACATTTAAGAGATGCTAGCAGCTGTGTTCCTGACACTGACCATCATTCACAAAAAAGCATAATGTCACAGGCAGCTAGTTCAAGGTCCTGTTAGAGAAGCACTGTATAGCAACCTTGAAAACATATCTGACAGATTTTGCATTACATTGTTGCATTACATCCATGGCCGGGAGTCTGAGAGCACATAATAAGCACTGCTTTACTCCTCTGGGTAAACAGGATGGTCAGAACAGTTATTTCTGTCCCCTTGTGGATCACAGACTAGACTAGACATCATGACCATCTGTGAGATCATGTATACAGACTGTGGCAGTTAATGCTCTTCTCTAAGTGAGTACAGCTAATGTATAAGCAGTGATTTTGAAAAATGTTTTCACACTGCATGTGGATTGATTACAATGAATGTATGACTTGTGAGACAAAATGCTATCAGTTGAATGTCCTTCTGATCAAAGGTCACCACTGTGACTTCAGCTACCATCTATGAGTTTTACAAAAGTATTTTAGGTCCTCATAGTGCAGGCACTCAGAGCTGGAAGGACCCCTATGTTATGTTTGGTGGATTGGGTGTTCCTTGTTTTGTATTGAACCTTCCCAGCTTTTTGAATATAGGAAGCAGCCATCATGTTGGCAGGAGTTTGTCCTCAAGTGCTAACAGATCAACATTTGGCAGTTGACCACAAACCAGCTGCAATGCTATAATGAGATGCAACTGTAATGTAGCTGATTAGGATGAAAAAGGATATGTTTAGGAACTCTGTCTATGTCTGAATGTTGGGTCTTTCAGAATGATTAGTCATTGGAACCTGCAAATTGTTCCTACTTGTTTCACTGTCAGAGCCCCTGCACTGTTAAAGGGCATGTCAAGGACATTCCTGTTCCTCTGGGAACAAAAAATAACCGAAGAATGGCGTTTATATAATGGGCTTTTGCTTTAGTGAATCCAAATAAACAGTATATATGATCAAATGTCATTTCAGCAGCATGTCATCTTATGTACAAATCTGCAGTATTCAGGTGAGATTTTAAACTGAAGCCTGAGTCCTGTTTTTATCATTCATCACATTTCTGTCTGTCTGTCCACTGAAGCTTGGTCAGCTTTGTTTCCCCGACTCTTAGGGCCTGCACTATGAGGAACTGTAATGCAATTGTAAAACTCATAAAATGTTACTCATGCTCAGGTGTGTGTGTGTTTGAATTTAGACACAAGACAACTAAATATTCTAAAAAAGGGGTGGAGCATGCACATGAGTCAGTATAGGAGAGATTATGAATTGTTTCAGGTAGATCTGTAACGTTAATAATTGTCTTGACATCTTTATTATAGAATTACAGCGTGAAGGTTAACGAGTATTTATTTGCACAGTCAGCCATAAAGACAAGGTCAGTCAGGCGTTGGCCTGAACACAGCAAGTATTAGCAGAATCTAGGTTAAAGCATACATACAAACAGTAATCAGAGAAGCTCAGGCTGGTGTGGAAAGACATGGTGTCTGAGTATAAATAAGCCCACATTGCTGATGTTTACATGCTGGTGGTTAGAAGAGAGTCGAGCAAGTGCTGATAGTGTGGTGTGGGTGAAGGAATAGCTGGAGGTACTGCATCTTATCTCACTTACTCCAGAGCTAGAAACTGGACAGTAAATTGTTTCTTAATGTGAGGTCTGTTGTGTTTATTTCTTCTTGTGCAATTGCATATGCTGTATTAGTATTCATCTGCTCATTTTTGTGTTGTGTCATAAAGCAGCCTTAAACAGTTAGCATCCTGTGTGTAGCATAAATAACCCTAAGCTTAATTTAGCCCTGTGTGGGCTGGATGTCGGGTTTTTGTCAAGGGTCATTCACTTCCCCCATTATCTGGGTCGACAGCAGCTCTGGGCCTGTCAGAGTCATGGAGTAATTGAATGTTGCAGAAAAAATGATGTTTTGCATGTTTTTGGTTTTCATGGCAAGCACTATTAACATAACTGTGGGGTTTTGTTTTTCTGGGCTTTTGAGAGATTGTTAACAGTGTAATTGTATTCTATTTGTCTTAATGTTATTGAATGAGGAAAATAGACATATTTATAATCTCGTGGTCATTTTCATGTAATGCCACATCCGATAACACACTTCTCTATAGTCTCCCGGATAATGAGGAGAAGAGAAACATCCCAACAGTCTACTACTTCATTATAAACCTGATAATTACATTTAAAAGACACTGTCTTCCAGCCACCTGCCATCCCGATCCCCAGTTAGTTATTATTTCCTATTTTTATTTTCTTTCTTCATCACCACAGATGACTGATTTGATCTCAATGCTTCTTTATAGAACAGAAATATTGTAATGAGCAGTTAGGGATATAATGTGTGATATGTTGGAGTCTCCAGACAATCAGTTTTTATCCTTATATTAGTCCAGTAGTTGGAACTTGATTTTTGTCATTGTTGCAACCAATTTGTTTTTAAAACCATAACATATATGTTATGTGGATTTTTCACATCACATGACATGAGTTGGACCAAATCTGCTGAAATTTTGAAAAATTGCAAGCTCTGCAGAATATCCCTGAGCTTCAAAACATGGCTAGATTTCACTGGTGTGACTCACATTTGGAGCATGTCTGAAGCACAGGGTTTTAAAAAAAACCTATCACAGCAGTCTTATATCTGCACGGAGTCCTGGCTTATTTCTTATTTTATACATGACCTTCTATGATTTGATTATTTCCATCAGGATCAATCACATTGTTGTTTTTCTCTGGCCTACTTTTGAGAAAATTGCAGGTCCTATTACCAATTTAGCCCGAATGCACATGTCCATCATTGTCTATGCAGATGATGTCTTACCTTGAGGGAAAATTGAGGGAAAAGAAATTGGACTACTGCTGCTAGCAATATTAGTGTTGAAGTGCAAATATCAGTGACCCTCCTCCAGATATTAATGAAATGAATAATGTCAGATTGACTGCTATGTGAAAGGAGCATGATCATATGACCATGTGACTCAAATATCTGGGTTTATAGACGATAAGTTCAGATTCAGTTGCATCTCAGTCAGCTCCATGACAGCCTTCAATCAGTATGATTTCATGCCATCAATCAGTATGTCGTGTACACAAGGCTGGGACTCCGGCAACATGACCACAGAAAAAGGCAACTAAAAAAAGTAAACATTTATTCATGTGCCAAAACAAGGATAACAAGCTACTTACATTTGCTACTAAAGTTGGCTGAGAGGTCGGTTCGTACACCATTTTTTCCTTTAAGGAAACATAGTGAGCACTGATACTCCCTGGATTTTGCAGTGCGTTGTGAATTTTTTTTTAGAGAGCAAACATACCAGTGAGTTAGAAAGATTTTACTATAAAGAGAGAGAAAGAGAAATATATAGAGAGACAGTCCTTAAAATAGCTCCCTGATCACTGCGAGATGTGTGAGATGCACACTTAGTCCTCCTTTAGTAATTTTATTGCTGTCCTGAGGATGAATAAAAAAACAATCGCAGACCTCAATAAATTAAAACGTTCCAAATATGCCTACATAGCTGTGTGCAGCCCTAGATGTGTCTTTGAATCCTTTCTTCTCCACTACCAAATACAATATTCTCTTTCAAATCCAGGTATAGTATGCTAGTTCATGTCTGCTTAGTAGAAGTGTTTCTCTTAAACCCCTGGATATGCTCCTGACCGAAGATCGAGCAGAAGTTTTTTCTTCCTTTAGATACGAGGGATCAGATCAAAAGCACAGAAAATTTGACATATTAATATATTTCAAAGTTTACTTCTTCCCATTTCAACTGTGTCACACTAATGTTAAATAGAAATTTTTCCACCCTGACACTGGGCAAATGAGTTCTTTTTTTAACAAAGCCACACAATCCAGTTTCCATGGAAACGTAATATAATTTAGCCAAAGAATATTATCAGACACTCAGAATTCACCAAAAAAGCTAAATGTCATATATTCATATTCAGTATTTTCTGTGTTCTTAATGTAGAGTTTATGACTTAATGTATGTCTTGAAACAGACCTTTAAAACAAATTAATTTTCATGTCAAATTCAAATGTTAGAAGTTCTGTGCTAAAACTAATGTAACAGACCATGCTGATTGTTTTTTCTAATCAGAGACAGTGACGATGTTTTTAATAACTCATGTCCTTACTCAAACAGCTGCAATGAAGGATGATATCTAACAATAAACATCAAACAAAATCATAGGTCTTAACTGTCTTTAGAACAGTGACAGATTTTAATAATAATTTTCCTTTTCTTTTCATTTATGTTTGACTTTAATGCCTGTAATAAAAGAAAAATGATCATTTGTAGACAAACCAGTTATTATTTTGTGTTGTTGCTGCATGACAGGAGACTTGCATCCACAAAAAAGCAGGTGTTCCTAATAAAGTGGTTAGTGAGTGTATATGGACACATTTGCATCCCGTATTGACAACACAAGTGTGTGATTTATATGTATTATTAGAAGAACTTTAAACTTGCCAGGTTCATAGAGTGTCATGAAGCTTGGCTGAGCAGTAACGATCCCTAATAAACAGCACCTATTAGCCCACAGTTATTCTTTCTCCAAGACTCCTTCAGCCACAGGGGATGTGATTCGATTTCTATACAGTCATTTATACACCACTTAGTTCCCATCCAGTAATTTGTTTGGACAAGCAGTGTTCTAAGCTGACCGATGTTTATATCACTGCTACATTGCACTACCACACACTGCAATTCTAGCTATAGTTTGTTAGAAACAAGTTGTCATCGCAACACTGTTAGAGGAAAGGTCTAGATGAACGAATAGGCAGCAGGGTGGCATTACTGCTGCAGCCTGCGGTGTTGTCTGCTGTGATAGTTAGACAAAATGATCTGAGACAAATCTGGTGAAAATTGGACAAGATTTAATGTTATGTTAATCTTTGACCAGTAGGTGGCACTGGCAGCAATATTTGTTAGCTAGCTGCAGGTAATGGTCTTGAAGATGCCTACCAAATTTTGTGTTATTGAGGAAAGTAACTGGATAGATAGATAGATAGATAGATAGATAGATAGATAGATAGATAGATAGATAGATAGATAGATAGATAGATATAGAATTGCCTCACTTCCTGTTTGGTGTTTGATTTATGTTTAAGTGAATGTTGAGTGCAGTGCTCTTACTTGTGCACTATTGGTTAATTAGATAAACCCCCACCTACAGGACTGAATTGAAGCATGTACAAATGTTGTGGTGAAGATTCTCTTCCACCATATTGTCAAGTTCAGACATGTAGGGTTTTAAAAACTTCATCAAGCTTCTGTACTTTCACTAAGCATTATTGCCTTCTGTGTATTACTTTGTTACAGAAAAGAATGGAGCAGCACAGCCAGAAGACTCCTGATGTCCTGTCATCTTCACAAGAACCGAAAACATCTACAGAGGAATACAGTCTTCATCTAGGCTCAGAGAGCTGTTCCTCTGCACAGAACATGCCACTTATAGCTCCAACTAGGCCAAAGAGGCCTCAGAGAACCCCCCGGGTAGAAGGATCCACCGAGATATCACAGCTTGATCTCCCAGACTGTCCTGAATTGATCCAGGAGAAAGCTGACTCTTCTGTTCACAACAAGGCCAGCCAACCATCAGGTCCAGTCCAGCAGCTCCATGATGACAAACCCTGTAGACCCCCTTCTTTGGCTGGACATGCTGCTGCAGCAAGGAGCCACATCTCAGTGAGAGCAGCCTCACTTCCTCAGGCACCGTCCTACAAACTGCCACTGACAGATCCCTCAGTTCACCCTCAGAGGGCACTTTCTGTAGCTGGGACAGCTGATACCAAGCCTCAGACTGATGAGGATTTCAGGTAATAGCAAGTCACATGCTGCTTTAATCAACATATACATACTGCCAAGTTTTTTTCAACCATGTTGGCAGCGTGTATGAGTGTTTACATGGTGCCCTGGCATATGCTGGGTGTATTCCCACCTCACACCCAGTGCGACCCTGTCTAGAATGAAGATCTTACTGAAAGTGATGGAGTTTTTAATGGGATTTCAGATTAATGTGACCTCAGATTAATGATATTTCAGATTAATATGATCTCCGATTAATGCAATTTCAGATTAATGTGGTCTCAGATTAAGGTGATCTCAAATTAATATGATCTGATTTAATTTAATTTCAGATTAATGTGATCTCAGATTAATGCGATCTCATGTTAATGCAACCTCGGGTTAATGTGACCTCAGATTAAATTCAGACTAATGATTTCTTGGATTAATGATATCTGAGATTAATGTGATCTCACATAGCAGGCCTGGTTGAAGTTTCTGAGGCAAACTGCTCTGACAATATGGAGCAAACTCTTAGGCATCTACAGTTAACAATAGACTTATTATTACTTGTAGATTCACTGTGACAAAGTGAAACATTTGCAAAGCCTATTTTTACAGTAACTTGGAATTCTCTGTTCATTCTTTATTAAATGGTTAACAAAAGAGAAATGTCTATTTCTAGAGCATATACCCATGTTTAAGTGATATTTAACAAGTTCACACATATTGAATATAATATTAGTGTTTCTCATTTTTCAACATCCATTAAGTCACAGCTTCCTGCTATTAGCTGTACAAATCAGCCTCCTGTAACTCACGATGATGGCTCAGAGGAGCCCTGCAGACAATAAGAGATATTTATGGATCTTTGATTTCTCTTTCCATTTCTCACTTCCTCTCCACTGTGTGTACACGTCTCACTCACCCCCCTTTCTGACCTGCTCTCCACATGAGCATTCAAGAACAAGAAGACCTCTTTAGCTGAATAATGATAATGGTTAATGTACCAAGAACATGCAGAGGGAAATAATGCAACAAAATTATAGACTATCAAGAGGGAAACTTGATCACCTCTACAGCATTAACTGAAGGTATCAAGTGCTGGAATTTAGAAATAGAGGGAACCTTGAAAACACACTGAAACACACACACATACACATACACACACATACACACACACACACACCAATGATCTATTATGTAGATGTACTCTATTGTCTCTGTTCTCTCTCTTTGCTCCAAGAGTGCACATAATCACATGGAACGTGGGCTCAGCCATGCCCCCCGATGACATCACTTCCTTGTTGGGGCTGAATGTAGGCGATGGAAATACAGACATGTATATCGTAGGGTAAGAGCTGCTCTGCTAGCTATTTTGAACTTTTTAATCTTGGCCATCAACATCATAAAGGTGAATAAGCAAATAATGCAAAGCACAATGCAAATAAAGAGGATGAACTGTTTTGTTAGTCAAACAGAGTTTATGAATGGTTCATTGCATGAATGTCTTGTATAACTTGCAGTATCATTAATATTTGAGATGTACTTGGCGCAAAGATTAAGAATAAAATGGATATGGTAGATTATAGATAATCCAGCTACATGAACAATCTTAGCTCAACATAATCACTCTGAATATAACATCACATACATACGTGTCAGACCTACAGTATACACTTACTTCAAGTCACATCATTACAGAAACAGTCATCGAATGAGTTCAAAACAGTCTGTTGAATTATTTTCAGTAGCTCTTTCATTCACTCCCTCTGTTTCTTAATATCAGATTACAGGAAGTGAACTCCATGATCAATAAACGGCTGAAGGACGTCCTTTTCACTGACCAGTGGAGCGAAGTCTGCATGGACACACTCAGCCGCTTTGGATATGTGTTGGTCAGGAACAACAAGAACACACACACACACACACACACACACACACACACACACTGTTCCTAATGCTGTTTGACACATTTTACTATTAATCCCAGATGTGTGTGTGTGTGTGTGTGTGTGTGTATAATCAAGCATGCTTTCTTTTCATACACTGTAATACCCTGTAAATACAAAGTAGTTTGTGCATCACTTCTTTCTACCTGATGTAAATTTGACATGTAAATGAGACTCGTTTATACTAAAACATGATCTATTCTGGTGGCATTGGTTATGAATAGAAATATTTGCATTAACAGGCTTTCAGCTCCATGAAAGTGAAATGAATGTTATTGTCACAGCTGGCCAGTATGTAGAGCTTTTTATGTTCTGTACAACAATAGCACTAATAATCAGTAATACATTAATAACTGACAGCTTGGGGAAACTTTTTAGCAAATAATGACACATTGCAATTTAGTTGCTGTTTTATTTCACTTGACAGAGCTGATGGCTCATTTGGTGTTGATCAATCATAGGTTTAGATTATATTTATATTATATGTACATCACAAGTATGGTCAGATTTATCTAGGATTTCCTCTTATTAGATATATAAATATATAATTATTAAAACTAATCACATGCATTTTCCACTAATTGCAATTACTTAAAGGTGCTGCAAGAAAGTAAACAGATAACATTGGAAAGTCTTTAAATCAGCTCAGGTTTTTTACTTTTTTGTGTAGCGCTTTTAACAAAGGACATCAGAAATCAGCTTTACAGCAAAAATAAATTCAGTAAATACATTTTAAATATATCCCTAATGAGCAAGCCTGAGGTGATGGTGCTGAGAAAAATTAAAAGAGAGAGAAATTACCTTAAGACGCTCAAAAGGGATGTGATCCTTGTCTGGGTGACACTGAAGAGTGTGAATTTACATAATTTCCCTTCAACATCTGTGTAGGTCAAAAAGTGCAGTTGTGTAACCAGGAACTTCATTCTAGTTTTAACATGAAGTCTGTTTTGTTTCATTGACAGATGCTTTTGTGGTTTCACAGTGAGTCGAAGAGTAAATAGTATTTTCTCGTCTTATTACCTCAAAGACAATGAACAGGAATGAGTGTTTATAGCTGCTGTAATGCAAGATAACTTCAGCTGAAAACATTTGGGGACATGCTGTTACCGGAAAAATGATCAACTTCAGGGTTAATGGCATCATACCACCCTGTTTCACTGCTTACTTAAAACACAGTGCTACAGAAAATAAAAATAAACAATATTAAAAATATTCCACCAAGGAAGGTAATTATTTACTGCAGCTCTCAGACTATAAAGGAGTGTTTATTAACAGCAGGTGCACCTGAAAGGAGAAGCAGTTAAACCTGTATAAAGACCTCGAGGCATTGCAAGTAGAACTTGTAGGAAACATTTTGTTGTGTGGTAAAAGTGCTTAAGTGGTGTGATCAAGGGCTTATTCAGCAAGATTCTGAACACAGTTTGTGTAGCGTGGGAGGATTTTTTCCCAAGTCACAACAAAGGCTAGAAGCACAAAGCAAGGTTGAGCAAGGGAATCATGTAACGGTGGAAGTAAAGAACGCAATAGACTCAAGAGAAAATAAATGAATAGAAATAAATAGAGTTAAAGCAAGGATCTGGTTAACATGAGGCTGTCAAGTCACAGGGCTGAAGCAAGATGCAAATGCAGAATTTTCTACCAGGAAGTGAGAACAAGGAAAACAAAAACAAATACTAACACATAGAAATACTCAACAACGAGAGCAGGGCTGAATAATAAAAAAAACGCAGACACTTGAGACAAATAAGATGACTAATCACTAAACACTGAACAGGTTATCACGATGAACCGAGGCAATGAAACATACAAATGAAGAAGACTAGAGTTGGGGTTGCCCTCTTGTGGTCTGGCAGGGAAGTGTCCTAGGTATCTGTGACAGGAAAGATAAGAAGACTTACCAAAAGCAGGAAACAACAAAGCCTCAAGAGAAACACAATATTAGATGCAACTGAATATGCAGAACAGTTTTACATATATAGATTTTAGTATTTGGTGAAACACAAATTCACATATGTGGGTTAGGGTAGGTAAGCCTCTGGCTGGGCTTTGTTTAAACCACTGGTGTCTAATCTAGTGTGAAAAGCTGCACCCACATCGGCCCTTTGTGGATAAGATTGTATACTCCTGATTTAAACAGTCTGTGATTGCAGGTGTTAATACAGGTGTCAGTCATCAGGGAGGCGGGGCTAACATCCATGACACTGGCCGTCTGGATCAGCTCTCTATTGTGTACTAGTTCAGGCACTGATAAGGACTCATTCCACTTTGGGACACTGATGATGGCATTTATCAACAACAAGCAGGACCAACATCATAGTCTAGCTTCGTTAGACACTAACAAACAATGAATAACGTTAACAGTTACTTTTGTTTGGTTTGGAGTTTGGTACAGCTGCCATTTTTTTTTCCAGCTGAGAGGCTTCTGAATATATGATGTCATTTATAGTGTGTGAACGCAATGGACATCAATTCTCTCTGGTTTTTGCTGTGTGTTGTGGGATCTTTTTAGGATGCAAACATTCCAGCACACTACAGTAGATGGATTTTGAGATTGAGATTTTGAGACAGACAGACAGCCCATATAATGGCAGACTCCTTGATCAGTGCCCTGACTACTGAACTAGAGAGATGATTGAGATTCAGTCAAGGACTAACTTATAGACTTACAGCGAGAATATCTTGTGTACATTTTGTATTCTCAGAGAGGCCATGTACCAGCTCCAGTTGGATTCCGCTTCATGAAGACTCTGGCATTCAAAGAGTACAAGAGAACCACCTCCTAATCAATACACAATTGTCATACAAGGACATTATAAATTAGTATAAACACCAGAGAGTGTTATTATGAATAATCACACCCTCCACTGTCACCCAAATGAGGATGAGGTTCCCTTTTGAGTCTGGTTCCTCTTAAGGTTTCTTCCTCTTCCATCTAAGGGAGTTTTTCCTTGCCACAAGCACCTCAGTCACCTCAGGCCTGTTCATTGGGGATAAATACAAGCACCTTTAAATATGTCTAATATTAATCTTAAACGTTTGTATAATATTTTAATATAACTTTTAAAAATCTTGTTTATGTTCTGTAAAGTGCTATACAAATAAAATAAATTGAATTGAGTAAGTCTGGTAAGGAGAAAGTGAGGAAATGACACTGAACAGTGAGCAGTAGTGGAGCTGTAGTGGAGATATCTTGTTTTTCTTCATATAATGTTTTTTATTCATATAATTTAACAGACTGGAGCATCCTTGTTTCTGAGGAAGTCACATCTTAGGCTGAATTCTGTTATTTTAAGTGAAAATATCATGTTATACAGATTCATGTCTAAACAAAGTACATTTCCTCTTCACAGGTGACGTCCCAGAGAATGCAGGGTGTATTGCTGCTGGTGTTTGCCAAGTATTACCACCTGCCTTTTATCAGAGGCATACAGACTGAAAACACACGCACAGGGCTAGGGGGAATCTGGGTAAGTCCATTTTTTGCAAAGTGCAGAAATAAACGCAAAATCAAGTGATTTTTCAAAACGGCAGTAGATTTGTGCTTTTTGAAAACACCACATGCACATGTAACTGCTTCCTGTTCTTCCTTCAAGGGAAATAAGGGTGGCGTAAGCGCCCGGATGAGTGTGTTTGGCCACGCAATATGCTTCCTGAACTGCCACCTGCCTGCACACATGGAGAACTCAGAGAAGCGCATGGAGGATTTTGAGAGCATCCTGCAGCAGCAACAGTTTGAAGGTCAAGCCGCAATGGGAGTCCTCGATCATGAGTGAGACACACACACACGCACGCACGCATGCACAAACACACACACACACATACACACACACACATTCAATTCAAATCTTAATTGTGCTCACCATGGTACATTTGGCAAAATAAGCCTGCAGTGTTTGTATAAATGCGCTGTGTTATACATTATTACAGCTTTTCAAACTGAGATTAACACCATCGCTCTAATCCCTGCTTTTAACCCTGTCAACAGGATCATTCGATACGTGTAATTAAGAGCGAGGTTAATGCTATATTAATCCACGGTAATGAAACTCTACTCTGATGCAGGACTATTTTGGCAAACGTGTACAGTGTGAAACAGTGAAATATTGGAGCATGACAAATAGATGCTTAGCAACAGAAACTATCAGAAACTCTGCGTGTTGTGTACATAATAGCTTCAGTGTTGATTTAAGTTCCTGACTGATGTGAAAGTGTGATGCAAGCCGTTATTTTAACTAGATGTTGTTTTTATCCAGGCAAATAAAGTATATAAAGTGCCACAACAAAGGTAGAGAATGAGCATTGTGAAACATCAAACTCCATATCCCAGGATTCCAGGATTTACAGTCACCTAGGGATCTTTTTCAAATATTAAATAAGAGCCATTATTTGAATATGTCTTAAAGGTTTTAAGGATTTTTTTGCATGGATTAATTTTTTTCAGTGTTGTTTTCTGGTTTGGGGATCTGAACTTTCGTATTGAAGACTTGGAGATGCATATAGTTAAAGCAGCTATTGATAACAACAAACTTTCCTTACTGTGGGATAAAGACCAGGTAAGAAATGTAAAAACTGAACTTGAAAATTAAATTGACTAATATAGAAAATGACTTTACCCTGGTCAGGGTACGTGCAGCTTGTCATACTACAGAGAACACACAAAGCCATTTTACTTCTATAAAAAAAACTTCATTTCATCAGTCATTTTTATGTGTCCAATATTCAAGTCCCAGTGTGAGGTGTTACTATAGAAACTGTAAATGTGGCTAATAATATCATGTTTAAAAGGACCCACTTATAGAGTTAGGTAATGTTTATTCCATAAGTCCATTAGTGCTACTAAAAATGTTCAAAAATATCATTTAGACTCGTGTGCATATGGATTTGTTTCCATTTTTTCCATGTTTAATTATGTGTCTTGTAGTTAAACATGGCCAAAGACACTGAGACGGTGCTGGAAGGCTTCCAGGAAGGACCTCTGAAATTCCCTCCTACCTACAAGTTTGATGTGGGAACGGACACGTACGATACCAGGTACAGACAAACAAACAGTACGCAGTTGTACCTGAACTGTCTAAATCTAAGCGTTAAAGCAACACTTAAGTTTTCAGTGAACTGATGAATCTCTGTGGCATACCGTATTCCAGTCTGCACTCAAAACTTAGGGTTTTATATAGCTCTATGAGCAATTTTATGAGCCTTTTATGAGCAATGAGCATTCCAAATCAGTTTTCTTGCAGCTAAAATAAAAAAAAACATACTGGAGGGAGATTTGACGTTTGTGTATAAAATACAGTCGTGTTTATCTACATCATATAATAAGAGATGAAGGAGAAGCAGCATGTGCTCTAAGGTCTTCACCCCATCGGTAGTTGCTGCACTGAGTTGCTTCATATTTGCATTGAGTTCAACTCGTAAAAAAAATGAATGAACCCAATCTTCATTTTTATGCATTTTCATTCATAGCTCAGCCTTTTCTCCTGAAATCATCTGCAGCATCATTCATATTTTTTCCTAGTGGGAAAAAGCGTAAGCCTGCATGGACTGATCGCATACTGTGGCGCATAAGGCCCATGGCTCCAGCAAGCAGCGTGTCCAAGCGTAGCTCGATGTCCGGCCTCACCAGCGGCACTCGAGTTACACAGCACTTCTACCGCAGTCACATGGAGTACACTGTGAGCGACCACAAGCCCGTCTCCTCTATCTTCACCCTGCAGGTAAAGTAGTGGCTGAGGCCAATGAGAAAACGGAGGTTCAGTGATCAGAACCATGCCTCAGTGTAACACCCTCTGCTCTCCACAGTTTCCATATAAAGTGGACATCCCTTTGGTGACCCTGATTGTAGAGGATGAATGGAGGGAAGTGACTGATGCTGTGGCCAAATTCAAAGTGGCACCCAATTACTCCAGAAGCTCCTGGGACTGGATTGGACTTTATAAGGTACCACACAGGAAATTATTTCACTGGATTATTAGAGCTTACAAATAAAAATAAGATGATAATATAAGTTTTGTTTTTCAGTAACATATCGCAGAACGGTTGCCAAGCAACCTGATGTAATTAGAAATGCATTACATTTAGTTATACTCCAGTCCAGTAGATGGTGGCAAATTTCTGCAACTTCTGCACTGAAATGCAACTTTCAGTTTGAAAATCAACCAGCATTATTGAACTAGGAAGAGCTTGTTTATATAGCTTATATGTTTCAGCTTTTATTGGCCAAGGACTGCCCAAGAAGGTGACTGTGCATTTTCGTAAGCATTGCTTTTTATGCCACCCATTTTTTCCAGGTTGGTTTTAAACATCATAAAGACTATGTGGGTTACACTTGGGCTAAACAGGAGGAATCTGATTACCTGAGACAGGAGCATCACGTAAGACAAAAAACAATAAACACAATAAACACAATAAACACATAGCTGAATGCCGTTCCAGCTGAGGATGAAGATACAGCGGAAGTCTGATCAGGTGTTTCACATTCCCACTTGTGCAGGTTAACTTTGCAGAGGAAGAGTTACCAAAGGAGGCTGGTGACTACATTTTGGGTTACTATAGCAACAATATGAACTCGGTTGTTGGGGTTACTGAGCCATTCCAGGTAACTATTCTCAGTTAATATGACACTGCAATTAAAAAACTAACAAGGTTTGAAACAAGGTTTGTGTATTGATGCCTTCAGAGCCGGTTGTGTTTATTCACACAGTCAAAAACAACACAGATCCAAACCTAATCCAAAAGCAGAATCCAAGTAACAGCGATAAGGTCAACACCAGGAAAGCACAATACATAGGCGAACAAATCCAAAACATGTTAAGGCAAAAATCATAGTAAGAAAGAACAGGCAAAAATCAGAAACACTGCAAGACACAGAAATAACAAAAGGCTTAGTATAAACATGGAGGAATAATACTCCACGCTAGCATTAGTGCGTGCTCGGCTTTAGTGTCTATACGACACATAAGTTGCTAAAACTCAGGTGAGATTGGGAAGGGTGTTGCATGTCGTGCCATTACAGTGCCCACCCCTCTATGAACACCTCTTGGTGCTCTCTGTGGAGGTCTGCCCCATGGCCTGGTGCCTGATTTGTCCAGGTGGACTCTGTGATACTCGTCAGTGTGAACCATACACGGTCTGTGACTTGTGGTGTGGGCATCTATGCCTGTTAGCCTGGATACATTGTCTCCGTATAGCGTGTTGGTGGCGGTCATGGACGCTTTTCGAAATGCTTTCCCAAACGTCTGATCCACTCATTTTTGCCTTGGGCATTGGATGTTTAACCGGACAATGGTACCCTAGCACACATTGAAAAGATGTAAGCCCTGTGTAGGAGTGGGTGAGTGAGTTCTGATCATATTCAGCCCATAGTAGAAATTCACTCCACTTCTTTGGAGCAGTAGGTTCTTAGATATTGGACGATTTCTTGGTTGGGCCATTCTACTTGACTGTCGAAATGCCATAAACCTGAAATAGGGCCTGGGTGGTTTCCATGGCCATAGGCAGGCCCTTTAGTGGTAAAAGACAGCAGGTTTTTGAGAAGTGGTCAGTGACGACGAGGATTGTGGTGTATTTGTTAGATCTCAGAAGGTCAGTAATCTTTTTATCTTTGTGTACAGCTGCTTTGTGACAATGACCATTGTAAAAACCGCTATTCAAATAAAATTGAATTGAAGGAATAATGAAGATCCCTTCGGGAGCTGGCTTTGGTTTGGGTGCAGACCTGACAGGCTTTAGCATAGGTTTCCACGTCCTTAACAACTGAGGGCCACCAGAAGGCATTTTGGACTAGGGCTCAGGTTCAGTGAATGCCCAGGTGGCCTGAACCGGGTGTAGTATGAATCCACTGGGTCACTTGTTGCCGTAATTGCGTAGGAATATACTGTTTAGAGGGTGGGCATTCCGTTGCTGGGGGACAGTTGGGCCTGGCATAATTCCTCCATCATGTTCCACTGGACAGGAGCCACATTTAGCTCATTTTTCTTTTGTTTGACCACAGGCAATCTTTGATAGCCTTGGATCGCATGAAGTTGAAGTCTAGGATAACTTGATACATAAATAAAAACATTTCTGTGTCTGTTTGGTCAAATATATTTATGGTTTATTTGTTTATGTCCATCCGGATTTTCCAGACTGCTCACATACACTATAAGGTGATATTTATATAGACACCTGACTATCACACTACATGTGCTTGTTAGAATAAGCTTCAGAAGGATTTCCTGTAGATATTGGAGTATAGCTGTGGGGATTCTGCGTTGATTAAGCTAGAAAAGTATTAGTGTTAATGTTGGTGTTGATGATGGTGAGGAGGTCTGGGGTGCACTCAGTGTTCCGGTTCATCTCAGAAGTGTTGAGTGGTTGAGTCAGGACTAAGCCTTCACACACTGTGTGTTCCTGGAGTTTACTTTGCTTTGTGCACAGCTGTATTGTCATGCTGGAGCAGATTTCAGCCTCTTAGTTCCAGTGAAAAGAAAGTCAGGTGTCCACATATCTTATAGTGTTCATCCAAATGTTTATATTGTATAGCTAATAATCTACTTATATTGATCATTAATTTTATTTCTGTTAAGCTAGTGACTTCCTAATCTTACATGACTAAAAGTAATTTTCATTGAAGTCATATCACTATTCATCATGAACATTGACTGAAAACTCTTCCAGATGATCCTTATAGTAATGTTTTCAATTCTCCCTCAGATTCAGCTGCCTTCATCCAGCGCGGCTGGTCTCAGTCCCTCGGACAGCTCAGATTTTACCTCTGAGGATGAGGTGAAGAAGGGCAGCAGCAGCAGCAGCAGTAGCCGTAGCGCCACACCCACTGGCCAAGAGGGAAACTCCCACAAACCCCGCTCCATACACGACTCCTCCCATTCTGCTTCCAGGTCAAAGGACGGCAGCCCCGTTAAAACAGGCAACTCCTCAGATGATCAAGACTCATACTCAGGGAAAAACAGCGGAAAGCCACAAGTGCCCTAAACGAGCATGCTAAAATGCCTGAGCTGGCATGCATGAGTAGTGCAGGGGCTGGGGGATTCTCACGTGCGCTTTTTCTGTATTGTTATTTTTCTGTGATGTTGTTCAATGAAGTCTTCTACTGTATATGGCAGGACAGATTTAGTGCTTTAGTAGCGCTGTCCTAGGAGTTAGGACGTAGGACAGAATTAAAGTCTTCGTTTCTTTCGCAGTCACCTGATTCAAAATCACACTATATGTCATTCTCCATTTTCTCCCCCTGTATTAATCAGCTACAAATAGTTCGATTCTGGGACTTTTACAAAGCGCAAAGCACAATAGTTCAACGAAAAATTCTATTGTTTTCCAATGTATAATTCTTTTTAAACTCACTCAGCACATACTGCTGGGGTGTTTGTTGAGGGCATTGCAGTCTTTCCTAAGTCTCTGTATAACTGCCAGGTTTTCAGGTTTTGTTTTTTGTTTTTTTTTGCTAATTATAACCTGTTTCTATTTTGTCACTAAACTGTCAGGACTCATAGGGGGCATTTGTTTCTTGTATGAATACTGTCAGCGTAGTGACGCACGCTTTCATCACCTAAGCATCATATCATCCGCAGTATGTGAGTACGAGGTCAGTGCAGATTTATTTCCATTCTAACCTCCATGTACAGATAGAAGAACATGAATCTGTGAAATGTTTTACAGCTCTTCCTGTGCACTTACCAACTCTGATGTGAATTTCCAATCATGTCATTCAACCCTCACAAACGTACAGCTTGGTGGTTATTAGTGTTCTTGTTACAGAAGAAAGAAACTCTGAGGTCATGTTCTTCCTCTTCTCTTAAGGATCCAACACTAAATGAAATGTTGATGATTTAAAGGGACCCGTTTATAGGGGAAAAAACACAAAGGCATTGGCAAGAGCATATTCATACTTTGTGAATACATCATACAACACTATTCTAGCTAATCTAGTTAGTTGTGTGAGAATGTCAGCTAAACGTTCTTGTGCCTGGTTAGATTTGATCTGATGTCTCATACAGTACTGCTGTAACCAAAACTGTGGGTATTCTGTGATCTGTTTCATCTGGTAGTTTCTCGAATCTGTCCTGTTTGGTGAAGATCTTCTCTCTCTCTCTCTCTCTCTCTCTCTCTCTCTCTCTCTCTCTCTCTCTCTCTCTCTCACTCTCTCTCTCTCTCTC
>JAOTRN010000028.1:12051789-12067502 GCA_028566695.1 Bagroides melapterus
TCTCTCTCTCTCTCTCTCTCTCTCTCTCTCTCTCTCTCTCTCTCTCTCTCCCTCTCTCTCTCTCTCTCTCTCTCTCTGATTAGCAGTTCACAGTGCAGTGCAGTTCTCAGTAGCTGTAGTCCGGTAGCTAGTGAATCTCAGTGCGCTGTTTAGGACCAGGAGTTGTCTTGTACACAGTGTACTCTGTAAATGTAAGACTGTGTGTGTTTGTATGTTTGTATGTGTGTGATTATATACACATATTGTGCTGTCAGATTCCTTTTAAAAGTGCAGACGTGTGAAACAGCAAAATTCAAACATGACCCTTACATTTTAAGGTTTGATAGAAGGAAGATCTAAGTGTTTTATGTAGTTTTGTGCTTTTTATTATTTATTTTATTTATTATTTTATTTGAACTACTGTAGAAATAGATTTGAAAAAGCAACCATGCAAACAGTGATGCACTCTTTACACTAGCACAGCGTTCACACATACAGTGATTTATCTCTGACGGGTCTCCAGTCTCTGAACTATAAAGTCATTGGTAGTTGTTCCTACTACTGGATGTCATAGTAACAATGTTTCTCAGTGGGTGGAGCAATGAACATTAAAAATCTGTTTTGTTGTGGCTAAAATGAAACACCCTGAGGGAGATTTTATGTTTGTGTATAAGATCCATTGGTAGTTCAACTTTTCTCAACTTTGTCGCATCCCTGGACACAAACATTGGAAATGAACTTCTATAATTCTGTATGTGTGAATGTAGCATATTCCTCTAGTTTGACCCCTACTGGAATAAAACTTTTTTTAATGCAGGTGGTTTTCACAGTGGTCAGATTTCTGTACTCCAAACCCAAGTGTAATTGTTCCATGCATGTAAATTCATACAGAGAGCTGGATTTCACCGTCTGCTGCCTGTGTATTGTTTTAATTAAAAGTAGTAGCGTCACGGTGATTATCAGAGTTATCCAGATTTCAAATCATATTTGTAGCTTTTTACAACTTTAAAAAAATCCTCCTCCTGGGAGTCACAGCAAAATATTTTGGGCTAGAAATCTGCTTTAATGAAGGACATAAAAGAAATAATGCTGCTGTAAAGTTTCTGAGGAAAACAGGACATTTTTAGATAGAGGCTAGAATTACTGAATTATTACAAGCTGAGTTATTTAGAAATACAGCCATGCTTCTCAAATCTTTATTTCTTTTCTCTTTCTTTTTTACAAAACAAATTGAAGCTCTTAGGGACTAGAAGTTACTTCAGTCATCGGTTTTAAGGTTTGAGAGCTGTGGATGTAGTAAGGTCTCAAGGATAATGTTTAAGGTTTCAATCTTCTGTGTCTGCTGAACAGCTGACGCTCACTCATTCAGTCTCAATGGAAATTGTTTATGTATATGGATAGATCTGACAATCATTGCGAAAAAAGGAAATTAATGTGTGTATATAACGTGATATTGTACGTATAAGTGTCTTAATTTATTTTTTTATGGCATTTTATGTACCATATGCAGGATTTCATTCTGCTGGCCAATGTCATGAAGGCATTATAAATAGATAAAGAGGTTTAATTTCATTTAAGAAAAAAAAGCTTAATTTGTCTGAGGGTGAGTACGATGAAAAGTTAAAAAAAAAAGAAAATTCAATTCTAATTTCTGTTAGAAATTAGACTCAACTCTTTAATTTTAAGATTTTTTCATTTGACACCCTTTGTGTTTCTTTCTTTTTTATTTTTTTTTTAAATATATAATTGTATATCTTGCCTAATGTATTTTATTAAATCACATCTGATTTATTCTGTAATGTATTATATAATTTTATTGAAAGTATATAATTTAAGAGATAGTACTTTATAGATTCCTATATTTAATTGATGAAGGTTCATTTGTGATGGAAGCCGTTTGGCCGATGTTGTCCAACACTTGTCTCCATAAGAAAATAAACCCTTGTCAATGTGACGTCATTCTAGTCTTTGTGGTTTTTAAACATTTACATAAAGTCATGTAAGGAAGCAGAGTCTCACCTGTCCAGTTTGGATGAATCTGTGTCTCTGACAGCCTCAGATTCCTGTTCTTCCCTGATAGGAGAGGAACCTGAGGTATTCTTCTGCTGTTAGAGCTCATCCACCTCAAGATTACTAAATCACTCCTGCTGGCTCAAAACAATCTGTCTATTTTCCTTTGACCTCTGTGTAAACTCAAGACTGTCATGTGTGAGAATCCCAGGAGATCTGCAGCTGACATATGATAGGCTAGGAGAAATAAATGAACAGGTGTTTAAGTGTTCCTAATAAAGTTCCATAGAAAAAAATGCTCACATGCAGTGATGCAGAATAACTTCAATTTCCAACTGGAACATCACCACTAGAGGGTCACATCACAGCACACTGCAGAAAGCAGAAAGTACCTGTGATTTTTTTTTTCGGGGATTCGTTGTTTAATCTAAAATCAAGTTTTCGTGCTTGAAATGACAAGATGGTGTAAATGTGATGAACAACATAAAAGGCATCTCATGTAACCTTTACTAATCCTCCTTACCCAAATCCTAACCAATGCAACAGCAAAATCTTACTAATGAAATTGGGGCATAAAAGCCTTTAGCACATTACAGCACAGTGGAATTCTTTTCTTCGCATATCCCAGCTGAGGAGGTTGGGGGCAGAGCACAGTGGCAGCTATGATACACCGCCCGTGGAGCAGGGAGAGTTAAGGGTCTTGCTCAAAATCATGATCAAAATCATCAACTTGTGTAGTATCCCATTCAACTTTTGATCTTGGTTTGAGGGCCTTACTAAGACCAAGCCTCCTCCCAGTGACCAGCTACTCTGTGTTACTACAGCAGATTTGAGGAAAACTCTAAGAGCGAGAGAGATGGTTTTTGGTATTTTTAAATGCTGCTACTACTGTTTTGTACATCAAACAGACTGTATACTGGTCGGCGCAATCTTTATTTATCCGTCTTATGTTCGTCTGGCACTGGTTGTTGCACAAGTTGCACTTTATGTTAATTCTTTTACTTTTTGACACTTTCAATTCAATTCAATTCAATTCAATTCAATTTTATTTGTATAGCACTTTTTACAATGGTCATTGTCACAAAGCAGCTGTACACAATCAAAGACAGTTATGGAAAGTGAGAGCAGTGAATCAGTTTGTCCCTGATGAGCAACTGAGGAATGAGGAAAAACTCCCTGGGATGCTAATAGGAAGAAACCTTGAGAGGAACCAGACTCAACAGGGAACCCATCCTCATTTGGGTGATAATGGGTGGCAGGAAATAAAGTCAAATTGTGTGTGTGTAGGAACTGTAGTCACAAGTCCTCAACAGCTGGAGTGTCTTCACGGCAGTTTGGAAGTGTCCCATTTCGCCAATCATCAACCGGAAGCAGAATGGAGAGGGGTCTGGATCACTGGTAGCTCAGGAGTGGCATGTGTAGCTTGACAGAGAGAAAGAGAGAGAGAGAGAGAGAAATAAAGAAAGAGAGGTATAGTCACAGTAACAGTATGTAGAGTGGATGTACATGTAGTGTAGAGTGCAGGCAGGGACTCCGGAAAGACTAACTATAACAGCATAACTAAAAGGAGAACCAGAGGGAACCACAGACATGAGAGCTCCCTGATATGTAAAGCAAACAGTCACTCTCGCTGTCAACAAACCTGAGTGATCAGTTAGAGTGAGGAAGACTTAGTTCTATGTCTATGTTTTTATGTAGCACAAGGGTCCTGGAGGAATGTTGTTTCATTTCACTGTATACTGCATCAGCTATATATTGTCAAAATGACAATAAAAGCCTATAAGACTCTTGACTTTAAACATCTTCATCTTCAAGCAATCTAAAAGTAACAAATAAATAAATCAATTCTAAAAATAATAAATTCTTCTTAAATTCTCAATTTTCTGCTTTATCTCCAAGATACAGCAGTTATGCTCATACCTACATAGAAATAACATTCATGAAATGCATCAGTCAGGATTTAGTTCTCATCATATCAATGGTAAATGTGGTAAATGATCTACTACTGGCCTATGATCAGGGTTGTGTGTCCTTGCATGTGTTGCTTAATCTTAATGCAGCTTCTGACACCACTGATCATTCATTCTCCTTGATAGGCTAGAAAAAGTGGTTGGATTTGAGGGCCCTCTTATTTCCTGAGGGGTTTTATTTCATTTTCTACACATACTAAGGTTAATATCAGATTCCACAAGGTTCTGTTTTAGGCCACTGTTTTTTTCTGAATATATGCTTCCTCTGGGTAAAACATAGTGTTAAACAATAGCTTCTATTGTTGTGTTGATGACACACATTGGTATATTTTTGTAAAATCAGATAATTAATAATAC
Organism: Bagroides melapterus; assembly: GCA_028566695.1. NCBI lineage: Eukaryota > Metazoa > Chordata > Actinopteri > Siluriformes > Bagridae > Bagroides > Bagroides melapterus. Next base: position 12,056,106 of record JAOTRN010000028.1, read on the forward strand.
TTGTACTAGGACCACATGCAGCTAGCAGCAAGCTTTTTGATTGCATAGTAACTCTGGATGGTCTTTCAGTTAGATCATGTGGAGCAGTAAAACACTGATGGGGTGATTATTCCCTCCAGCCATTCACTTGAAGGGCATGCAGATAATATTTTAGGATAGCCTATCTTTCTCCTCAGAAATATTGCTAAGAAATATGAGGTCACTACATAATGTTTCTATTAACCTCAAAGTTGTATTATTGATTATTGAGACCTCATTATCTTCAGAAGTTATGTTCGGTGGTGGTCCAGTGAAAGAATTCAGTGCTCTCATCAGAGATCATGGAATCCTCTAACCAGGTTCATTGCCAGAGTTCCTGCTTGCACTCTGCTCACAATGCACATTGTCCTTAAACATTACGTGATAATGTACCTAATATACCTAATAATCAGTTTCTCATGATTCATGATTTCAAGACTTCTCATGAATTCAAACATGAAATTAAGGTGGATGGTACTAGTTAAAAATCACGGGTGTTCTTTGGATGGATGTTCTATGCCTATGGAGCTTCTTTCTTAAAACCACAGTTGCTAAAAATCAGTTTTGTCCTCAAGTCTCCATGAAAGACCAATTTGAACAAAACAGACTTCAAGTTAAAACTATCAAGAATTCAGAAATGACTTTGACTTTGCTCAAATTTAGTAGGTATTAAACAATGTCCATTGATAAAAGCACTATACCAATAAAATTAAATAGTTTTCACTGCATACCGTAAAGGTCATTTACATTATAGAACAATTTAGTACTGTATGTGATATCTTAATACAATAATACAATATTTTCATTGATTTAAAGTCCACAGAGATTTCTTTCTGATTAATAAACATTCTGCATGTTTTACAAAAAAAATATGAATCTTTACAAATAAATCTGATGAACTCTGGATCTGGCCATTAATTTAAATCACCAAAAGCAAATCACTAAACCATGGAGAATCTGGGTCCTGACCACCAGATTGGTCTTCTGATATGATGTAGTTGGTAGGCTTGAAGACATTTCTGTTTTTAGTTACTTGTTTAAATATGTTGGCAACAGTGGTATGACTACTAACACTGAAGAAGTACAAAGGTTTTTCTTTGTTTTGTTTTGATTTTTTTTTTTCTACAGTTCCATGTCTACAAAAAGAAATGGTTTGGTGAATTAGAGACATATTCTTTATTTCTGCTTTCAGTGATGTCTAGTAGTACAATGCAGTGAAAGCTTATATAACACATCTGCTAGCATGGAGCAACATTACCTCACATTTAAACACGTGTCAAAAGCAAACAGACTGTTATCTTAAGTCTTGCTGTGGATGGTGTGAGTTGGACAAAGGTAGACAAAGTCGACTGAATAACAGTTATCTTGTGGATCACAGCTTGTGTGCATACAGGGCACAGATAAGACAGAAATTATATTATAGGGCAGCTGTTTTTCCTTGAGCACTATTTTATCTACAATACAGCACCACTCCATTTGTTTTTGAGAGTTACATGAAATGTTCTCTAGGTCTAGGCGTTCAGCAGCACCTCTGCAACATATCGCTTGGGGAATGATGTGAAACACAAAAACCTTCAGGGATGGAGATGAGTTTATATAACTGGATTTTTGTTTTTCACAGAAAGGTGAAAATCACATGTTCCGTCCCTATAAGCAAAGTAATCAATAAGGCAATTTAATCAAAAGCTCAGAACATGGCCTGGCCTTTTAAGCTAATATAGATATTTTCCTAATCCTATTTGCACACCAGAGTAGAAATGATTATTTAGGGTCACGACTGTCAAAGTAAGATTCAGAACTACAGGAGTCAGGGAAGCATTGTCAAGGGGTCCACAATTGTATTTTTTATTGTAATACAGCAGTGGATATCACGAACCCACGACATACACACCCAACACACATACACGCTTTTTACAATTGTTGGAAGCAGCTTTACAGAAATCTAAAAATTCACCTTATAAACTGTACATTTGAAATTTTACATACATGTGTCCCTAATGAGCAAGCCAAAAATAAACAAAGATAGAGAAAGAGAGAAGTTTGTTCCCCCAAATATTGGGGCATTTTAGAGTTATAGAGTTTTACAGGAACTCAGTTTTTTTCCCTCAAGTATACTTCTTTTTAACAACAATTCATACAATTTATGAACTGTTGTCATTGATTGTATAGTTTTGGACCACTGTCATGAGATGAAAACAACATTATTCCCCATTAAGGGAATATTTTGAATAGTTAATGCATGTGCATTTAAGTGTGCATTTTTAAACGTTGGTACTGATTAATTAATGATGTGTTAATTGATGATTAAAAAATGATGTTTAATTTTTTTTTTATTTTACTGAACAATCCTCTTAAATCCCAGATAAATAAAAACTGGTGCTATACTAGTACAAAACAACTAAGTTATAAAAACATTGAATCTAAGTTAAATACAAAAGTTGAAGGCTACAGTCCTACACAAGAGGTAATGTAACACAAATTTAAAAGTTTAATGATAACTGTCACAGCATTCAGTGCCCATGCTGACCCCTACAATGGGCACATCAGCATCAGAACCAGACCATGGACCAAATGGAAGAAGGTGGCCTGGTCTGATGAGTCACATTTTCTGTTACATCATGTAGATGGTTGGGAGTGTGCATCGCTTACTTGGGGATGAGATGGAACCAGGTTTTACTATGATAAGAAGGCTTGCTTACGGAAACAGTGTGATGCTCTGGGCAATATTTAGGGAAGCCTTGGGTCTTGAATTCATATTGATGTTATTTTGACACATAACACCTACATAAACATTGTTGCAGACCAATTATACAACTTCATGACAATGGTGTTCCCTAACACCAGTATTATCTATCGGTAGGATAATGCTTCCTGCCACAATGCAAAGGCTGTTCAGAACTGGTTTAAGAAACAGTACAAGGTGTTGAATTTCCCAGATTTTAATCTGATCATGCTTCTGTGGGATGTGCTGGACAAATATGTCTGATCCATTGAGGCTTCACCTTACATCATGCAGGACTTAAAGGATCTGTGAACTGTTTATATACAAACACAATTCCCTGTATAAAACTGAACTATTAACTGTGTGTTAAAAGTGTGGTATTTTTCAGCGACACAAGATGGAGGATCTCCCTCAGCGCTCGACACGTTTCGCAAAACAGCGCTAAATAGAGGTAGGTTTGCCGTGCTGCACATGATGGTATTCTTTTAACCAGTAGGTGCCTCTAGTTTGCACAGTGGAGAAATGAATCATTTCTTCATCACACACGTGGATGGAAAGCTTCTTCACGGCGCCATTATTAGTAGTGGGTGTTGCATGGGCCGGAATCTATGACGTCAGGGGAGACCGGGATGTAAAAGCTTGCGGCAGGAGCACGCGGGTCTGCACGAGGCCGGGACATCGCAGTGATCATCAGAAGCACGAGCAGTTTTCTAAGCTACTAACTTTGGCGACCAAACATGAACGGAGAAATGAACGGTTATCACAACGGCTTCATTGATGAAGACTGCTTTTTATTCACATCCGAGTCGGTGGGAGAGGGACATCCGGGTAAGTTCTTAACATATTACTGAGCCACGTTGTGCCGCGCTTCATTGTAGAGAGCTAGAAAGCTAACGTATCTCTTACGCTACTTTTTAGCTTGTAGAATTTAACCACAAACATTGGAAAGTTGATGTAGAGATTTTAAAAACATTTCGCATGTACTGTTAGAGTGTCTTGTTTTTGTGTTGAGGTCAACGAAAAGTGAATTGTTAGCGGTCACAGGGGTATCACTATCACTTTATATATAACACCTATATAACGTGTGTAGACATTTCAGATACTATTATCTTTCATTATTCTTACAATTTATTTTAAATAGCCACGAAGAAGTGCAAATATTCGGGCTAACTGGACATTTTTACTTGATGCATAATGAGCAGTTAGGCCTGAAAACACCACGAACTAGTTGATGTCCAGGTTTACTTTGACCCTAAAGTTTTATTAACTCGTAATAAACACTTATCCATTTGTTAGCTCTTGTGTTATTTTTTTCTTCTGTTTAACAGATAAGATCTGTGATCAGATTAGTGATGCTGTTCTTGATGCCCATCTTAAGCAAGACCCAGATGCCAAAGTGGCTTGTGGTAAATAAAGGATTTTACATAGAAACCTGTAATGAAAAGTCTCTGTGTGTCCTAACCGTTTACTCATATATCTTTTTGTTTTCTTTCAGAAACGGTAGCCAAGACTGGAATGATCTTGCTGGCAGGAGAAGTGACATCTCGTGCCAATGTGGACTACCAGAAGATCGTCCGGGACACTGTCAGACACATCGGCTACGACGACTCCTCAAAAGGTGTGTGTCTCAGGAGAGGGATTGGAATTGTGTGGACATAACCTGATATCATTCGTTCAACATCTGTCTTTCCTCTTAGGCTTTGATTATAAGACCTGCAACGTGTTGGTGGCTTTGGAGCAGCAGTCACCGGACATTGCTCAGGGAGTTCATTTGGACCGTAACGAGGAGGACGTTGGCGCAGGAGACCAGGTCAGTTATAGAATATGGCTGGATCCCAAACACTGGATCGTTTTAACACAGCACATGACTCTTATATTTCAGGAGTACAGCATGAACAGCACATCCTAGAATTGAACATTTAAGGTCTTAAATCGAGACGTGAGGTCTTGCCTTGTTATAATATACTTAATATTATATTATATTATTATATTATATATATACTTTAGAGGTTTCTGTGAATGTGTGAGCAGTTGATCATATGAAGGTGTGTGACCAGCTTATGAGGAGAACTACAGTGTATCTTGATGTTTCATGTGTTTGTGTACTGTGCTGTTTTTCAGGGACTGATGTTTGGCTATGCTACAGATGAAACAGAAGAGTGCATGCCCCTCACCATCATGCTGGCCCATAAGCTGAATGCCAAAATGGCTGAACTGCGTCGCAACGGTGTCCTGCCCTGGCTCCGCCCGGACTCCAAAACCCAGGTGAGTGTCACTCAAATATTTGGTGCTTCAATTTTCTAATTTCTTTTACTGTTGTATTATTAATTGTATTTGTGTGTTTTAGCAACCTAACAGCCTTTAAATGCAGAAATATATCATGTTTGTTTAAAGAGAATTCTAGAACCATTCATTCTAGAAGAGAACATGCCTACCATGATGAAGATATAAAGATGATCAGACAAATTCCATCTAAGGAAAGAAAATGTGGAACCAAAACCTGCTAGCAAAATGCCTCATGAGTGCCACCATATTTTCTCTTTAATCGGTCAAGTTTGCCTTTATTTATTTATTTTTGCATCACTAATCGCCATCAGTCCCAACAGTGTTCAAGTACTTGCTAAAATAACTGTGGCAGCGGTTTATGTGGGAGTGTAAAATCTTAAGCACCGAGAGCCAGTGTGACTGCTGGTTTCCTTCCTGATTCCACCTGTTTACTCAGCTGATCTTGAAGTTCAGAATACTCGGATGTTACTTTTGCTCCACCACCAGCTCTTAAAAGGTTCCTTCAATCTAAACAGTGTTTAAAACACTCCTTTCTGTTCTCAGGTGACTGTGCAGTACAGACAGGACCACGGTGCGATGCTCCCGGTGCGTGTGCACACTATAGTGATCTCAGTGCAGCATGATGAAGACATCTGCCTGGATGAGATGCGCGATGCTCTGAAGGAGAAGGTGGTTAAAGCGGTGGTGCCTTGTGTTTACCTGGACGACGACACCATTTACCATCTGCAGCCCAGTGGCCGCTTCGTCATTGGTGGACCTCAGGTGATGTTTGTGTACAGTCTTTAAGGCTTTCGTTACTAGCTTTATTTGACTGGGAATACACCCTTACTGTCCATTTTATTTGGAATAGTTATCTGAATCAGCCAATCATGTAGGAGATGCAGATCTAGAGCAACAGATAACGTTCACATCGAGCATCAGAATGATTACAGTGAGATCCTTGCTTGAAATCTCTAGAATTAGTCTACATTAAAGTGGACAGTGAGTGTGCCAAATAAATATAATAAAGTTTGAATTTCTTCTTTGTGATTTGATCATGTGTATGTAATGTTTTATTTGTTTATGTATTTATATATTTTGTCACAGTTATGATAACGCATATGAATTTGAAAGAGATAAAGATGATATACTTTTGATGATGTACTTTTTTTGGGAATTGGGATCCTTTTTATTTGCTATTAAATCTGTCCTAGCCATTGTTTTGCTCTTCTGTGCATTAAATATATTAAATCATTTGCCCTTTGACTGGTGACAGGGTGACGCCGGGTTAACAGGTCGTAAGATTATCGTAGACACGTACGGCGGTTGGGGTGCTCATGGCGGAGGAGCTTTCTCTGGGAAAGATTACACTAAAGTCGACCGCTCTGCCGCCTACGCTGCCCGCTGGGTGGCCAAGTCTCTGGTAAAAGCTGAACTCTGCAGGCGTGTCCTTGTACAGGTGAGGAAAAGCACTTAATTTCACCTATAAGGGGGCTACAGCATGATGCTAAGGGGAAAAATGACAAATACCGTACATCAACCAATGTAGATGAAAAGGAACGACAGATTCAGTATCTGGGACAGTATTTTTTAATAAATGAGAACTTGGGATTGATTTGTTTGCTGATGTCTTGCAGGTATCTTATGCAATTGGAGTTTCTCATCCTCTGTCCATCTCCATTTTCCACTATGGCACGTCGAAGAAGAGTGAAAGAGAACTGCTGGAGATTGTAAAGAAGAACTTTGACCTTCGTCCAGGAGTCATTGTGAGGTAAAAAAAATAAATAACACTGCCGTGCATTGATTTGTTCTCCATTTACGCTGAGGCTTTGCAGTGGTTTAATGGCTTTTACTTCCTGTCTAGTGCACGATATTTATTTCCAGTGAGGTTTTGACTTCTGCTGTTCTTTTCATTTGAATTTACAGTATAGTTTATTAGCCTGTATGTGTAACACACCTGACTAAATACTGCAGGAATAGCCCTGGCTCTGATGGACCATTTCAGTGAGAGGTGCTGTTGTAAATGATCCATCTCCAGTGTGATGTGACTTGACTCACAAACACGTGAGCCTGGTGTAGACTTGCCATGTGATTTTTGCATGTGAGTGGCGGTAATATCCACATGCAGAGATGAATATTAAGAACATCATCCTCTAGACACCACATCTGAACCAAGGCTGATGGATTCCAAGTTTTTATCAGGATTTTATCCTGATGATTATAAAGAACTCAGTCATCAAGATTGTTGTCATGCGCTGCATCTCACATGGGGGAAAACTCTGATCTTATATTCGGAAGTGTTATTATGTTGAGTGTTAAGAAACCTTAAGAGATTAGTAATCTGTAACAGATTAAACTAGTACTGACGTATGTGAATATTGAGACACAGTGATGGTTTTACTAGTTGAACTGCACTAGCAATAATCACTACAGTAGTATGTAGTGTATTGAATAAACTCAGGTCATAATGAATTCATCAAATTTAAATACTGGATGTAAGTTTAAGGTATGTTCCATCCTCTTTCTTTAGTAGTTCAAGTGTGAGTGCGTCCATGTGTCCTTGACTCTGACTCATGCTAACCCCACAATTCTGTTTTCCAGGGATCTGCAGCTGAAGAAGCCCATTTATCAGAGGACAGCCGCATATGGCCACTTTGGCCGAGACTCATTCTCATGGGAGATTCCCAAAAAGCTCCAGTACTAAACTGCTGTCGAACTTTTCCCCCTGAGCCCTGCTGACGTAAAGTACAGAGAAGTCTGCAAGGCTGCAAGAGTGGGGTGGAGGTTTAGACTAGCTTCATCTGACACACACCCATTCAGATTGTAATTTATAACTAGTTATACAGGCAACTTGACCAAAACTAGCAAAATTATAAAGATTTATCTTTCTAGATTACCTTAATCCTCATAAATTTGAGTCCTGTCTTTTTTCCCCTCTTAGACATCACACAAACAAACAAACAAAAAAAAAAACAGCCAAGTTTTAGGTGTGTGTGTGTTCTTTCCATTGATATCATAATGAATTACTCAAACAGCTAGTTCTTGCTATGCCTACATCCCTGCAGCACTCTTCCTTGTGGGCGTAGCCAAACGTCCCTACAATGTCAAGACCATCAGATAATCTTATGTGTGGGGGAAAAACACACACATATATACACGCTCTCTTATCCAAACCAAACGTCTTAGTACGCTTATGTTCTAATTTTATGCGTTATTTGTTGTTACCTCAGTCATTACATGTAGATGTGGTGGCTTACAACAAAAAACATGGTGCTGATGGAAGAGGGAAATAAACACCTTTTTAATTTTTATGGGCATTTTCTCAATCATGTTACCTTTCTGATTACTTCGCCTTGTCAGGACTGAAAAATGTGGCTAGTGTTTTACAGAGAAACTAGCCTTGTTTACATTCTCTCTCTTTCTCTCAGTCTCTGACAGCTTTTACTTTGAGTCTTTTTTACCCCGTTCTGTTTATTTATACCATTTAACAATAAAACATATTTTGCATTCTCCCAAGAATTGTCATGGTTATTTATGTGTTAATCTGTATAACTGGTATGAAAATAATAATAAAAAAAAGATACTTTATAAAAGCTGATGTATCTGTTTATACTCAAATCTCACCCCGCTTTAGTAGATAACATCCTGCTTATCTGTAGCTGCTGCAATCATTAAAAAAAGGCTCTATGCCTTTCACAGGAGCATCTGTTTAACACAAAACATATTGTGTGTTTACTTGTGTATGTCTGTATAGTGCTAGCAGCTCCCACCCAGAAGAGGGTTGAGATGCAAAGATTACTAAAAATAATTTGTTAGTGTATCTGTGTAGTTTATATTCATTCATTCATTCATTCAAAATTGTTCTAAAAAGGTTTGGTAATGCATGTTTACACTAAGAGAAAGTGTGTGTACATGAGGAACCAGATTTGGTTGCTCATGTGACTTTCCTTTGAGGCTTACAGGTGTATAAAAGAAATCTAGCTCAAACATATAACCACCAACAGCTTATTACATCCTTTCAAACTAGTCTGTTCAGAAGTATGTACACATTATCTCTCCTTCACTGTGCTTCTACTAGCTTATGCTCTCATTCTTGCTGGAAGAAGGAGCCATATTAAGATGCTGTTCAGGACTACTGCTATAAATATCTGGGGAGCTCAAGTAACTTGTGAATAGGGTCATGGCTATCAATCTCTGAAGTGAAATCTCTGAAGTGAAAACCAGCCATCAGCTGCTTCTGTCTCGTACGTCATACAGTAAAAAGTACATGAGCAGATCAGGAAAGGCTTATACACTGGAATAGTAGGACCCGACTTATATTATTAGTAATATCATCAAAGTTCAGTTAAATCTCTCCAGTAGGTTGTTGATCAGAACATCAGGGTTCAAGCACTAATACCTTTACGCTGCTGGGTCCTTAAATCCTCTCTGCTTTAGGGGCACTGCACCATGACCGACAGGGTGCTCTGACTCCAACTTCTAATTAAAAGCTGGGATATGTGCAGAAAAGAACTCCACTGTGTTGTAATGTGCAGAAATAATAGTCTACTTAAAAAAAATAATACGTCTTCTGTAACATGAAAGATCTGAATAAATGTTTAATTTCCTTAAGAATAGAACTATATAGACGTTAAGGTTCGTTCATTCTCACACTCTCACTTCTGTGTCCTTGTCTCACCTGGAAACACTACAGTCTGTTAGTTACTGGAAGCTTCCACAGGTGGAGTGTGTTGTGTGTAAGGGGGCAGAATAATATTCAATGACTACAGATTTAAACAAGTTGGCTCTTGTTAACGTAAAGAAACTGCAATTCCATATCACATTACACATTAGTTTAAATCCCAGACCTCATTCTCTAAACATGACTGTAGATCAGACTGTCCTTCTCAGGAAAGGATCGGCTTCACCTCACCAGCTGCTGACCAGGTCTTACATGAACTGTGTGCGACAGATGGAGATGAAACCCAAACTGCAGAGACCCTGAGACAGGAGCTGGAGTGACTCTATAGTAAATCTAGTAGGATTTAGTAAATAGTGCCCTCTGGAGCAGGGGCTGCAAAAGTTTTTGTAATTCTTTGACCCAGTTAATGTCAAATGCTTACATCCCACACACTGATTTGTCACCTTTAATCGTCAGTTATTGGTCTTCACTGTAATATTTAGAGAGTGGAGATGCCCACGTGACGAAATGGAAGCACAAAAAAAAGGAAAAACCTATTTGGAGCCTTGGAGCACTTAACTACAGCATCCTGGGAACATCCCAGGAGACCTGCTGTGATGGAGATGCTCTGACCCAATCGACTAAACATCACAACTGAGTCCTTGTCCACCGCTTGAATATCTCCCACCGTTTAACATTATCTTGTAATCTCAGCGTCGGACATCATGCCACAAACCGATGTCTGAACATCTGATACATTCAACACACAAAACTTGAGGGTCTTCAGGGGTTTGAAAGTCATCAACTGATTATTTGGATCCTTAAGGATTTCTGGAAGACACGTGTGGCGTTTGTTTTTTTTGTTTTTTTTAACAAAGCCGTCGTGACACCTCATGATAGGAAGTTGTCAATTTTACAGCTGTGACAATGAATGCTTATGATGTTTTACAAATGATGTGAGGTTCACGGTACAGACTCATTCATTTGCAAGACTTTCTTAGACAAGCCCCTAAACGTGACACTAAACAAAAAAAAAACTGTGATTGGCTGATTTACATATCAGTCAGATGCCCTCTTGAAATTTTCTTAGAATTTCATCACTAAGAGAAGAGCAACTAAGAATTCACTAAGAATTTTCATGAATACAAGCCATGGCCTTTTGCTGTCAGTCTGAAACATTTATCAGAACACATGTGAAGAATGGTATTCTCTCGTCTGGCTGCTATTCCCAGAACTGACGTTATCATCCACAGTATATTTCACAGGTACTGGCCTTTTTTTCTGTTTTTACAGTGATTTGAAACTCAGGACTTTACCCTTCCCTCTTATAAGCACTGACAGTCCTGAAGGATATCACAACTGACTTCATATCTAAACTCTGGAGTAGTGGGAACCAATGGGAAGAAGAAAATCTTGTATACACACATTCAAAACAGTGATTTTAGCATTATTTATATGCTTTAACACAGAAAACATATTTACAAGAATAAAAAAAAAATCTCTTCATACAACCCAAAGAGATTTAAGCTGAAGAACATAAATAAAACACCGTATAGTTCAATGTTCTAAATAATTCTCTGTAAAAAGAAATCAGTAAGACAACAAACAAAAGGCTTCTTCTAAGAAGTACAGGACCATCATAAATAAAGTTTAGGACAAATGTACAGTTCACCTGATAAGCTACATCCTCTACCTGAACCATGCTGTACGTGTGTGTGTGCGTGTATATATA
>JAOTRN010000028.1:12098493-12118447 GCA_028566695.1 Bagroides melapterus
TATATATCTTTGTATATATCAAAAACATTTTCTGTGCATGTGTGCAGTTTACATTCCTTTCAAGGTTAATATGCTATCGAGTGACTAATTTTAATCCGTTTTCTAGAAGGTTAAGATTATAAGTGTTTCTAGTTTTTGCAACAGTTTACATTTTTGTATTAAATTGGTTTCATCACTGTAATGACATCAAAAAATGTGTCGTTTTTTTTGGAATCCCTCTCACACTGACTTAGACTTTCCTAAAAGCCCTATTTTTCCACATGCGACTTTTTTTTTCAATTTTTTTCTTTCTTTTTTTTTTAAATGACAGAGAAATGAACTCGAGGAGTAGTCTTGTATGAACACAAGGAGTAAATATTTCAAATCTTATATTTCAAATGTCCACTAGTTTCAAAGACCAGGTCACCGTTCCACTAACCATTGTGAAGACAAAAGGAAGCACCATTTAGAGTAGAGTTGCTTCTGGTGATGTTTCATTGAACTCTACGTCCAAACTTCCATCCAAACTGCATCTGATCCTCTAAAGATGCCCACAGGCCAGGATACAGTGAGAATAAATACGGTGTTACCACACTACAAAATGACAACACGGATAATCTCAAAAGTGGCTCATATTTTTGCACATTGCTGGTTGATGGCCTTTTCGACTGAGACATCATTTCAGCTTTTAAAATAGAAACAAAACCAAATGAAACATTCCAAAATAATAAAAGAGAGTGAACATGCCTTGCTGCATGTGATCTTAACGATGATTTAACAAGAATGATGAGCACCGTTTGTGTCTCGAACACTTTGGAATGAAGCAGCTGAAGTCAGTGAAGTACTCAATGTATTAAACAAACCTTACAGATGTAGATAAAGTGATTGTTTATTAAAACAGCAGTAAATAATGCTCGTCAGTTCATTTACGGATGACTCAGCCTTTCACTTCAGTTTTCAGAAAACACTTTCTATTTCTCCTGATCTGTTTGGTAACTGACTTGGGGGGTTTCTAAAGTAAAAGAAGTCCAATAAACCATGCTGCTTAAAACACCTTTCTATTTGGGTTCGATTTCTAAGAATATTATTCAACAGTGTGTTTTTTTGGCATAGCTCTTAGTGGTAAGTATCAGAGGACATGTACTTTGGTGTAATTTGCTTTTTATGTCTCTTCACTATACTGCATCTTGATGATCTATCCTGTGTTTCCTTGAGGTGCTGTAAAAACAAAATGATCCACAGTCATGCAAACATAAGCTGACAATCCTTTAGTCATTCAACTAAAGGAAATACGCTCCATGACTTAAAGTTCGGATGCTAAAAACAAGCGGCAAGTCGATATATTCTGACATCATTTCTATTTCTGGGTGATGCTACGTTATCACAAAACACTGGATTGTTTACATAATAATGATAATATTCAATCGACTGACTAATTTCAGATGTACACCATGATATGTTTAAACCACATTTCTCTCTAAAACTCTGACTCTACGTATGCTCTTGTGACTTACTTCGGGAGACACGTTATTTTTATGTTTCTTTAGCCTCATTCCTTCACTTGATATTCTTCAAATAATTTGATCTGAGTTAGCTCACTTTGCTGCTGCTGATGAGAAACTTTAAGGATTAGTTTAGGACAGTTGATCTAAACCATATCTGTGTCCTTGGTGCCTGAAAATGTTTCAGCATTGTTGTGTTGATATCATAAGATCCTGGAATTTTTCCTAGAATGAATTCATGAAAATGAAATTTGTAACATCCAGGTAAGTGTTTAGAGCAAATACATCTTACCATGGCGACAGAGGGAAACAGATGGAAGAATATAGCCACACGTTTATATTGATGCTTTAAAAGTATGGCGAGTGAGAACTGGAGAAGGGTAATAAAAAAAATATATAATCACGTTTTGGTGTTTCCTCTTTAAACATATAACTTCACGATATATTCTATAGTCAGGAGGTTTCAGTATCAGTAATGAGTGTTCACGTGTACAAGTTGATCAGCTTGGACAGTGCTACAGTCTAATCACAGTGTTTTAATAACCATTAAACTAAATCCGCCAGAGTTTTGTAGCAAATTCACCACACCTCATCACCCATAATCGTGGCCGGTCAAAAAAAAAAAAAAAAAAATCGAATCTAAATGCCAGAAAAATAACAGAAGGAAAATAGCCATGTGTCCATTTTTGTCACGTGTCTATTGCTTTCCAAGTGTGAGTAAAATACACAGAGCTTTAATGTCAGTTGTCTTTCTCTCATTTCAATTTGGCAACAAACACTTTTGAAATTTTGTCTTAAAACAAGCAAAATAAAACTTGACACATAACTGCAGAAGCCGTGACACCGAACCGCTTCAGACTAAAGCCGATTTCCGTTTCATGTCACAATTAAAGCTTTTCACTCCAGCCTAGAAACTTCAGGAAATTCCACTCCTTCATCTACTGACGATGTTCTCGCTCCAAATATTGTCGCACAACATAAAGGTACACCAGCAAACTGATATCTATTGCTTTCACTGAGTTGCTTATTGCAGCGTTGAAGCAGGATCAAGAGTTCAGATTTTCAGAGCAACGCTATAATTCGCTTAATAACGACTTCCTGAAGTTTCCACACATTTGAGGTGAGTCTCTGAAGAGGTTGTATTATCTATTAAAAACTCTGAAAGACAGATAAGGAATTCCAGCCTCCAGACTAAGAGCTTTTCATTCATTTTACCTTCCTTCATAATTCTCTCTCTCTCTATCTCTCTCTCTCTCTCTCACAGCACATCGAAACCTGAGCTACTGAGATAATTTAAAATGGAAGACTTTGTTGCTACATTTGCATTTAACACAAGTGTAAAAGTCAGACAGGTGTGTGTGTGTGTGTGTGTGAGTGTGTGTGCGTGTGTGTGTGGTTGATAAATAGTGCCTCAGTAAATCTAAAGTCATCAATTTCCTAGAAAAACTCTGATGATCTCTGTTAGAAGAAGCAAAAAAATAAATATCTATCGAAGGCCAAAAGCCCTGTTTTTTAATCATGAGTTGAGAGACAACAATGGGAAAAATGAAAAAAAAAAAAGAAGAAGAAGAACCCATGAATATTATGTAACACTGATGTTTTGACACTGACACTGTTCTTAATACTGTTCGTTATATTGAACTAAATATAAGCCCTGGCGAGGAAGTATATCAGCAGCAGAATCTTTGCATACAGTAGTTTTTTTTTCTCTTGCAGTTTCAAGCCGTAACATAAAACCACACATCCAGACATCACACACACACGTAATGTATTATTCAGTGCATACACGGCATTATGCACAAATCCAGTCCTGGAAGAAAAACTGGTGTGTAGCGAGATTGGATTTGAAAGATTTGTTTTTAGATTAGACAACAACGAATAATACATTGGAAGACTTAAAATTTGTGAGAGTTGGAGGGGGAACCATGTCATGTGACTACACGTGTGTGTCGGCGATTGCATATATGTTTCTGAAATACAGTATTCGGGGCTGAGCTCTGGGTTCAGTTATACCCCAATATACACAAACTCTTCCCTCATTTCATGCCCTTTATATCACCAGGAGCCCCATAAACCTTTGCTTTTTGTGGTGTATGTAAAGGCAGGCCATGCGACAGCACTCTCGCATGCTGATACAGGGATTACAGGAAGCACTTTTTGGATGCTTTTTTTTTGTACGATTTTTTCTACTAAGTTTCATTTTTTTATATGAAATCATGCTTTAAGCCTAGTTCTCATTGCAGGTTTGCTTTAAAGAAGCCTAAAAGCCATCTATTGGCACTGATGTCCTTGTATTCCACTTTCTTGTCGTTCTGGATGTTCATCATGTGTCTATGAGAGAAGGTTTGGGTGCCGGAGACAAGTCCTAGAATGAGGAGAGAAAAATTCATTTTAGATAAAGCTTCCACATCAACATTATTCTTCATGACTCTTATATCAACATTCTGCATCTTATTTTGCTTTAATTATCGTTTTTCTTTTACCTGTGTTAATGAACAATTGTTTCCTGAAGGATGTGTTCTTTTTTTTCTTGTGTGGTATCAGACTTACAGATTAATCTATATATGTAATGTTCAAGGTGCTCGAACATTCTACATGTCAATCTCCCTGTTTAAATGTACGTAAATGTGTGACAATGAGCTTATTTATACAGTTGTTTGTCAGTGATGTTTTTCATTTTTCTTTGTAAAGAAATTTGTTTAATTAAATTTGAAAAGAATGCAAAAGAAAAAACAAACAAACAAAAAAAACCCCAAAACAAACAGGAGCATTAGCTGCTCTCAGAAGTTGTGACGTTTGCTGAATTTTAAAATGCACCAGAACTAACTACTAAACAAACATTTTCTAGATTTAAAAAAAATTCTAATATCAGTGTAGTGTTTTTCTTAGCATCATCCTGGGTATAAGATTATTGGTGCTTGTTTGCTGTATTTGCTGTATTTTTGTTCTTGCAGTTAATCAGGGTTATATTATAATTATTTTATAAGGTGCATGAACTGTATCAGTCTTAAGACCTTTAAAAGCCCCTGGATTAATAGGAAGCAGTGTTGAAACACTAAAAGTCACCATTAAAACATCTCTTATTCTTCTTATTAAGCATGTCAACCCTGTGCTCTCTTTGTATGCTGTTTATATCCCAAATATGGAAACCTGTTCAAGAAATACACACAACAAAGCCAGTAATTTACCGTTAGCAAGATTTTCAGTAGTTTTCACTAAATGTCACATGAAGTCATTCACCTGTTTGGTTTGGTGCACACTACATGACCTGAGCTCTGTGACTATTGACCACAAAGATGGCAAAAATAAAACTAAACATGGCACAACTCCTCTGGATTTCTGTAGAGCTGACACCCACACCCCCTTTTTGCCGCTTCCAAGCTGTACAACAGAAATTACAGAAAAGTTTCAATCCAAGCTGTAAAGAAAAATTGTGTAAAAATACTATTGTGTGGTAGGGCTGGTTCCTGCCAATTAGATTAGGGTGGACTGGTACAAAAAATAGGTATGCAATCAATGGTAGTTGCCCCAACACCTAATTCCCATAACCAATATATACAAAATTCCAGAGAGCCCTAACTCATTCACACACAAACTTAACTACACTAAGAATGGACTTGACATAATTGCGCATTTTTTTCAAGCTGTGCTTTACTCAACAGAATTTCCATTGTTAATTTCACTGTTGCTTCTGCACATGACTGTAGCTGGATGCATGCTCCTATAACCCCTGTATCACATGCTGCTTTCCAGTTGTTAAAACCATAAATACAACATCCTTCTCATCTGCATATTTCCTGTATGAGAAACAGAAGCATGGATCCTGCAGAACAGATTACTGCAGCTCTGGTCGTGTGCAATACCTAGAAGGATTAACTGAGCGAAACATGTTACCAGAAGCTCACTTTGGGTAATTAGCTAATATTGGCTGAGATGGGTCATTACTAAAATCACTAACTGCCTGAATTTCATTAGCCTTTGTCTAAAGTAAAAAAATCAAACTTTGTTCAGATGGGAAAGACCCAAATTTGGGTGGGCAAAGCCCACCCCTGCCCACTGCAGCCACACTTCATCTGTGAGTGATCGTGTAGTGTGCACTCTCTTACATTCACCAAACACCAGATCATAAGTTATTAAAATCAGCAAGTTGTGCTGTTGTATGTCATCATTTTGCAGCCACTTTAATGATTTTGAAAACATATTCATCACATGTTGAACTGAAAAGTCCAATTAATCCTCAGGGTTAGCAGGATTAAGTGAGCCAGTGGCAAGCCTTTACCCTTGTACCTGGACGGTTGAACGAGCGCTGCTCACTGCTTTACTCTCCGCAAAGTGGCACATTTCACTATCTGAGCCCCTCCCTTCTTCACATCCACAACATCCGGCTATCAACAGCGGGGAAGAGGAGAAGGTGGGGGTGACGAGCAGCACAGCAACAGCAGCAGATGGGACAGTCCAGAAAGTAGGAGGATCAAGGAAAAGTGGTATAAATGCAGAATGGAGAGTTGATGAAAAGGAATGTGAATTGGAAAGAGAAAGAGGGATCAGGAAAACGGCAGTGAGGCCAGAAGATACAGTTACAGTCAGAGGGAGATGTGTGAGATATGGAGAGATGGTGCAGTCCATCATGTGACATGGAAATAGGAGAGACAGAAAGGAGAAGCATCAGAAATGTGTACAGGTAAAAAAAAGCAGTGCTGCACGCAGAAGGACAAACACATTTATAATTCACAGAAAGAAGAGTTTTAATGAAGCTTACATGAAACAGTTGGATCCCACAAAGAGGAACCAAAATAACAGGAAATGTACCAGGAAACAAGACGCCATCCATACACAGCAGGTATGATGTGATGTGATGAAGGGACTAAAAAATACATTACTGGTTGCCATTACCTTAGATTCAATGTCATTTTTCGGAGGAAGATTTAAGGATAATACATTATAATTATATATTATTATTATTATTATTTATTATTATTTATTATTATTATTATTATTATTATTATTATTATTATTATTATTATTATTATTAATAATAATAATAATAAGAAGAAGAAGAAGAAGAATGGCTCAGATTTTCATGTAATATACTGTACTTATACAGGGATTTCAGAGGGAATGCCACCAGATAATCTTTTTTTCAATGTTCACTGTGATTGGTTCCTCCTTTTGGGACAGAATGAAAATTAGGTGATGAAAAAAACAGCTTGTGCATGCAGGGGAAAATAAAAACCATGATGTGATT
The DNA here is from genome assembly GCA_028566695.1 of Bagroides melapterus. Classification (NCBI taxonomy): domain Eukaryota; kingdom Metazoa; phylum Chordata; class Actinopteri; order Siluriformes; family Bagridae; genus Bagroides; species Bagroides melapterus. The sequence continues at coordinate 12,105,220 of JAOTRN010000028.1, forward strand.
TGGAATCTTTGGGGAAATTCACTAATATTCTGTTGAATGTATAGAATCATTCACACAACCAAATGTTGGACTTCAGCAACATTTGGTTTGGTAGAATCGAAATATTATCTGTTAATAATTTCACGATCATTAGATAATTCTGTTTGGCTTTTAATAGTGTTAAGTTCATGGTTGTAACACAATAAAAAGGAAGCTGAGTTTATTACTGATGATGACATTCTTTGTTAATAAATTAGCTTTTGCACCAATCAAACAGAATGATATTTCCTTCAAATTAGCTTTGATTTAATAGATCTACTGTAAAAACACATAATACACATGGAACATAATAGGCAAGATATTTCTTTATTATAGTGTACACTCACTGTCCACTTTATGAGGAACAACAGTGTGGCTTGAAAGTTTGTGAACCCTTTAGAAATGTCTATATTTCTGCATAAATATGACCCAAACCATCATCAGATTTAACACAAATGAACAAAGTGAAGATAATCAATCAAATGAGCCAAAAAAAATATTATACTTCATTAAATTATTGAAAATTATTGATCCAGCATTGCATATCTGTGACTTGTGAAAGTATGTGAATCTTTGTTTTCAGTATCTGTTGTGATCCCTTGTGCTGAAATAAAAGAAAGTTTCTGGTAACTGTTGATCAGTCCTGTACTACAAATTGGAAGAATTTTATCTCATTCCTCAGTACAGAAGCTTCAACACTGGGATTTTGGTGGGTTTCCTCACATGACCTGCTTGCTTCAGGTCCTTCAACAACATTTCTTCTGTATTAAGGTCAGGACTTTGACTTGGCCAATCCAAAACATTATCTTTGTTCCTTTATAATCATTCTTTGATAAACAGACCCGGGTGCTTGTGATCGTTGTCTTGGTGTATGACCCATTTTCTCTTGAGATTCAGTTCATGGACAGATCTAGTGAAAGTGTCCATTGTCACTCGTATAATTCTTGTTTCATCAATGATGGTAAGTTGTCCTGGACCAGATTCAGCATTACTGGCCAAAAGAATGACATTACCACCACCATGTTTTACAGATGATATATCTGCTACGATGTGCTGAAAAACACTTCCCACTAGTCTTTCCACTAGTCCACTGGCTTGTCCACATGATCTTTTTGGAGAGTAGTGAATTTGTCCTTGTAACTCGTGTTCATCAAGTGTTCTGTGTTCATTAACATTCAGCAAAATTAACATTAGCCAAAGTAATAAAGGTCTTTAGTTGATAAGAAGTTAATCTGGGTTCCTTTCTGACCCAACAGACTGTTACATATCTTGCTTTTGTTGTGAGCTTTATTGGTTGAACTCTTCTGTGGAGTGGACCAATGGTCTTAAACATCCTGCATTTGTACAGAATCTGTCTGAATATAGATCTTCTGGAGTCCAAACTATTAGGAGATAGTTTTATAACCCTTTCCAGCCCAATGAACAATAACTTGTTTTCTGAAGTCCTCAGAAATCTCAAAAATCTTGTTTTTGCTATAATCCACTTCCACAAACACGTATCATGATCATCAGAACTTGTTATATCTCTTTTAAAGTTCTTTAAATAAAACAGGGGATTCACTGAGATCTGATTGTCATACCATTGACTAAAATCAGATGGACTCTAATTTAACCTTGAAATTAAATACTAATCCTGGAGGTTCACATACTTTTTCCTCTCACAAATATATAATATTGGAACATTTTCCAGAATAAAAAAATGACCACGTCTGATTTTTAAAAAATTGTATTCACTTTAATTTCTCTTAGGAAAATCTGGGTTTTATGTCATATTTATGCAGAAATAAAGAAATTTCTAAAGGGATCACAAACTTTCAAGCGACACTGTATAACTGGATAATCAGCCAGTCATGTGTCAGATCATGAGGATACAAGGCAAGAGCTTCAGTTAATGTTCACATCAAATATCGGAATGGGGTAAAAACAGGAACCTTAAACTACAGAGGACACAGAGTTGAATATTATTATTATTTTTTTATATTATCTTCTGATTAAGTCTGAGCTCTAAGAGACAAGCCTAATATGGCCTTCTGAAGTTGTAGCTCAACCACCTCAAGGTTTTACATGTTGTGCACCTGCTTTTCTGCTCACTTCAAGCCTTCCTGTCATCTCCTCATCATGATATTTCTGCCTGCAGAAAGGCATGCACTGGAATTTTTTTTCTGCATGAACTCTAGAGACCATGCTGGTCAAAGTCACAGAGATGATCACTGTGTGAACATGTGGACATAAACACAGCTCTTGTAAAAACATGAGGTTATAGGTGTTGCCATGTGATTGGCCAAGTGAGTGACAGTTCCTAATAAAGTAGACGCTGAGCATATATCTGTCTATTTTATTATTTCTATTTGTATGTTTTATAGCACAGAGCCATTGTGATGAAAAAACACAGGATTTGCTTGGACAATTTAGCATTTATTTTTAAACTAACTTATTTTCATTGAAATCAAATAAAGTCTATTTATTCTGTGGTACTTTTCAGCATGTCCAGCTAATCTCCAGAACCCAGAGTAGTAACACAGGCAGTAAAAATTAGTCCATAACTGGAAGCCTAGATCCAGGCTCGCTCAGAATCCCACCTTGCTTTCCCGGCCAAGGACAGCGTAGCCCATGAACTGCTCTGTGTCAGCATCCAACTCATCAGCTTCCTGTTGCCCATCTATAATGAACTCCTGACCCTCACCCTCACCTTTTCCTCTCCGAACCACCTTCCTCACCACCTACACCACCCGATGATGAGTGCCATGGAGCCAAAGTTGAAACAAAAGGGAGCAAAAAAAAAGAGAAATAAATGAGATGACAATAAACAATGAAAAATAAAAAGTTGATGCTTATATATGACATTATGTTGGGTGTAACCTTTAGGAATGGTAGTAAAATGAGTGTAATCTAAATCAGAGTTTTGTGGTGATCATGAGGATGTGAGGAAATGAACTAGGAAGCTCCTGTTCCCTTTTTGTTAGCTTTCAAATCATGAAAAAAAGAATCATTTCTTCATTGTCTTCAACATAGTTACATGCTTTACTGCTCTCTATCTCTTTCACAATCTCATTAGATCTGTATTGATACGAAACCTGAAGTGAAAAACAATTGAAGAAAAAAAAAATTATGCTCACAGCATGTGTTGTCTTTGGCATTTTTCATCTTTGCAATATTTGACCAAACAAACAGTTGCAAAGAGAAAAGACACAAATACAGCAACACTTTTCCCCCCATAAAAAAACTCATCAGTGCCAGTCTTACTTTAATGCCTGTGCCACACTCGAGGATGATGTGGAGCGAAAAAGCCAAATCTTAACCTTTCAAATCTGCTGAGAATCTGGTCAGGGCCACTCTGATTTAAAAAAGAAAACCCTTCAGTTCAGTGTATGCTGTGTAGCTGTTTGTTTTGACCTGAAGCTGTTTGCTTATGATGAATTTTGCTGTAATCGAATCAGGATCACTCACAAGAACTTGTGAGCATGATGGAGATGCTCGATGCTCCAGGACTAAACATCATTATTGTAACTGTATCAGTAATAGCTCCCAATTCGTTTTAAGATCATAGTGTGGACCAGGCATTAGGTGTGTAATTATCGCCACTCAGGAGACACATCAACATTTGAACATCACTGATGAACAGAACAGTCACAGTGAACAAAATGATTATTACTGCACTAATCATTTTGTCACAGCTGTTAAAAAATGATTATTTCATTTGAGTTGATGAATGTTGAAGTGACTTTGCTGCGAGCAACAGGCAGTAGGATGGGAAAGCTGACCTTTTTGGTGACGATGTTGCCATGCTCATCTGTAAACTGCTCCTCACTCACTTGCTCTCCAGGAAGATCCACAGCTTCATCACCCTATGTAATATATGACAGCATAAAAGCAGTGAGAAAAGCCTAAAGAAATAAGAATTCAAATAAAAGCCCCGGAAAATAGAACAGAACAGAGTGCAAAGCTACTGAATGTTTCAGTTTCCAAGCAAGTGTATCGGCCAAATGTGGTGCTGTCTTGCTTCAGGTAGCCCAGCTGATGAACATGTCATTTCAGAATGAATATAATATAATGAACATGCAAAAGCCTTTATACGTCTGAGATGACAAGTATGTTACAGTGAGACACAGTATCATTTGTGTGTGTTTGATAAAGCCATTGAGATGTATTCACAGCCCCAGTCACTGGATTCATCCAGAACAGTTAACATTTACCACGACTGGTAGAGCACATTACATGACTTTTATTTTATTTCTTTACTTTGCTGGCTGTGCTTTTTATACCAGCACAAAGTAGTGAGAAGTGGATTGTAAAAACTTGTTTGTGGAAGGTGTTTCACACATTTGCGCTAAAGTATGATCATAAGAGTAGCAGTCTAACATCTTAACTAATATAATGAGCCCTTAATTAAAATAAATAAATAAATAAATAAATAAAGCACTTTATTACTAGGTGAATCAACTACAGCCAAATAACCTCAGCACTTCATTCATATACTCCCATATCACTATCATGTGCCATGTATTTAAATACTTTAGCCTTTATTTTTTACCCATTACACAGACGTTTAGTGGTTGAACATAACACCTTCAAATTTTAGATGTTTATGAACAAGCACTTGAGTATCTCACAGCAGAAACAGGTTTGATGAATCGTGAAAAAAAAATAAATAAATTTTACTTTCAGGAACTTTTCTATTAAATTTTGCCGCTGCCAGGCTAGATAAAACAGAAATACTTGTGCCCTGAGTGTCTACTATCATATGAGCTTCTTATTTACCATCACTGTGGAGTGAGACATGACAAAGACCTTTAATGCTGAACAAGGATACAACAAAATCAGACAATAATTTCACTTAAAGATATAATGTCTTCTATTTCAATGTCAAACATAAAGGAAAATTGTGGCAGCTTTGTAGACCTGTGACTGAACTCACGTATTGCTTGATTATCACTGAATTATTTGTTTTTAACCCATCAGCAAGGCCTTTTGTCTTTTGTTAATAATTTTCTGTGGAAAAACATATGTATTTATATTATGCCACAGACGACAAGAAGTCCACAGCCTGCTGGTTGAGATGCGCCCCCAAGTTGCCACAGCTGTGCCCTTGAGCAAGGCCCTTAACCCTCAGTTGTATAACAAGTTGCTCTGGACAAGAGCTTCTGCCAAAGGTAACTAATTGCACTCACAATGCACACTGTGATACAGGATTATATACTTGATTATAAGACTTCTAATTCTATTTGAGATTATTCGAGACTCCATTGTAATAGGAGGCAAGTTGAATTATCAGCCACAATGTGTCACACAAGAGCAGTGCCATGGATTGTCTTCCTTTGGAATTTGACGCTGCTAATATAGCCAGTGCTAACTGAATTGATTTATAATCAGTATCTGAAAGAACACCTGTCACAATGTAGGCTTGAATTAACACTTGTGCTTAACCTCTTTTTATTCATATTTTCACTATGATCAGTGATTTCTAACAATTCCCTTTTAACTACCTGCTGATATTTTAGCAAGCTCTAGCATTACCTCTATCAAGACTGATGCTGCAGCACTTTATTTCTTTAGTGTTTCCAGTTCTCTGATCTCCTCATCTTTACTCAGTTTCCAAAACTTCAAGGTTCACAATAATACCACTATCTGTGGCATCAGCTTTGCTTAGTGTATTTGAACATTGCTGGGAAATGGTGTGTGAGAAAAGCAGCTTGTGCTGATTTGTTTGTAGGAGCTAACAGAAAACATGATCTTTGTCACTGTTTTGGCAGTGTTTCTTATTTCTATTAAACATCATTGTAACTGCAATCTCCAGCAACTAGAAAATGTGCATAGTCATGTATAAGAAGGCCCACTTTTACTATGAGGACTTCAGCTAAGACACTGATGTATTTCCTTTAGAATAGGCTTGAAGTTCCACTTGTGTCTAACATCCTCCCCTCCCCTGTCATCCCCCATACACGCATCGTGAGATACCTTCAGAATAACTCTGCGCCGCACCACTCGAGTGGTGACGTTTTCCTCTTGGTCTGGCATGCTCTCATCCTCCCCCAGCTCCCGGTCAAGCTGTGTGTGAATGTAAGTGAGCACTGATCGCACTGTGCCACTTGCAATGTGCAACACACTCTGGCAGCTGAGCACCAGAAAAGCCAGCACCACAAAACTGAAGAGCAGCTCTGTAATCAAAGTCCACATCACGTCTCGCACAACCACAGGCACACGCGTGGGATTGCTCAAGTCACACTGCTTCTGACACTAAAACAACCACAGGATTTGCTTAACTTTTCTGTTTCCTCATTACTGTTTTTCTGGCAGTCATTTGTCCATTCTTCTTTCTCACAGGGGTCTAATGGTCTCTTTACCTCTGTGCTCTCTCAGCTGGGTGGTGAGAAGTGTTCAACCAATAACGAACAAATGCTCCCTCCCTCCCTCTCTCTCTCTCTCTCTCTCTCTCTCTCTCTCTCTCCCTCTTCCAAAAACACCCTGCTCTCTGTCTCCTGTTGCACATGTGACCTGCAGCAGTCACTCATTTAACACCATGTCTGAATGGCAAAGTAAAACTATTATTATGTTTAGCACACAAGCACAAGCAACATGCGTACATCAAATTTACTGTCTGGATTTAAGACGAATAAAAAACATCAAATTCAAATCTTTTGGTTTGGTTGAAGTGAAGGCAGGTATGACAAAGTCAGTGGTTTGCCATTCTAATATATTTGGCTCTGTTCCGAATGTTTACAGTGTTACGCTCAAACAGAATTAGAATAATTTGAATAATAAGAGATTTGTCCTCTATTTAGATGCAACTGTAGTCAATGACATTATTGTTCATTTATTCAAATCTAAATATATCTCATATAATCCCTCCCCCAACAGCAAGAGTAGCAGCAGTGGCCATAGTGAGGGTGAGAGAGGGGAAATAGCGACAGGTGCTATATCTGGCACCAACTGCTTGTGTCCTTCTTGGGTTGTCTGTGCATGTGTGTGTGTGTTTGTGTGTGTGTGTGTGTGTGTGTGCACATATGAGTGGTTGTTTGAACAATCAGCCTATGATTATGATATAATGTTTTTGTTTTAAAGGTTCTGAAACAGTTTGCAGCCAGGCAACCCCTTTACCTGTACAACATACTTGTTTTTAAGTTACTGTGGTTTGGATTCAATCCATTCAATTCAGTCAAACTGCTTAATAACCTGAACAAAGCAATAAACACAGCTTTGATAATGGTCGCAATTCACAGTACAGTAACTATATATATATATATATATATATATATACGTATACAGATCACTGAGAGAACTACTGCTCTACACTTGAGAAACTAATAATTTGGTCAGACTTGGAAAAACTTCATAATCTTGCAATTTTTGTCTTCTCAGGTCTTCTCAAGCACTACTCCTTGTTTGTGGAGTAAATTCAAAATAACATGACTGGGCACATTAGGAACTATGTAATTATTTAAGTTTATAACAGCATTGATGTTAGATCAGATAATATACAGATATAATACTTGGATAAATCTTTACCACTGACCACTATTAATGAAAGATAATCAACAACATTAACCAGCGCTGTGACAAGAATTTTTGTTCCTCACATGCTGAGGTGAAAAGAATGTTAGATGAGTATCACTTCAAGGCCCCAAGAACCTCAAGCCAGAATTGAACAAAAGCATCAGTTTCAACAATTCAAAACATCCCCTAGGCTCTACGCTTTAAAGACCACTGGAGTGCAATATAACTTACCTGCTCAGGTAATGAAGCACAATATAATTCTCCCTATTCTGGGAAAGACTTTCAGTTCTAACTAAACCAAAAAAGTGCAAATGAGCTGCCAAATCTGGTCCTAGATGTGTCACATTTGAAATTGATTGCCTGAAACACAACATACTGGTAAGCTCCAACATGTTATGTGAGTGTTTACATCCCATCAAATTCCCAGCTCTTACTTGTCCTCTGAGGCGCATATCTTCCCATCCTCGAAGGTCTGGTACTCTGTGGGGGAAGCCTAGGCCCTTCTCAAAAGGCTGAGTTCCCCAAAAATGCCCACGTAGGATCTCTGAGTGCCCCATGTCTCGTACTGGTTGGAGCAAAGCTTCTTGGGACAGGTGGGACTGGCTCAAATCTCCATCCACTGCTGCCCTCACTGATGATATCATTGACTCCTTGGCCTGTCTGAAATTAGCTGTCTGTGAGGTTCCTGCCCAGTTCTGAGTGGGATCTGGGATGGGATGCCATCCAGGGCCAGTCTGGTCTTGGAGGTAGGAAAGGAAAGAACCACCACTTGACCTGAGACGAACAATAAACAATTAGTAAAAGAAATGGTAAAAGAGCTTTTGTTTGGGCGAATGTCTAGATAGTTGCAATTCTTCTAATCATCAATCAACTTTTTCTTTTTTAGCCAAAATGGTTTCTTTTTCTCTTTTGCTTAGTTCAGGAATTGTTCACAAAATTGTCACTTTGGAATTCTGCCAACATATACTGTATACCGTTTCAATATTAATAAAAAAGGAAAAAAAATTAAGACATTATAAAATCTATACCAGTACCAACTCACCTGTCACCGTTGCGATCAGCCACCCGGCTTAGCCCAGGAGACTCACACATTCGAGCATAAACCCTCTGCTGTCCTGCAATGACAGACAAGCCTTCCACTAAGCCTGTGTCATCTCTTACTCCCAAACCTCCAGTGTCTCCTTCTGAAACATTCCTGCCTCCACCAACCGCAACCTCCACTGCCTTCTCATCTGTCTCCAACCCTTGACCTCCGTCCAACCCATTGATGTTGACCCCTGTTCCTGGAGTGGTGGCACAGTGTTCAGAGTCTGCCCCAAAAGACTGGTCCTCTAGCAGCTCAACTGACCCACTCAGGCCAATGGGACCGCGTCCTGTACCTGGTGTGGCACTGCCTGGTCTGCCCATACTCCCATAGGACAGCCCCTCTGAGTCCTCAGCGTTGCTACACTCAAGCGAGGAGTCCTCCACAGCCACCAGACATGGGCTTTTGCCTGATGGCCAAACCTGTACCTCGGACATCTCCATAAGTGTGTCTTCTTCAGTGGTAGCTATTGGAGCACCATCCATACTAGAGACTTCCTGCCAGTAGGGCTCGAGCCCCATTGGCGAAGCCAGGCTGTGTTGCACTGAGGCTGGCGAGACCAACGCGTCCTGAACCACCAGTCCATAACCTGGAGTGACAAAGAGAGAGGCACACTGACATGCGCCTCCCCACCCTATCCCCTCCTTAGGGCCCTAGGAGGGGTGTGCTCTGAACCAGGGAAGGGTGGGGTAGGAAAGGTCACAAGGGCAGAAAGGTAAGTATAACCTGGCATTGTGGGACAGAAGGATAGGATAGAAAGCTTGTTGCAAGCCATACCAGCCAACAGCAAGAGTACAGGCAGCAGGGGGACAGCATCCAATACACAAATTATTATCTAATAAATACTGAGGCTGTTCCACTGTCTGACACATTACAGGTTACTGCCACCAGAGAAAAGGGCAGAGGATTAATCCTTATCTCTTAGCAACCAGGGAGAAAAGACACCCCTACAGACCTTTCAAATCTGGGACACACCACCTGCTCATAGACATACGTGCATAATGCTGTCATGCGCTTACTCTCAAAGTAAAATAATTTGTCATTAATGTCAAAGTGCAGAGCACATGCATGCAAGCAATCGTATATTCAGGTTTACATGTCTGTTTTTCCACACATATTAAAACTGTACATATGCCAATTTTATGGAAATAACTCTTTTTTCAGGGTGCTTCAATGCTGATAACAAAAAGCAACAAATGGATAAATGACAGAACCTTCCTCCATCCACAAACAAAAAAAATGCAAAAGGTAAAATTTAAAAATGACAACCATATATAGTAGGCCACACTCATTTGATATTTGACAATACATTAAGTAAGCAATAAGATACACATGAATATGCTAGTTACATGGAAATACATATGATAGATATATATCCATTATGGCAGTCATATTTTAAAGGAAACAATGTATTTGCTTTCACTAAAATGAGTTAAACGGTCTTATGAAGTCTTAATACTCTGAAATACTCTGACAAAGATCTACATTCTGAAGTTTTGTATATTGGACAATCCAATGATTTCACGATGATTTGACCAGTCTGTAACCCCCGACCTGTTTTACGGCCTGGTGCTGATAAAACTTTGTCCAATACACAACACAAGGTTTCGTTTACCACATGGCCCTGGAATGTGAATTCAGTGGAAGAATACACTTCCTCACATGACCTCAATGCCTCAAAGCACTGTTACATTTACTGTGTATTATAATGTAAAGAGAATATTGTATTATCCCAAAAGTGACCTTTAATTTAATAATGATATAAACAAATATGAGGCAGTATGATACACTGGCACCAGAAATTGTTAACTATGTTTTTTTAACCTTGAAAAAAAACCTTTGAATGATGAAGTTACCAACATAAAAACATCTAAAACCTTAAATACAATGCAGAAGTGTTAAATGTAATATAAACTCTAGAATACTCAATAGGCCTATGTTTTTGCTGTTTTGTCCAAATGTCCAAATGCTTTCTGTTAATTATTTTTAAATTCAGTGCCATCTCTATATGGTAAAATTTTAAATATCAAAAACAACTTGAGTTGGTAAGCTTTAAAAATTAAGAGAAATGAGAAGATTGCTAATAAAGATATAAATATGGGTGAAGGAAATGTGTGTTGGAAGATTTGTGAGTATACACTGTAATTTAGGTTTGTATGTTATGTGCAAACAATGTGGGTATGGTTGTGTGTGCACATATGTGTGTGTGTGTGTGTGTGCGTGCGCGTGTTAAGGGGGGGTGGAGTGAGGTTTATAAGGGGACAGGGGAGGGATTGCAGTTCGGGAGGTGGATGACTATTTTTGTCCCTTAGTATCTGAACGAAGAAGCTGAGTGTAATACAGTTGGTAGTTAGGAATATGCTGAGAGTGCAAGGGATATCAGTGACACCAGTTGGCTACATTCTTACTCCAGAGTTACTGGTGTATGTGATCTACCCAGTATCTGTCAGTCTATAGATTGTATCTCAGATAATCACAATTACTTTAACCTCCCAGAATGGTTTCTTTTTTGTTTTATCTATATTTACACAAGTCTGAAGCAACATACAGTATGTGGTTGTAGAACAGTAATGTTGTCTAACTGGGAACATTGTAATAACGTGCAGTAATGTTGTGTAAAGTCATATGAAGGACTGACATAACATAAACAGAGATATACACACGGACAGATAAACACGCATACACAAAAGCAACATAAATAAATAGATTGGAATAGATTATACACAGCCACAGAACCACAAACACCCAAGAATGTTCATTGCTGAACACAGACATATATACATGTATATAAAACAGACACATAATAATGCAAACAAAACAAACTGCTAATGGAGTAGCCATGAGTAAAAAGTAACACAGGTTTATTGCAGAAACACAAAAGGACATAATTAAGGCTTTGTTGATGCACAGGTCACAGAAAAAGCACAGACAAGCACAAAAAACTTCACCAGTACAGTGACCAAAAAGCATTAATTAAATCCACAACACCATTTTTTTTCATTTAAAGGCAGTAACAGGAGAAGTGGGAAGGCTTTGAGTTTGTACATGCTGGCCGATCTCAGTTCAGCCCTTCATGCAAAACATGCAACATGCCAAAGTGCAGATTATTTGAAGGGCATTCTAATGTTAATTTAGGAACAAACACATACAGAGGGCACAAAGAGCATCTTTATCATAGAACTAAATGAACATACAGTATCACTTAAGTTACTGTTCCTATTGAAACACAGCAGAATATCTTGTGTGAATTAATCCATGATAATGGAAACTCTTTCTCTTGCCATGCTGTCTTTATTCAAGCATTTTCTACATACCACAAGACATGGTATTACATTAATTGTTTAAATATATCCTAACATACACTTGTCTTTAAGCATCTGCATTTATTATATTTCAGCAGTCAGTCCTTCAGGCTTTTTCACCTGACTGCAGGCCTACGTACAGTGTTTACACAAGCCTTATGCTTATCAGTCAATCATGTTGGAGAATGAATATGCTAAATGTTTCAATACGTCCCAAGGCAAGGCCCTTCAATAATAATAATAATACAAAAAGTCAATTGATCTGCATTCAACCTCTACATGCACAAGCATTGATGAAGTCAAAATAGCAATGAGCCTCAAGTGCATGCATACAGGCAACAGGGAAAGAAGAGAGGAGAGCAGGGGGTGTGTAGGTGGAAAGTAAAAGTACAGGAAAAGAGAAATAGGGAGGACAGCAGAAGATGACAGAGAGAAGAAACAGGAGACAGAGACAGAGGGTGACAGGGTCAGAAACACCTCCCTCCTACAGGGGACACTGAGTGTACAGCTAATGAGAAGGGAATTTTAATCACAGAAAAAAAGCAGTAATATTGGTGGTGTTTTTGTAAAAAAAAAAAAAAAAAGGAAATAGGCAAAAATGCAGACCTAATGATAAAGAGGTGAGGGCCAGAGGTCAACATGGTGTCTGTATGAGGTCAAAGTTCAGAGAGTTGTGGAGGAGGAGGAGGAGGAGGAGGAGGAGAAGGAGGAGGAGGTGGAGGAGGAAGAGGCTAGGCTGCAGATGATATGTCCAGTGATCACAAAGAGAAGGGTCAAAGGGAAGAGGGATGACACATTGTTTGGACTTGTGGTATGCCTTTAGCTGCCAGATTTTATGCTTATAATTTCTTAAAACACTCTCTTGTTAATCAGTGTGTAATCTTTCAGGGTAACATTGCAAAAAGCTAGCTAAGAGTTTTAATAAAGTAAAAAACTGCCACTAACAAGGACATTATTCTGCATATACATGCACTCAAAAGCTATTCGTTGGTGTTTCCAATTTAGTTAACATAAAGATCCAACACTTAGGCAATATCTTTTTTGTTTTAATAGCATGAGAAGCATTAAGTGGCCTATTTGACATCTCTAACATGTGACTTTAAACCACTTGTTCCAACAACTCAACTCAGCCCAGATCTGAGATCTTGGCCGTCTACTTCCTTCACTTCTGCATTTTCCATGATGGTCATGCCATAATAATGACCAAACAAACATGAGGCAGGCCAAATCATGACAGTAAGCTTTATGCAACTCTGAACGCACATCAAAGACAGTGAAGACTGTGCATAACTGTTCATGATATAAAACAAGTAATTTCCTAGTAATATATATA
>JAOTRN010000028.1:12120327-12135075 GCA_028566695.1 Bagroides melapterus
AAAGCCTTAATACACTTAATAATGGCCATTAAATTTGATTAGCATCAGAGAGATTGAAAGATGTAAGCAGGTTTGTAGGGATGTCCTTAGCCCTGGTCCTGGTGTCAGCAATATTGAGGACATAAATGATCTGAGCTATATTATCAAGTACATGTGATTGACATAGTGAATGGCTGTAGCTGTTAGCTGGAGGTGAAGGGAAGCCTGGTTTTGGGGTAAAAGGACACACGAGGCTGGGGAAAGGGAATTATGGAGGGGCAAGGCACTGAAGAATCTCTTACCATTTGGTATGCCAAGAGAGAGGTGGTCTCGGTCACTGTGTCTGCGCCGTTCTTGTTCCTGGTTACCCTGTTGACCTTCTAGCATGTTCACAATGTCCATTCGGTCAATGCTCTTCAGCGCCATGAACAAGCTGTCCACTGGAGAAGGACAGAAACGATTGCAAGATAATTCATATCTACAATAAATAGGCTAAATAATGTCAAACATAGTCTTTTTCAATGCCACATGAGCTTGAACAGTGTTCTAATAAGGGCTAGAAGGGTTATTTATATATGCCATGGATCAGACAGCAGTGAGCAGGTTTAATAATGGACATTTTGTTACTCATTACAGGGGATTCATCAGATTTCTACATATACAGCTGACACATTACATCATGATATAGTTGTACTCAGTTTTCAACTAAGGGAATTTTCACCATTAGTACAACTGATGAAGTAACTCAGATGACTGTAATATTTTCCAGATTACCTAGATAACTAAAAGACTTCATGCTACAGGTCTAATATTCACAGCTGATGGAGCACTTACTTTTGGCCCTCTTGCCTTCACGGCTAATCCACAAACTGAGCAGCGTTGAACTCTGTTCCAGGAGGGAATTGGGGTTCTCTACACGAATCCTATTAATTTCATCCACATTGAATTGGAGTTCTCGGGCCAGCTCTTCACAGGGATTGGAGATGACATGTTAAAACAATTATCAATTTGCACACATCAATGAATTATTTGTGTCATTAATCAGTTTGCACCTTTATTGGCCCTGACTTTCTAACACATTAGATAACACATTATTATTTTATTTTAAAATGATCGTAAAGGGAAAAACATTTTCCCAACTTAGTGATCAATGTTTAAAAAAGCAATGAGGCTCCAGATATATCTTGAAAAGACAAACTTCAGTAAGCTCAAACCTCACAAATAAAACTCTCACTCACTCGCTCCCTCAATCCCTCCTTCCCTCACTTACTTACTCACTCCCTCATTACCTCAATCCCATCTACCCTCACTCACTTAGTCACTCAATCCCTCCTTCCCTGCCTCAATCCCACCTTCCCTCACTCCCTCTCTCCCTCCCTCAACACCCCCCCCCCCCCCACTCACCAGCCCAGCTTAGTCCCAGTTGTTCAGCTATTAAAGCCATCTTTAACTCCGTCCTTTCCATGGCACTCATTGATGCTGCAGAAATCAGACTGTCATTGGCACAAACCTTCTGCAGTCTAATGCTAGAATTTAAATCATTTACAGAAGTAGTATGGACTGTGAATGAGAGACATGTGTGATAGCTATATGCAGGTCTGTACTTACCTACAGTTGGTTCATTGAGAGCACTGTATCTCTCTCTAAGGGCCAAAGGGGTGAGTGTCCTCCGTCTGTCCTCACCCACGCCAATCTGATGTGAAATAATATGTACAGTTTATACTGAATGCTCAGACATTAGTGTATATCACTGTATAAATGCATATAAAAATGTTGAGTAGATGCTTGTGATTACCTTTATGCATGGTGGCATGGCAATATTGAGGTTACAGAGTACTTGCTGACTGTCCTCATACTTGGTAGACTTGCGTAAGAAGGACAAGAAGCCAGTGGGGTCCTTACTACTGTCTCTTACCTACAAAGGACAAAAAATGAGATTCAGTGAATGATGAAATAACGGCTGAGAAATATTTGGAACCTATTGATTGCAGTGAACATTTTTAATAAGCAGTATGAATTAGATATCAGTGGTGTATAATTTTGTAGTTGCATTTGAACAAAGTGGGAAACCTTCACAGAGACAGGAAGTCTGTTATCTCTGAAGGCTTGGAAGCTGAAGCAACGGGGCTGTTGAGTAGCCTTCCTTATAGGGATCAAGTTTCCTGAGCACTCCAAGTGTAATGGCATACCCTCCATTACCTGTGAATATTGGCACATTGTTAATGAATAGCACAAATGAATGCTATGGGTCACACAGTTCCCATATATTCTCAATGGTCACATTAAAAGGAACACCTGCATCCATTCCCATTTATGTAATTATCCAATAATCTTCTCATGTGACAGAGTATCGGTGTTTCTAATAAAGTGACTAGCAAGTTTACTAACTTTTTTAATTCCTTAAACCCTAGAAGATCCTTGTGAGTTTTTCTCCTGCTTCTGAATGTGCTACAACTCTGTTTGCATACTGTACATTGTCTAACCTCTATGTCTCTGCTCCGGGCCACTTCAGTGAAGTTCTCATGCTGCTCTAGGGTCTTGTCCATCTTATCGTCTGTCATGCAGTAGCAGCGTAATCGACCTTCTCGTGCCTCATTCATCTTCGCAAACACTACAAATTTAGCCATGTATGGCACTGCTGACAGTTCACGGTACAGCACGTTAGCAAAGGAAACTGCTTCTGCAGTTCGAGGACAATCTGCTAGCCAAAATCTGTGGGGAAAAGAAAAATGTGGTTATTATTACTTGATTATGTGTGGATTTTTTTCTCTTTTGCCTTTCCATGCCTTGACCAATATGATCAGCATTGTTCATGTTGAACCCTTATTAATTCTGGGGTTTCGCTGGCTTGGATATTTTGTTAGATATCGCCTATCATTTTAAGTTTGTTTTATTTTTAACAAAAGTAATTTTATTTAAACTCTTTTTCGGCTATGTTCACAATTTCTGCCTCCTCATTTGCAGTGTATCAGTTCAGGTCACTTAGCATCTGTTAAACTGTTTTCTTAAAGTCTCGGTTCAAAGATAAATAGATCACAGCTATTATGGGAAAGACAGGGAGATGATGTATGAGGTCATGACCATTTTGCTAAATGAAAGCAAGTAGCTACTCCAGATCAGGAAAGGAGAGCGCTTTTGATTACACACTTAAGTATCATTCCCTGCCTACCAACTGCATTTTGGAATCATCAGTCCTCAGATCCTTTAAATGTCTCCGGAGGGTAGCCAGGAATTTAATGAAGTAGATACACAGAAGTTAAATCACTTATTAAAAAAGTACAGAGAGCTACATGTTGGGTTTTTCTTGTCCTGTAAGAGCTCAGGCCATAAAAAGAAACATTGCAAAGCACTCTGAAAGATCTGTTTGGCAAAACCAGCACTATTGTAAAATGAATCCAATTTTCCTTTTCTTCCAAGTATCTGTTTGTATTTAAAGTCTAACTCTGAGTGTCTTGCTCTTAAAGTCTGAAAGGTTACACAAGGTGTCCTGTCATTGTTCCTATCTTGCAAACTGCATCCTTTCCATATCCTTTAGGTATGTCATTGTTTAAAAGGACAATATTTCAGCGTACTCTGCCAGTTTGATGGAACATGTATGGCTCTTGAAGTCCTGGTTGCATATATGTTATATGTGATGGTACAAAGAATTCAGTACCATTTCACCACTGTCTCATATCTAGTTTGCAATCTCCTGTGTGTGCATATGCAGGATTGCAAGATACATGCAGTTTAGAGCTAGCTATGTTCCAGGACAGTCTGCGCTCCTCAGCAGTTCCTGGGATTCACAAACTTTTAACTGAGTTCATTATCTGGAACTTTATTTATTTATATATTTATTTATTTATTTTTTATTTTGCTCAACACTGCACCCCATTGATCTCAAAGCATGACACACTGGTCAAAATAGTAAAAGTGATGTCCAAAACATTAACTAAGACCCCAGAATTCTGTTTGAGGTCTAGGTGTCTCAGTCAGGGAAATGTTGATTATTAAATTCACTGTCTGGCAGTATTTTTTTGTTGAAAGACAATACAGGTAGGAGAGACATAGGTAGAACATCAGAAGAACAAACTAACATTAAAGAAACAAGAATCAATCCAATGAATCACTCTTTCATGCCAGCTGTTCCATGTTCTTCCACTCATTTCTGTTTTAGTTACACACATTGCCCATGATCTCAGATATTAAGGTGTTTGCTCTTTGTATTTGTAAATCTAGACCCGAGGTTCTCAAGTGAGACATGATTTATCAACTGCCAACTGGAATGGTAGCACTACTGCCCAAATCGCAATGAAACTGGTGAAAGTAATTACACATTGCAGAGGATGGTCATTTGGTTCTCTAATGCATTGAAGCTTGTCTTTGTCCTTGACCATCCCACTGCATCCAGACTGCAGAAGCTTCCTGAGGATAATGTGTCTGATTAAAGTATATAGTTTTCCACACACATGTGGAGGGCAGTTAGGTTGTGTCTAAGTGTGAAGCTTACTCTCCAGTGAATGAACAGGAACATCTCAACAGTTATTGCCAAACCAAGAGGGGGCAGCTGCAAGTCTCCCATAGGACAAATGTGTCCAGAACTCCTTATTTCATTTGCCCAGTTTCATTTCATTTTTGGTCATCAGCCAGGCATATTTTGCAGTTTTGGCTACATACAGTTAAAGTGAGAACCATCAGAATACAAGCTGCAGGCTGAGCACCACCACAGGCACTGAAATGCAGGTTGGCAGAGTTGTCTGGCTATCAACATCCTCTAATGACCTCTACTGATTTCTGCATGACATGATAACACTGATAAACACTAATAAACTGACTCACAATGCAAAGCCTTTTGTGTGGTTCTGTTTATACCACTGTCTCCTGTTTATAGTCATATCCTGGTCTTGCTATTGCTAGTCCTGTCTCACTGTCTGACTGTGTAAAGGCATCTTCCAAGAGCATGCTGAAGATCACGGCCCTTATTTCATGCACATTGTTATCTTACCGTGCAGACACATTGGTGGTGAAATTGGCACAGTCATTAGCATATATAAGCTTGGTTGTGCCAGTGATATCCTCCCACTGTGCTGGGTCGGTGCCACCTAAGAAATGTAGAAAAGCTGACGTTAACTAAATTTGTGCTTAATGAACAGGTCATCAGAGAAATAACGTGGAATGGGACTAGAAATGCAGTACTAAAAGATACAACACCAAATTCATTTGTTATTTCAGAAGAACATGACCAATCTCTCTTTTGCTACAAGATACAGTGAATTCTCACAAGATACTCAGAAGGCAGAAGCAGAATCAATTTCAGGACAAGGTTTCCTTCACAGCTCAATGGCCAGATTTCTATTGAACCAGTGAAATTGTGTCATTATACAGTATATTCATAATTTAAATTAAGTTATTCCTGTGGTTATCTAACATAGCATCACCTCATATTTCTTTCTCTACAGCATTAAGCAGCTTAATATAGTATAGACTGTACATTCTGCTATTACTATACCTATTTTTATAAAAATATTCTGATCAACATTTAAATGTTATATGTGCTCAGGTGTAATATTTTAACTAAAATATGTAGGCATTGTAAAATGTTTACAAGTATTCTTACTAGCATGAGTCAAATGATAGATTTAACCAATGAATTTAAATAAAATCCATAAACATAATTGTAACATCAATAAAAATGAATTCAATTATTTTTCTAGAGGAATCTGTACATTTGCTTTGAACAAAAATGACATTATGTAGAAAAAGTTAAACATATTATTATCCTTATTCTTATTAAAACCCTTCTGAACCAAGTCTTTCCCTCGGGACTGTTTGTCTTGTCGTACCAATGACACTGCAGAGCAGTCGGAGGCTGGTAGTGTCACCCTCGCCCGAATCCCGTGGACTTTCCCTCCAGGACGGAGGAAGAGGGATGCGCAGGCCAATGGGCCGATGGAACTTACGGCGCCTCGGCTCCACAGTTACCACAGGGCTGAAGGTGGCCTGGTTCCCCAGCAGCTTGGCCACCAGCTCATCAGGAACCGGCTGGGCCTGAGCACCAGGTATAGCAGTAAAAGGAAAGGGTGTAGGGAGGGAACGGCATTCAGAGATGTGTGTAACGGATAAAAGTGAAATAAAATGTGTTGCAAAAGAAAGAGAAATGCAAATGACAGTGAGAGAAACAGAAAATAGGGAAAGGATAAATGTGCACAGAGGCATATAATTCAAAAAATAAGAAATTATATTGCACATTTAGGAGATAAAATAATAATTGATGGAGAAGCGAGAATAGGGAAGAGAAGTCAAATGGGACAAAATATGGGATGAAGCAGAGGGGAAAGACAGACAAAATTTGAATATATTCTCAGCACTGATAATTAAGAGAATAACTGAACAGCAAACAAGACACAAATAAACTGGTCAGATGGGAAGATTTATTATAAAAAGAAATTGTTACACAACATTTTAAACAAACCTTATTAAAATTGCTTTGTTCACATCATAGAAAGAAAGACTTGACCCTGTTATACCCGGTTTGTATGATAAAGAATATAAGATATGAGACAGGTGTTGTCAATGGATGTATTTACAAGGCACAGTCTGAACTACATTTCATTAAGCTGTACTGTTTTGGATAGTTTACAAGTAAAAGGAAATAATGCAAAGTGCACAGTTCAACTGGTCATAAAATGAATAAAACTTTGGTATGAGCCTGTTACAGAAGCAGGAAGAGAAATTAAATACATGCATTTAATCTAACCCTAATCCAGTATAATTATGTACTTGGGAAAAGTATATCTTTTGAATCTTATAGGAAAGTAATGAGGGTAAACTAACAAAATATATCTTTATCCAGCATCAGTAATCACGGGTATTATCACGGTTATCACAAAGGCACATTTCAGTTATTCATCCTACATGTAAAAACCGCCTTATTCATCTTTGTGCACTTACTCTTACTTTCCTCAAAAGTCCTTCTGACATGCTGAAAAAAATCATCCATCATTCAACTCGATAAGGCAATAAGGCAATAATGTGTAAATCTCTTCTAGTCTAGCAAAGCAGGAATAGAGGCCAAAAGTTTGTGACACCTGGCCATTATACCTATATGTGAGTCTTCTCCAAAAGTTCAAGCACACAGTTATACAGAATGTCTTTATATGCTGTAGCATTATGAATTCCCTTCGCAGGAATATGCTCCTGTGAACAAAGCAAACCATGAAGACGTGCTTTGAGAATGGTGAAGTGGAATGGGATGTTCAGAAATAACATGAATGTGATTTTCACGGGAGTGCACAAACTTTTGGCCATATAGTTATTGCATTTGATACATAGGCTTAACGTATTTGTAGATATTTGCAGTTCCGAAGATCTTTTCTGTGTTTTATTACATGTTGCAGTGAATGCAGCCATATCAGTTTTAAACCTTAGCAGAGCCAGATAGATATTACATGCAGTCTAATGTCTGACATTCATAAGTGCTGTACTTCATGTCTTCTTTCAGTTTGACATTCTTATTTAACTCAACCAATACACCATGCTTCTCATGGCACACCATACATACCAATATCAAACCTATACAAAACCAGTCTGATGATATAACTATGTTCATATTTCAGTCGGTAAAAATTCAATGGTTAATTCGTGTTTTTTTTCCAACTCAATGTCATTTTATTCGCAAGGAAGGAACGGTAGCATATGATAGAATGATGATTCAAATATCAATCAGTGTTGTGTTACGGTGACAATAGTCCTAACTCTTCTTGATCCTCCTCATCCAAGCTCACCTGCAGTCCAAGGCGAACCCGCTTGGTGACAGACGTCTCAGGGAAACTGGCCTGAACCTGTGGCAGAATTTTACTGGTTAGACGACCTCCCTCAGGGCCAATCAAATCGCTCTCTTGTTGGATTCGGGAGACCACAGCAAAGTAGAGAGGGAAATCGGTGGAGATGATGCGTCTGATACGCTTCTTCCCAAGCTCTTCCTGGCTTTCTAAATCTAAAAATATTATAGAAAAATTATGATTTACCATTTTGAATATATGAATATTTAATGATTCTCCCATAGATAAAATAGGAAACTGTTAATAAAGAACAATTGCCCCTTTAAGCACAAAATTAACACTTCCATATTAACATTACATATGAACAAAAAAACATTTGCAAACCTTCATCCATGCCATTGAGGATAGTCTCCAAAACTTCATCACCGTAACGGTTCCGATGCTCCTTCCAGACGGAGCCATTCTCACTCCTTAAGACCACCAGTTCCCTGTCTCCCCGACCTAGTGCTGCAAAGTGAGGGATCTCCACAATCACCGGTCTGAAAAATCAATGTTTTGTTAGATACATCACAGTTATAGCACTGCACATTTTTCTAAAATAATATTCATTAATAATAAGTCAGGTGTTTTGTTTTTTTAAACCTTTCTCTACTCATATTTGGGGCTTCATCACTTCAGAACTGATGAATTAAAAATTGAAATTGAATGAAGTGAGCATTCAAAATATTCAAATATTAATTCTATTTAATTTTAGTATTGGAACCAAAAAGCTTCTTTTGGAATGGTTGGTCAGGATCCTTTACTCACCCCAAAAACTGCATGCCAGCTGGACCCAGTGAGATTATTCGACTAGCTAAACCCTCACCCTCCACCAGAGGAGGTGGAGTGGAGAGCTTCTGGGGCTTCACCAGGCGGCAGGTGATACGTGTTGGGGCTGCACATGTCCGTGGTGGTATGATAACACGCAGACCATTGTGTCTGCTTCCTCTCATTGAACCACCTCGTGCATCCACCATGAAGCTAACCAAGAAACTGAATAGAAGAAATATACAAAACCAAGACTATTTACTATTTACAGGTTTACTGGCCTCATTATATCAAAACAGTTTGTCATAATTAAATGAATGAACCACTGCATATGAATTAATACAAATGGTTAAGATGGTTAAGGAGAGGTAAGGAGACAGGTTTATAAATAAAGACAGCGCATTTAGATAAAAGCTGCTTTTGCACATTTGAATTCTGACAAATTTTGAGGTCCAGCGGGTTGAGAATAAAATGATGATGTATCAACCACTCTGTCAGTGCCAACTTTAAAACAACTCACAGGTTTTGTTCATGTGCTCATTATAAGATGTTAAGTTTCTATAGTAACAGCAATTTCACAGAAACGTGTATAATCCTGACATATTCTACAACTACAACAAAATGAGGATGTTTATTTAACATTTATGGAAGGATTCTCCAATGTCAGTTACTCTTACATACAGTCTATTGTTGCTTATTTAATTGATCAAATTAAATCCAATAAGATGCTGATTAACAAGTATCTAAATACATGTTTAGAGAAATATGCATAGAAAAACAAAAACAGTAAGAAATGAACTCTAAATGTTCTATTTCAGTAGCACAATGTTTTATTTTGTAATAGATGGATATTAAAAATCTGCACTTGCCCAGTGTGGATGGGGCTGGCCACTGGACTGACGTTGTCTGAAGTCTCAGTGGCTGGACTGCTGGGAATAAGAGAGTCATCATCGTACTCTTTGGGCATTGGGATAGGAGTGTGCTGCTGTTATGTAGGTAGAAGAAAAAGATGAATTTCTCTAATTCTGTGGCAAAGATATAATATCTGATGATATAATGTTCAGGAACAAGTGTGGAACAGAAATGTAGTTCATGCACCTGGTCCATTTCATGTTCTTTCAGCATGATGTTTTCAGGAGAGACACAGGGGATCCTTGGAACAGCAGGTGAGTAGTTTCTGTTGAGTAAAAAAGATATTATTATTAAAATAATAGTATGATGCTTTAAATTAGTTGTCTTGACTCTTTTTCTATTCTTTCCCTGTCCAGTGTGACTTCGCACTCAAGTATATTTTTTTTCATCATTTTTAATAAATCAGGTTATTAATTTATCATCCGTTGTCTAATTCTCTGGTTATCCTCTGCTCTGTTACGCCTGTGCCTCACATCACATCTGAATAACGTCCAACAATATTATTGCAGCCCTCTCTCTCATACTCTGTGCCTGTCCTGAAGGAAAGGAAATCGTCATCATGGTCCCCCATGCCGTCCGTCTTCAAATACCTGGCAATCTCTGTTCCCAGTAGCTCCTCGCCTGCCGCATGGGAAAGGAGGGAAAGAAAAGGAAAGACAAGCCATAATAATAATAATAATAGTATGAGGCTTGGTAAAACTATAAGGATTATGAGTCACCACATGAGAATGGGAGAAACATTATAAGGTGAGGGACACACAATGACAAACACAGCACAAACACAACTGGCCTCATTTGTGAAAACCTTTTGGAGGATGTTGTTTCATATATATCTTTCATATATAATTTGTTTTAAACTCTTGTTTTTATTTCAGAAATGAGGCCTTATGTTCTTAAACACAGGACAGTGATGGAATGTTCTGTAATGTTCTTGTTACAGACTCAAATCAATGTGCGTCCTTTTCATGCAATTTATTTTGCATGAATATTACTTTATCTGTGATGTATCTAAAATCCAATCTACTATTCAGATTGTACATTAAAGAAACCAACTTTATAGATTTACTGACTTCTGGTAGCATTGTGACAAAGATCATCATAGGTTTGTTCAGTCCTTAAATCATCAGGATTGTTACAACATGAACAGTGATTTCAGGACATTTTCTATAATCTCCAGAAACTTAGAAGTGTAAACATACACAGATTTGACGTCAAGCCTTTTATATAGTCATCTCTGTCTTTTATTTTATATACTCTATAGCAGGAATATGGTCTCAGACATACTCATAAAAGTATGTGTATGTTTACACTTCTAAGTTTCTCTTTAATTCTTCTGCCATCATGAAACTTACCTGATCTCTATGACAATCGAAAGAAAGAAATTTAGCTGCTTGTTACATAAAAGTATACATTTTTTGTATCAACTTTTAAACCTTGACCTGATATAGATTTGTGGACGCAACTCTTAGAAAAGCAATGTGTTCATGTGTAGCAACAGATATCTAGGAGATATTATGTAATACATTATATTTCCATCCCTTAGGAATTTTTTGTCTTAATTGAAGTTTTGCAAGAAATTTGCACCAGCATATGAAAAAAAATGCAGACTCAGGTGTGTGTATATCCAGGAGCTGTTCAAAACTTGTTTGGATCACTGGAAAGCTTTTTTCAGTCACTGCAAGTTGTTTTGAAAGAGTTAACCCATGATACCAATGTGCATGTGTTCAAAAGCTAAATGATCTTTCGTGTGTTTTTTGTTGACAGATTGGTGGTGTGAGTGGTCTGTTCTATTTTAGCACAAGATTAGTGGCACAACTTCATTAGTGTTTGTGACATAGGACCATGGGTCCAAAGAAAGTTAGCATGAAGAAAAAGGAGCCACTTTCAGTGGATATTAAGAATTAAATCTAAAACAATTAGCTGGTGCAATAACGAACGATCTTGCTAGAGAGTACAGACGGCCAGCAAAGGTTTTGAGTGCTGACGTAGCGAAAGGTGTAACAACATGCAAAGTGCTTTCAAGGCAATGATTGGAAATATTAAAAAACTCATTTGGACAAACTGCCAGTGACATCATCTTGAAGGCATGAGAGTCCTGAGAGCCCATGCATTGTAACATTTTTTTCTTTCTTGTATTCTCGTGATCTTGATATAACAAAAGTTGTTTTGTCATTACCATTACTTAATTTTCTCATGAAAGTTTCTCAAGAAAATTAAGTTTTAATGATAAATCAAGAAAGAAAAAATATAATGCATGGCCTTCTAGAACTTCTGAAGGCAGTCATCTACAGTATGAGAAGGCAAGTGTGTTACGTGTAAACTTGTGGAAAAGAAGCCCTGGACCAAGTCAAGAAGATATCAAAATTAAGGTATGTCAAATCATAAATTAAGGCACAGAGAAGTTTGGTTTTTATATGCAAAAATATGATTATAGTGTTGAAAACTGTTAATACTGGTAATAGTTTTTGCACCTACATTTACATTATTTCCTTCTGTTTCTTTTTTGATAATTCGTTTCGCAGTACAAATTTTTGCCTTCAGAACAAATTAATTTGGTATTCCACTGTATGTGTGACAAGGCTTTTCTTACCTTCAAATATTATATATAGTGTAAAATAGAGGTTTCTTCCATCTCTATAGTTACTCTCCAAATAAATCACCCAATAATCGAATATCTCAAAAAAAAAAAAAACCCCAAAAAACAAGAACATGCTGGTGATGTTTTTTGAACTACATCTTAAGGTGAAGAAATTTCTTCATCTTTGAGGAGCAAGACTGAGCAGGAGAATTAGCAGGTTAGTGTTTGGTTAGTGTTCGGGTTGTGCTACAGGTATCAACATGGTTATTGATGGACGCATGCTGATGATACACCCATCATCACTGTAACTTGTGTGAGAATGTGAGTGAGAACAAGTCTGTTTTGTTTTGGTGTAAAGATTCATGGTCACTGCACACAGAACAGAGAGATGACAGACATTCATACCTAGCGTTAGCTGGGCAACTCCTAGGAAAAGCAAAAGGAGTACAATTTTTGGAACATTGCACACTGGACTTTCAGTTGCCCTTCAGTTCAAAGTAAATTGTATTCGCAATAATAACAGATGGAAACGATGAGCTTTACCTTCATCCTCAGACACATCCAGGATCTCATCAACCGTCTCTGGAAAACTCATTCGATGTTTTTCAGTGGTTGACTGGAAAGCAGAGATTTGGATTTGAATAAATATGTGATTAGATCTTGGGTGATTTTATAATTATTCCTTTTTAAAAGTGTTTACAGGTCAAAATATTTTGTTTGTATTAAACAAAGCCAAAATTTATGATCTTTGAATGTCATATTCATTTAAATAGTGTAGCTACCATTTCAGCAGGAAGACTTGATGTCATGATGGCAGATGGATGATTACGAGTTCAGAATTTCAAAATGCTCAAAATGATCAAAACAAAGAGGTGATATGATTGATGTAGAGACATGAACTAGACTTGTAAACAGAGATTGAATCAATGAGACAAACTGGCTGTGAAAATCAGTGTGACTGAATGAGGCTTCGCACAAAAGTCCAAGTACATGAGTCTGGGTGATTGTTTAGAGATGTGCAGATATCTGGTGATCTTGAATATGGACAGTCATGCGACAGTGACTGGCTGATGACTATGGGAATTGACACAGGCATGATGAGGCAATGTAGATGTGCATGTGATACCTAGCATTTTTAACCTCTTTTTTTTTATTCTCTTACTTCAGGTAATAATTTCCTCAACATTTCTTTAAAAGAAATTGAATATTAGCTGTATGCAGCTTGTTTGCAATCTACAAATATAAGATTTATGTGCTCAATATTTTCAAGAATTTGTGCTAAAAATGATTTTTGATGAAGCTGAGAATTTCAGAGAATGTACTGTCCTGCTATTATTATTTATTATTCCCTCTGACCTCCTGAATCGACTGTGCACTAAACCAGCTGCTTGTTACTCACCATGGTCACTGTTTCTTCAGTAATCAGTTTGAGGACATCAATGACAGAAATATAGCCGAGACGTTTAGCAATGGCCAGTGCAGAAGTGCCGTTCTGTCGGAAAAACAAAGCTTATCATTTAACCCTATAAATACCTAGAAATAAGTCTAATCTGTAGCTGTATTAAACAAGGAGAATCCATTTTGCAGTGTATATCCGAATGAACACTATAAACCCGGCTCTACAGTATAAAACAGGCTAGAAGACCTGGAAATAAAATGAAAAGTGCTCTTACGGTAGTAATTTCATTCGGTTGTGCACCATGTTTCAGAAGCAAGGTCACAATATCAGTGTGGCCCTGTTGGGCAGCCTGATGAAGAGGTGTATATCCTGCCTGCAACATGACCCACAGTCATTACTGCTACTGAATTACAAACATATGTTTCTTGAAAATACACCAGAAATGTCTTATTCCTGTTTACCCTTGTCTTGCTGTTGACATTAGCCTGCTGCTGCAGGAGGAACTTAACCATTTTAATGTTGCCATAATGACAAGCCACATGAAGTGGAGTGTAGCCCATCTGCAAGGACACAACATATAACCCGTTATTGAAAAGAAAACAAGCGCAGAGCAGACACAATGGACAGAACCCTGAAAAAATATGTACACAGAACATTAGAAATACAATTAGAAAAATGCTTTTGTGCTGCATTCATGATAGAGCACAGCCAAGCTGGCCTGGTGTATTCCTGCACAATTGACTGATACTGGAACTGATCTGGATATTGGATCTGTGCCAAAACAGATTTAGATCTGGCCCACATTAACAAAAAATATTGTTGGCCCAGAGCTATTTCAGGTCCACATATATATATATGTATATGTATGTATGTATATATATATGTATGTATGTATGTATATGTGTGTGTGTGTGTGTGTGTATTCCCAAATGATGGCCATAAAATGAACATACATTATGTTGGATCTTTTAGAAACGTTTAAAAGCAAACCATTATTTATTACTGTTGTGCAAGATGAGCAGTCATGAGCTGTAATATTCATGAACTTGCTGACGGTAACATATTTTGCAATCGTTTCACCATCTGAGGCCAGCTTTTTATTTTTTTTGATGCATTCACTGGTAACAAACAACCAGAATCTTTGTAGACATACAGATAGGCAGAATGTCCATATGTATAACAGCCTGAATCAGCACATTGGCATTAATGTTGTATAAAAGGTTTAATGTACTAAATATGAAAATAGAAAGGAGCGAGTGTGACGAAGTTACCAAAAGAACTCCTATTCTCCAGCATGCTCAGTAAAACCTACC